>JBBMOL010000009.1:2400000-3000000 GCA_037954665.1 Laguncularia racemosa | reverse complement strand
CTAATATGTTGATGGCATAACCACCCATGAATCATCACCATTTTTTGTGCACCCCTAATCCTAAATTCATATTACACATATTGGTCAAGGTTAATCACATGGTTTGTGCTTCACTTCCTTCCACCATCTCCACTTAAATGCTACTAGAGTTCCATGACATAATTGTTGCCTATGACATCTAGTCATCATTAGCTAACATTTCTTAAGAACTCTACAGCTTTAGAAAATGGAATTCAAACAATGTCTCCTGACCCTTCAACTGAACAACATCTTATAGCTTACTACATTTGCAAGTAGTTAGCCACTCAATACATCAAACCTCATTACATAAGCCTTTCGAGGTCTTCTATGCGACTACCATGCCCTTGTCACCATGTTCACCCATTCACTTACTTTACTCACCTTTGAGCAAGTCTATACCAAAATCATTAGTCATGAACAATAGCTTAAGCACCATGATGAGAATGATGTTGCTGTTAGAATGATGCTGCTGTCTCTGCTCCCATTACTCTTAACACCCAAATTACATCCTCTACTTCTCAAGGTCTTTATCATGGTCATGGCCAATTAAGAGCTAAGAGTTGAGGAGCTCCTCCACCATAAACCAACATCCCTCTTAATGCCAGCATCAGCAAACTCCTACCTATAACTATGGCTCCTTGGATACACCACCTATTCCTACTTTAAACTCCTAAATGCCTTCTCGATTCACCAATTAGAACCATGAAAAACCTAGCCATTTGACCTTCAATGCTATCATAAGTTCAACGAATCCTATGTGGATGTGCCCCAAACTTCTGCTACTCTCTTTGTTAGATAACTTCAAGAGGCTGTATGGTCTCTAAACTCTAGCTCTATGCATCACATGACTCTAGATTCACGTATACTCACTAATTTGACTCCTTATGTTGGATTTTGATTAGGTCCTTGTAAGTAATGGTACTTCCACATCCATTTTTTATGTAATGATCTTACCATTTGGAAAAATGATCTTTCCTTACATTTAAAGAATATCTTACATGTTCCCTCTCTCACATACAACCTATTTTCCAACATTAAGTTATAGTATGATAATAGCTTTATTATCAGCTTTAATGATTCATCTAGTCTTTTAAGGATTCCAGGACAAGAAAGATCATGTTCCAACAACTCAATAGGCATCCTCAATATCCTATTAACCTCTATTAGGTCCACCCATCACATTCTCTTCTTGAATCCGTCCTTTTGAGAGAGATTTAGCATCCTTCATTGTATCATTCTCATAATGAGGTTCTCAGAAAGCATACTCAACACATGCAAGTCAAGTCACCTATATCATACTCTAATCCCTATCATGTATCGAGTTTCGAAAAGTCCACTCATCTTCTATTCAAATACTCATCTCACAAAGTACAAAAGGCCCTTGATGTTATTCATTCTAATGTATAGCAATTGCCAACTAGATCATATTTAGGGTTTCATTATTATATACCCTTTGTTGATGATCATACTCATTACTCTTGGATTTTTTTTTCCATGCATGCATAAAAAAATGAAGTTATGTTCCATTTTAAACATTTTCAATCTTTAGTTGAATATTGTTTCCCTATTCATAATGTTTTTTTTCATAATAATGGTGGTGGTGAATTCATTAACAATATCTTGAGTGAGTTTCTTTGTGATTGTAGCATAAATTTCCAACTCTCTTACCTTTATAAAAAAAGAAGAAGAGGGAAAAAGAAAAAAAATGAAAAATCCAAAATGGGATTATTGACAAGTAATAGTCCTACACTACTTACTCATTACATCTTTGTTCTTTCCCATCAATTATTTATGAAAAACCTTGATGCTCTCCATTTCTTTCTTAGCATCCATATTGTCCGTACTCTTTAAGGACTTCATTTTTGCCAATCATAATTTAACCATAACTTCCTTAAACATCATAGCTTGTAACTTTCCAATCCAATTAAAACCCCACTATCCCCTTAGAGTCAACTTAGTGCTCATGACTTTCCTCTACTATTTAATCTCACTGCCTATCATGATATTGTTGGTGTACTACAGTGCCTCATTATCACTAAAATAGATATCAATTTTGCAGTCAATCAATTAAGTTAATAGATGCATCTTCCAAACACTAGTCATATATGTAAGTAGCTGAATGAATTCTTCAAATCTTCTGATGGGTGTCGAATCCAACAAAAATAAAACCTACTCCTAGACAATTATATGATTTGCATATAGTGGTGAGTAGGGTCGAATCCACAAAGATTGGTTAAATTTATTTCTATCCAATGAGAATAAAAAGGAAAAAGAAAATGGGGGGTTTGGTTTGTGAATCGAATAAAGTTAAAACAAGATAAGAAAATTGAATATTGATAAAAGCCTAGCCAAAGGAATCAAGATAGTTTAATTCTAGGAATTGATCATCGATGCAAATGTTTTCTATTCTTATTCCTAGATAAACTGGTTATGGTTATTAACAAGCTCTAACAACCTATCTCTCCTTACTTCCTCGATAACCTCAAACAAGCGCTTTGAATTATTTCTCTTATTGATTAAACAACCCTAGACAAGCGCTTAGGATTTAATCTATCAATAGCATTAAGATCTAGAGAGACCACCAATTCATGCCAGTAGATTATAAGATAACCTATTTAAACATGATCACGCACCTCCATAACATGAATTCGATCATCTCTTTTATAACCAAACATGTTATTGCGTCACTAAGACTAGAACAATCAAACAATTACGGATTTGACGTGCTAGTTGACAATATATTAACTTGCTAATTGAGTAGAAGAGCTCTATTCATACCAATCAACAAAGATAATAATGACAAAACGATCAAAAGATATATGAATACCCGAAAGCAAAGAATAGAATAAATACAAGTCAATTAGACCTCACAATTCGTGGAGAATTAAACATCTATGACCCTTTGGCTAGAAAAGTAGCTTAGCTACTCATGTTCATCAATAAAAAAAAAATAAAAAGTAAAGACATGATGAACCCGGTTGCCTGCTCTGCCTCCAAGATGATCCAAGGTTCTTCAAGATCCAAAGATTCAAAAGTTGTCCTAACCCTCTAGGGTTGGTTCTATTTATATTGTTAGGGAGATGGCATGTGATCTTTTGCTAGCAAGATACGAAAATATCTTTCCTTTTCCAAGTAGATTTCGAGAAGTAAATGTTCGTCCGCCTGGCACGCCCTAACACACGGCCGTGGGTCAAGCCATGCCATCCTCTGTGCATATTTCATGTATCATCTTCCGTGTCCAGTGTGTACCACGGCTCCACCCACGGCTAGATTTCCAACCGTGCCTTATTCTGTGCATAATCAACAAGTCTTCATCCATGCCCAGTGTGTACTACGGTTACACCCACGGCCAGATTTCAAGCCGTGCTTCCTCCGGTGGTGTAATTCCTTGTCTTGATCCAAGTTGTAGATGACTTCTCTAAGTTACTTGAATTGGCACCCTTGACACCATTTAACCTGATTTATCACCATAATAGAATTAAATACCATTTCCTTATGATTTCTATAAAATCAATAATAATTTAACACAATTTATACTATAAAGATTGAGTATAAAATGGCTCTATCATCTTCACAGCAATCTCTCGTTGGGCATTCTCATTGTATGCATATCTTATATCTTCTTAACTACCTTTATTAATGCCAACTGAGCTAGTTATCTAGACACTTGTCAATCTACTATAAGGTATGCCATCAACCTTAGACACAACCTCATGGTGCTCTAAAAAGCAATCTACCATGTCAAAGAGCTCTATAGAAGCCCAATATAGACCCCAAGCCTATACTACAGCGAAACTTGGAATTGTTATCTTACCTAGCATCTAGTCACTCTATTTCATGAAAAATTAATGCTATCTACCTATATAGCCACCTCATTAAACATGATCACACCAAACATGGTGATATTTTGTAATGCCTCAAAACTTGAGATGCCACAACCCGTAATGTGTCCTTATTGGATAAAGACATATTAAGGCTCTAAACCACTCTATACAATAAAATCTGAAATACTCGTTAACCACAATTAAGATAAACATTTGACATTATAAATAAATAGCTCAACTGAGTTCCATTCACAATCTATACACCTTTTCAAAGAGATCCCGTTACATCAATGTAAAATGCTCTAAATCCTAATCTATTCTCAATATTATAATCTTCTATAATAAAAAAACTTCCAACGGTGCTCTAAAACTTCAAATGACAATCTTCACCTCATCATCATAATAGTAAAAATACTCTACATCGTTTCCCTCTTATCCGTGTGTCCTTAGATCCTCGTCATATAAAGTGCAGTCATTGGTGCCTACAACTAAAAAAAAAAGATCCCCAAATGGTGAGCCAATACCCAGTACGTATAACTCACAAATACATGTGCATGATTAATCATAGCTTAAGTCACATGCATCAATGAAACAATAAAATAGTCAAACTGTAGATTATTATCTCACTTAGGCCTATAGACAACAAAGGGGCACTCATGACCCCACCATACCATATGTAAGTATAATACATAGTATGGTGTTAGGAACTATCGCCGCAGGTCCCAACACCCATGATTTCATAAATCTACCGAATCATCTTAGTATAAAACTTCATAGGGGACACCATCACATACCGATCAATAGGTGCCTCCTAAGGATTTGCCACTATGGACCCTTAAGTCAAGTTAAGCACAACCAACAAACAACTTAACTCAAATCCAATATACTCTTAATCCCATTGCTTCCACTAACTTAATAAGTACAAATAACACACAACATTACACATACCCGAAAGTGCACTCCTAAACACCATTGGTCTTCGTCTATCAATTACATTGAAATCTATCAAAATGTAGAGAAGTTAATCTTAGTACTAATCTAGGTATCATCTAAGTTACTCAATTTTGATCACTTAGTTGTTATAGGATCACTTATCTTACTCTAGTAGAATTTCTAGGGTTGTACTAGGGGTTTAAGGTTAATAAAATTCGAATAACCAAAAAAAAAATTCAAAAAAAGAGGTTCCTTAAGGTACACAGCCATGCATTAAGCTATGTACTTGAGCACGGTAGGGTACATGGCTGTGTATTATGGCCATGTACCTTTTTGTATACTTTCATAATTCGACACATCCAAGTATACGGACATGTACTGTAACCTGTACCTTTTTATACACTTTCGTAATTCAATACATCCAAGTACACAAGCATGTACTTGGTCGTATATAGTTACATGGGTAGGTACGCGGGCATACACCTAACCATGAACTTCCCAACTCATTCTTTTTTCCTTTCTACACAATATAGGTAGGTACATAGGCATATACTTGACCATGTACTCCATTGTTCCATCACGAATCCTCTTCTCAATTTGTTAAATTCCAATTCCTTCAAACCCTAGATTAAATCCATTACTGTTAAGCCTAATTATGCATTTTTCTAGCATTAGAACACTAATTTAGTTTAATTAAACAACTTACCAGCTTGGATTGGTCCAACAATCGAAGTCCTATCCTAAGCCTTTTCTTGCATCAATCGTTCTACTGTAAAATCCAATGAATTTAACACTACTTTATATCACACACATGTAAATGGCGATCAAGAGTCATTAATCAATTCACTTACCATAAGTACTTCTTCAAGTCGTAAGGTGTAGCAGTCGCCTTTCTCTCCTAGGGTTGTCCTCATGTTGAGGGTGTTATGGTGCAAAAAATGAAAAGGGGTCAAACTGACTAAGGTTTGCCCCTTTTATATCCCTTTCATGAAATGACCAAATTGCTCCTCATCTTAAATCCTTATTACTTTTATTTGCCCTAACACTTTTAGTTATTTTATTCTTAATTCATTTTTCTCAGGTTTTACATGTTCACTATTAGTATTTGCATGAGTTGGTTGCTACTAGTTAAGTTCTTGTTTAATATATCCCCAGTAACCACCAATGCACAAATTTCTCAATAAGAACTTGTATATAGAAAAATTCCTAGATCAATGTTTCAGTCTAATACTAACATTCGGATCATGAGATTGAGGGGGGGTATATTAATGTATTGTGTATAATGTAAGAGTAGATTAGTATATTAGAGTTATACACTCAAATGTTATATATATACTCTCTTTACAATAAAATCTCCATGTCTAAGTGTGAGGGATTTGCAAAAAAAAAAAAAAAAAACGAATGAGCTATAGGGTGCTAGAGGTAACTCTAGTGTAGGGACTCCAACACTTAAGTCAATGAAAGAAAGAGAGGGGATCGAACTACAACTATAATGCAAAAGAGTTTAGGGTTTTAAATCCTTTACCTAGTGTACTCGAGTAGTATTTATAGGCAAGAAAGGATGGAAGTGATAGTTATAATACCTTCCCATAATTCCTTATCTCATGTTTGATATACGAGAATAAAACCAAAATGAAATCGCAATTTTGGATTCGATTCCCTTTCCCATGCTTGGAAGAGCTTTTAGAAGGCAAATAACAATTTCTTAGAATTGACAATTCTAGCTTCAAGGGGAACTGCGATTCCTTATAATTAACGATTCCGGCTTCAAGGGGAATCACGATTCCACCTTTGAGAGGACTGAATTGTGGTTCTATTCCACCCTCATAAATAATAGTTACTTAAATAACATTTCTAACTCATTAATATATATTTATTATATCTATGAATAAGGGCAATTTTAATAAATACTACTATATATCATTTCATTATGTAAACATTTCCAAACACAAAAATGGATTTGTCGTTCCATTGTTGGTCCATTCCATTCTATTCTAAATTATTCTTGTGTACCAAATATGACATTAATTCCTTTAATTTCTGCATATCTCTCTTATTAATTGCAGGGAAGAAATCATGGAATTGAGGGTAATTTTTAGGGCAACTACCATTCTTTTCTCCATATCCAAGTTTAAAAGCCTTTGGTGAGCCAAGCTTGATCTTGAAGGTCTAATGGGAAAAATAAACCATCAACAAGTTCACATTTACCAATTTGTACATTATGAAGTATTTTGTCCTAAAAGAGAACACTGTTTATAAAAGTTGGTGGGTATAGATACATACGACTCGTGAAGTAGTGTTCCCAATTGATGGTTGGGTTAGTATAGAATGACCAACATTGTTAAGAGTTAGTGATCTTTTGTGTGATACAATGTCGAGTAGTCAAAGTCGTTGGCATCATCGCATTATTTCAGCCACTGTTCTTGACCAAGCAATATTGCCCATACCATTCGAGGATTAAGGATATCACAAACTTATGAGAGTAATGACTGCAGTACTATTATCTCGGTATAGGCTATAGCACAGTAAATAATATCTATATGGTTTAGTATCGTACCTAAAACACATAAAATTGCTCTGATAAGTCCTGTGCGTTAAAATAGTAAAAGCTTATAAACTTCTTCCCCAAGGATTTCTTATATATAATTCATATGGACCAAAGGATAGTTCTGAATCGAGGGTTGATATGACATTGACATCATTAAATTACGTTTCTTTGATAAGACAAATAGCTGCCGTTACGATAGGGTGATTTGGACTCACCAAACTCGGGTCGCAAGGAGGATATGAACTTAAACAACAATCACCATACTAAATGGGTTTGGTTTAGTAATAAGATTTAAAAGACAAGTTCAAGGAACTAAAGAAACCAATTTTATTAATGCTCCCAATCTTGCCTATACATTGATTATCTCGTAAGTGTTTTCCATTGAGCAAAATAAGAAAGGAATAAGCAAGCAATAAAACTAAGAAATTGCCAAGAAACCTAGTAATATCACACTAGTTTTCATATTGAATGCATCAGATTGTAATCCCCAGCCAAAAAAAAAAAAATTATGAAATTGGAAATGTATAAAAATATAGGAAACTAATTGAAAAACTCTGAAACTAATAAAATGAGAAACCGGATATTCATTGCACTAAATACCATGTAGATAGTAATTATTGCCTAAAAGTAAGATTATATTCATTGCACTACGTACTATGTAGATTATTGCCTAAAAGTAAGATTATCTCTTAACAATGAATGTAATAAAAATCAGATCCAAATATATATATATATATATATATATCAAAACAAAAGAAAAAGGAGGGAAATCGTATGTGCTCACGATGCTCACCATTTAGGCATATTTAATATCTACATAAGAAATTGTATATATTATAAGCATATTTTAAGAGTAATTATAAATAAAATATAGTGTACAATTTAGTGGTAACTATAAAAGTATTTATAATAGATATCATGGATTTAATTCTCATAATATTCATTTTAATTTTTTTCAAGTTACATTTATCATTTTAATGGCATTCCCTTTTTACTTCTTTCTTTTCTTTTTTTTTACAATAACTAATAGTATTAAAATTTATTATAAAATATTAGTAAACTCACAAAATAATCTTAAATTTCTATTTATTTATTAGTATTATATCATAAATAATAATTACATTAATACTACAAATACAATTAATATTATAAAAATGAATATGAATTTTTGAATGACCAATTACCTAATTAATCATATGAAATTTATAATTTTATGGCTTTGCTAATGATACAATTTTATAGAACTATTGTTCAAAAAAATAAAAAAAATACTTATATTTACATTATATTGCTTTTTTAGCTTTACTTATATTTTCTTATTTAAATATTTTTATGTTATATTTTCATTAATAACAATTTTTATTAAATATTAGAAAATGTTGTATGAGTTGTAAAATCTTATTATTATTATTATTATTATTATTATTATTATTATTATTATATTATTATTATTATTATTATTATAAGTAATTTTAATTTTGGTCCATAGGTCACGATCCACCATATAGTGAAAAAAAAAAAAAAAAAAAAGCTCTTCAAGAAATACATATCACTTAGTGGCATATATGGATAGAGGGATACGGCAATTTTAACATGGAGATGCACAGGTGCAATTGCAATGAAAACATCGGAGGACACTACTCTAATAACTACATTTCTATGGAATACATTTGTTTATGCGTATATAATGCCGAAAGTGTGCTTTGATATGCGCGGGTGAAACTAATATAATTTTCAAAAAAATAACATGCAAAGGAATCCACATTTAAAGTTAAATTTAAATAGTTAAAATAAAAAATTAATATTATACTAAATAGTTCAAGTAAAAGAATTCATTATGGTGCTATTATTGACAATAATAGATCCTAAGTTTACGAGACAATAACGAATCATTTATTTATTTAAACCACTTAATATAATGTTAATAATCTATTTTAATCACTTAAAAGTTAAATTATTTATTTTAACCGCTTAGTACAATGTTGATCATCTATTTGAACTTTACCTTAAATATTGATTATCATGTTTATAATTTTCCCTATAATGTTCTTTTAGATTTTGAGGTGGTAAGAAATTTTTTTTCTTAAATAACTAGTTGGCAACTATATGGGAGCTCCTATAGATGTTAATCATGTGCAGTAGGCATACCGATTGATCTTTGAGATGCCTTTATCTAATGGCATGTTGAGAGACGATGTTAGCAAGAGATGTAGGAGGAGTGGGCAAACTTAGATTATTAGAGTGCATGTATGACACTGATTGAACTTGGAGTTGTTGATACATTCTTAACTTATTCTTAATGATCCTAATGACACTAATTGAACTTGGAGTTGTTGATACATTCTTATCCTAGTGATTGATCTTCTATTACAAAGTAACAACATTTGTATAAAGGTTGTCATGCTTCAAATGATTAGAAATAAAAAGAAGGCTAGTCTATATATGATTTAGCTCCTAATTTTAACTGTTAGGTAAAGTTAAGATAGATGAACTAGATGAGCCATTAGATCAATTCTTGGCAATGGACAGTCCAAATTAAAGCCTTCGATTCATATATAACTCATGGGCTTAAACTTGGACTTAGGCCACGCTTTGACCAAATCTTCTTAAACTTATAAAGGAAGAAACACATTTATTTATAATAATAAAACTAGGCATTTGAAGCCTAGATGAACTCAAAATAACCTCCTTGGAGCCTATTTTTCATGCACAAAATAACCCAGTAAGATCAAGAGTGAAAATCAATCGGTCTACCAAATTAAATCTTTCTAAAACATTCATGAATTGATCATGGTGCCTAAACCCTATCACTAGCCCAAGAAACTAGTTTATAGCATTAAATTAATTTACCAAAATCTATAGTAACAATTATACATATCACCTAAGGACAATCGTTTTATGATAATTTTCGTTGTATGAGGTTTCTAAAATAGAAATCAGTGCATTGCACGAGCAGTAAGTCTAGTTTACTGAACTTTGGCTTTAGGAGTCTTGAAATAACATGGTACAGTAGAAATAGAAAGACATCCGGGAAATAAATATATATATTTGGCAATTAAGCAAGGGAGGGGAAGCCTAAAAATAATGAAGAAAAATGAATGAAAAGTTGTCCATTCTTGGCCACTGGAATCGTTTCGCCTCCGCAGATTTGGCAAGAAAGCGGTAAAAATGAGTTCAAAGAAAAAAAAACACCGCCGGTATCTAAATTTACTAAATTAAAGTGTAAGTTTGTCTAACCAACAATTCAATTCTCTTGATCTCCTTTATATGGTCTAACGATGTAAATGGAAAATTGTCTCATCATTTCCTCCTTATATACCTGTCACAAGGTGGAAATCACATCAATTTTCTTTTCTAGCTTATTTTCCTCCATTTCCATTCATTTCTGCAGATTTATTTTCTCTAAAAAGTTACCAAGCGTAACGTAGCATTCTGAAAGCTAAATAGGATATCTCGGTCTATTGCAATGCTGTAATCACGCATTATACATAGGTATAGATAGATAGAGAAAGAGAGAAACACAGAGGGGTTGATGGTTATTTACAGAAAAAAAATAGCCAAGCAATAGATAATGATCCATCCCCTATAGCAGCAAACCAAAACACAAGACAAGAAATAGCAAGGACACTAACCGCTATATTTCCAACAAATTACACACATCCTAGGTGAAGGCCTTTGATTCTCAGCACAAAAGGGCCAAATAAGCCAATATAGAGTGTCTACTCGCAATAATTCCTAAACTTTAAGATCCCCTACGGGATTACAGACTTCCAACCAACAGCATCTTCCAAAATTAATCCATTACCTCTTTCAAACAGTCAACCTGAGAAGAAATAGCATGAGTCAATCACTATCGTGTTCAATGTTCAGGGATGTTGATTCTAGTTTCGGTGACTGACGAGTTGGCTAAGACATCTGATGCAATATCCCAGCTCCCGCTCCTCCCCCAACTAGAGTGCCGAGCCTCCGACCGAATTGTGGGAGCTCTGTGGTCAGAACCCATGATGGAGTCCACCTCAGCTGTCGTACGAGGTGGACCATTGCTACCCCTACTTCGTATATCCTCATCAATTTCGCCAATATCCCGTCGTTGAGAAATTTTAAAAAGATCTTCACCAATGTCATGATCATCTTCCACCTTTGGACGTCGATCCACATTCACATCCTCCATTTCTGTTTCTCTCATACTCGGCAAAGGTGGCCTTGTCACCTCCTCCTGGACAAATGCCCTAAAATCATTTTTTGATGGTGCAACCTTGGAGCAAAATACCTCCAGAAAATTACTCAAGCAACCCCGATCATGCACATTGAGCCAATTGTCGGCTCGGTAGCGGAAATTTTCATATGTAGTCTGGGAGACGAAAAAAAGAGTTTGAAGCAGAAATTATAGCTCATCCACATTCTGACTTCAAAAAATTAGCAAATCAAGGAAGCATGCTCAATGAACAATTGCATATTAAGTGGTAAAAGCATCAGCACACAAAGTATTAATCTCATAGAATCAACAGCTAAATTATTGTTGTACTCACCCATACTCTAGACTGTTTATCACATTTGCAGATCCCATCAAGTAGTGAAATTTTGCATGCATCGTGCACAGCTACAAAGTGTAGGTAAACAAAGTACCATGGCATTTCGCAAGTTGTGTCAGCCAAGCAGATTCATTAAATTTTAAAATGCAAGGTACAAATTAAGCTCAACTCAGACAGGACCATTGCACTGTGGTCCATGATATTTCTCTGCCTTTCATTTTGTTATAAATCCCTACCCTTAGTAGATCCTAACCAACTTTTGTAATGACCCAAACTAAGGCGTCTGTTTCGCGAAAATGGCTCTCCAGACTTTCCACGAAACAAACAAACACACTATATTACTTTATTCTTATAATTCCGATATCCTATCATGAGTAGACCAACATATCAGCCAACCTCATTAAGTGGACTTGCTCAAAACAAAAACATAACTAACATCACAATCTTGACCTCAATGTCAAGAACTCCCCAATCTAACCCAACGCAGACTTCAAATAGAACATAATCAACAGAAGTAATATTTCAAAAAGGTCTAAAAGCCATGTATCTTTCTTCCCATTTTATAAGTTCATTTAATCTTTCAGATGCCCCAAACACATATCAGACATTTTCATTTGCCCAACAAAAAAAAAATTGAACATCAAAATGGGCATTTTCACTTCATTCTTTAAGCCCTATGTTGACACCCCATCAACTGTCAAAATTACAATTTTTTTATTGTGCATATCAAAACCCTATTAAACCCATCAGATCCACCAATGTTGCACATGTCCAATGACAGTAAGAACCCATCTGATTTGTAACCAAATTTTTTTACTTACAAAAAAAAAGAAAAAAGAAAAAAAAAAGTCAAAATATATACACGAAACTCATTCATAAGTACCATGATCAACAAAATATATATAAACACCTAATTTCTAAATTACAGCCCAATAATGGATTAAATGGTTTTTCCAGGCTTATAATTAAAAGAAATTGGGATAGCCCTATAATTCCATATGTTTACAAGCATGTCAACATGATTGTCCTTCAAATATTCAATTTGGAGCTTCGGTCTTAGTTCTCAATTCAATATGGTTTTGATTTCCTGTCAAATACCTAGCTGTGTAGAGTCAAACTTTCACATAAAATTTCATTCTGTCATCCCAATCCACAAACCAAACAAGCAAAGAGAAAGCTTCCCAGTGAACAGCTCTTTATAACTATATTTTATAAGGAAACAAGGAGTCAATTCATGCACTACTCAAAAACATTCCGAGCTGGTTCTTCACATGCTAACTTTTACATCTCTTTTTTTTTAATAAATTGGGCATAAGTATTTATCCAAAAAAAATTGGACGAAAGTAAAGAGCCTTCCCTGAGAAAAGCTCGTCACCAGGTTCACATGGAATCTCAGAGTCAGATTATATAGACTCAGTGAATATTTACTTTAGGTGTTGGTATGCTATTGGCAAGATGTAAAAGGTCAGCATGTTTTTATTACTTTGTTTTCACGAACAACCACATAATTCATCAATCTTTTGATACTAAAAATCAGAAGGTAGAGAAAGGACCTGGTTCGTGCCTATAAGATACAAATGGAATCCAGTGAGTCCACCGACAAACCAGAGAGAGATGAAACAATATGTCATTAAAATGACTGAGGCAGGTGACTCTTTCATTGCATTCCACACAGTGCCATGGTGGTCATCCATTAGGACCTTGATGTAAAATGCCGACATAGCAAAAACATAGATGCAAAGAAGTGTCGCTGAAGATACAAACATAAAGAAGTACCGGTAATTACGCTGCACAAGCACAAAGCATAGGTAAGCTAGGAAAAAAGAACAAAGATGACAACATTGCACAGAAATATGTTGCTAATTAGCAGCATACCAGTCCAATGCATTGGCCCACCCAAGGGCAGTGATGATCAAAACGTTCAACACAATTGTTGCAAATGGAACAGTGGGAGCAGCGAGGAGGGCGATAAAGCATGCATGTGTCACAATATTTTACCTTCACAGAAACACCATTAACCACAACATCTTTCGTTCTAGGAAACTGTACACTAGGTGTTTGCCTTCCCCCAATTTCAACAGATGCTGATGAATCATAACGCAACTCTTCCTCGGGTGGGTGAGACCTACGTGGAACAATACCTGGGTCCCTGGCTGATGTAAGGAAAAGTAGAACAAGGACCTACCAAAGATCAAACATGCAATTAATATAAACATGAAGATGTAGAATGTATCTACCATAATGTGAGAGCAAATATCTTTTAGAGATGAAATAGAAGCAATCCAACATATAAAGAAGAGAAAAAACGTTTCCCAAACTAAAATGGGGATGTCAATACATTAAACCAAAAATTAAAAATCACAAGTATTATGATCCAAAGTGCCATAACTAGACTAATTTATGAGTTGAGAGCAAGGGTGTAAATGAACCAAACTGCTTGCAAGTTACTTGAGTTTGGTTGAATATTTACTTCCATTGTAGTCAAGTCAAGCTTTACATATTTGGCTCGACCAGCTAATAAGCCCAATTAAGCTCAAGTCAAAAGGTGCAAGCCCTGTTCAAGTCAAGTTTCCAGATCAATATTGCCTTAGTTTAAAATAGAAATATTTTTTCCAATAAAACAAGCTTGTAAGCTTAATTCAGCTTAAATAGAATTTAAGCACAAGCCAAGTTTAAGTCAAGTATAGACATTAATATTATCCTAGTTAGAAGAAAATAGTTTTTTTCACAACAAAACGAGACCAGTCAAACTCTATCAAGTTGATATCATCTCGAATCAAACTTGTTTATGCCCCCAGTTGGGGGCAGACACATCAACATGCTATTTAAAGAGGAAGGGGGGTAAGATGCCTTCAAATAATATTATACATAATAGAAAATAGAGGCAACTACATCATAGCTCTATGTAAATTACAAAAAAGTACCTAAATTGATCCCTTTGCACTTCCATGCAATCTCACAAAAACAACCAGAATACTTATCCCCCATAATGATTGTGACAGTTCCAATGACTGTTACATTTATACTTAACAAAAAAAAAATGCACTATAAAAAAGCAAGTAAGTAACACACATAACAAGGCAGTCAATACTATGTTTGGCATGACTCAACCAAATTATTAAAAAAGCTTAACCAGTAGAAATAGGTGCATTTTTATGTTATTTCCAAATAGTACACTTCATTTATAGGTTAACACATCATTGAGTCCATCTAATTTAATCGGTATCCAAGCCATGGCATGAGGACTTAAACTCAAAAACTCAGCACCAATACCATACCACTTTAACCTCAACCAACTCATTGAACCATTTTTCAATGAATTTATTGTGATTCCATCCATAATTTAATAGTAGTAAATAGCAAAAATGAAGAGAAAAAGTCTATCCAAAACCAATTTCATTTTTCAGCCTAAACTTTTCAAAAATGAGAGATTCTCCAATGAGAAAACAGAAGCCCCAAAGAAACAATACCTGGGTCGATATAATAAGCAAAAGCCCTTCCTTAGTAATTAATTGATTTTTAAAAAAAAGGCAAATGGAGGGCCCACAGGTACTCTTTCCAGCACTGGCAACAACAATTCAATCAGCCCATTTGACTTGAAATTGCACATGAGATGTGAAGCCATGGATAGAATCTTTTATTCCAGGTCAAGCAATCATTAGACCCAAATTTCCCAAGACAGCAAGGCCCCAAAAAAAAGGAATAAACTCAGAGAGCCTAAGATGCCATGAAAGACAATAATAAAAGTCATTTCATGGTATGCCATGACAGTCTGGAAAGGGACAGTTAAATGCCATTGCAACATATGATCTTGCTAAACCTTCCAATGCATCACCTCATTTCATCTACCACTGAACCATGTTAAACCATATGATCCCACTAAGAATGTTGTTAGAATGAATATATTTCATTGCATTTGCTCAACAGCATTTCCAAATTGTATACAATAGTTTATCTAGGCAGATCATTCTACTTGATCCCATTTTTATGGTCCATGTCATCATTTTGAGATGTCATAAAAACTTTATTTTCTTCTATGGTACACGAAAATTCAAGTATGAACTATCAGGTTGCAGAATAACTAACATAGATCGTAAAAGCAATTGCTGCCACTAGCACCGCATATCCTGCATTGTATGGAGAAAATTGATGTCGAAGATGCCATGCGACAAACACGCAAAAGATGACGACCGGAACAATGATCAATGATAAGGTAACAAGAAGCGACCTCGCGTCTGGGCCAAATATCAACCTCCCACCAAGGATGAATTTCTGCAGTGCAAGAAAAGTCAAAGGATAATCATGTTTAATTCAACAATAAACAAGAAGTAAATTATTTTACAAAAACATACTACATTGAGCTTTAGAATAATGCGAAAAAATTATTCTAACTAAAGGTTTGCCGTGTCTCATGATATGAATCATTTAACTAAATAAATTATTTTACAAAAACATAATACATTGAGCTTTATAATATTGTGAAAAAATTATTCTAACTAAAGGTTTGCCATGTCACATGATAAGAATGATTTAACTGGAAATCTACTGTCCATAACAAACAAGGATTGTATATTACACATGAGGTTAAACTCACATTCATTGAGAAATGCGCCAACCTTTTGCAAACATGTAAAGGCAACAACGTGCCAACACAAACATGAAAAATACAACCTCGGTAGAGAGTTCATTGCAGCTGTTTTTTTTTTTTTTTTTTTGGTGGGGGGAGGAGGAGAGTTGGGGGGCAGGGTTTGGGAATTGATCATAGTTTTCAAACTTGAAGTAATTAAATTGGGGTGCTATGGGTATTGAGACTAATAACACAAATGTTGTGATGTGAGATGGGTGTTCATGCACAAATATCCCTAATATAAGGGCTGCTTGTAAAGTAACTAATGGAATGAGGGCAGTTGGAGAAGTAACTAAGGGAATGAATTCCCCTTCTGTGACCTTAATGGAGGTACATGTTTTGCTAAAGCTGTTTTTGGTGGGGTTTACCTACACAACCAGTGAGACGAATCCTAGTATTCATAAACCTATGTTGAAAGTTTATAAGAGGCTTGCTAAGTAGTAGTGGATATTATATTGTATGTTCTGTGCTGTATGTGTGTGCTGTGTTGTATGTGTGAGTGGGGTCTTGTAATTTCTGTAGAGATGAATTATATAAGAGCTGTATTGTTGGGAGACACGTAGGATTAGGATGTGAGAGTGGCAGAGTAGTAATTGCATGAAGGGGAGTATAAATAGACTTTGGCAGGGAAGATAGGAGTTAGTTCAGTTGCAAACCCACACTGTGAAAGGAGAGAAAAGGGGAATTTCTCTGTTCGGGAAGAGCTCGTGAACCCTAATTGAGAAGTGCCTTTGGGCGATTGGCTTCTCAATTGATCTCTATTGCTACAGATTGCTACTAAGGTATGCTATCTACGACTTTTGCTGATCCTAGTCATTTCAACCAGGTTATAACAATGTACCTGGTGCTGGATTCTACACACCCACTCTACCTGCCATTGAACAAAGTGAAGAACAGGTGACAGAACAAGCAAGTGGAGATATTTTGGGCTTCACATTAACTCTCAACCCAATGAATCAATTTGGACAAACAGCTGTTCTTTATTCAGTGGAAGGAGTTGAAGGGTATGTGAGGGAGGAGTTAGAAATTCATACTTTTGGTTACCAGGTTGTCTTTGATGGAGGTGGCTTGAGGCAGGTCTTATTGCAGATTTCTAATGCACCTGAGTACCAATTACCCATCCATGGTGAACAACAACTAGCTGAAGCCATCACTTGAAAAGTTCCAATTACTTGCCCAGAGGGCATAGTGACATTAAGGGCTGCATAGTTAAGTACTAGATATAGTTAGTAATAGTATTTATGTAGGTTGCCATGTGGCTTGAAAAATAGAAGAATGAGCATACATATGGGTAGGTTAATAGTGAAAGTCATTCGGTCATTTTTCTTATTTTCTCTAATAAAGAGCATATAAAGTGCTCTAAGCTCTGTGTTTAAGAGAATTATGCTACGACATATATGTCTTAACCTAATTCCATCAAATTAGGGTTTGTGATGACATTGAATTAAATATAATCAATATTCTAATCTCTGGGTTCATGTAGTATACTCTGCTTCTGACCATCGACTTTCTTTCACTAGCATGGGAAAGTTCTTATGAATAATGGTAAGATGAAGTAATGTATTTGGAATGAACCAATGCCTCTTGGTCCTTATAAGATCAAAACTGGAACTAAAGCACGTGTATTCAGAATCTTGAGTCCTTAAATTCCATCTCACGTTTTGTCATTACATAACTAAACTAGAGTTCCTGCCAATCAGTTCACCTTCCTCAATTGATAATTATCCTCTATTGACCAGCTAACCCCTGAAGTTTTGGAAGAGCATCAGGTAACAAGGTAGATCATATAAGGGCTGGCCATAGGTCCCATCCTTATTGTGATTACTCTTGTCGTCCAGTTCATGCCCAAAATACTTGCTTAAATTTGCATCCTCAAGTACATGTCATTAAGAGAGATGTAAGTACACCAACTCAAACTAATCCAGACCAAGACCATACATAGTTCATATTTACAAAGTTCAAAAGGCTTCTTTGTCTCTATTATTTTGGTTAACATAAGGGCATGACCATAATTTAACTGACTAAACCAACCATATGAACCAAACAACAAAATTTATGCACCAATTATACATTAGCTTGTGGTGTCTAGATAATCCCAAAAAGTATCCTTCACGGATTTTGAACCCAATACCTCATGCAAATTGTCATGAGAGTTTTTGGGCTCTATCTACTAGACCAACCCCTTGGGATTGACTTCTAAGATTCTTAATCAAGGGAAGAGAAAACAACAGTATTATATAAAAATTAAAAAAGAAAAAAGAAAATCCTATAGGTTCCAGTCTTCTAAGTTTTTTTTCAATCAATTAGTCCCTCTGCATTTCTTACCCTCAAGTATTTGGATCATTAGGAAATCACACGTTATAGTACTAACAAACTTCAATATTTATAAGACATTACTTAGTGTTAATCTTTCACAAATGGTCTAGTAACTGAAGGGATTATCCACATGACCAATTTCCTAGTGCTAACCAATAAGCATAAGTACATTCCTCAATCCATTCCGAAAGAAGCCATGTCATAGAATCACCTAAGCTATGCATGTTGAGCTAGATAAAGCATGGATCTTTTGATTGGTTCATGTCACTAGAGATCATCAGTCCAATTGCAACCTTACACATCTGTTATCCCAAAATATGCAACCCATCCTACTGGGCACATTTCACCCATTGGTAGGGAATAGGTGATGCCTTTCATCAACCATTTCACAAGATGAGGAAGATACCCATTTTTCTTCGAAATTCAAGGCTCCCTATATCTTCATTCCTTAGCTTACATGCAAAAGGATACCCTTTCTCATCGCCCTAAATTAGCTTTTGGAGTAAGCTTTTAAATTGGAAACTGTTCTGTGAATATGATTATGTTACATCCCAGCTGACACAGCTGCCAGCAGGGATCATCCCATTTGCAAGCATGTATCAGAGACGTGGAGCAACAATAAAGGGAGGTGGGGATCGTGACAGCAGCACAAGGGATAGCAGCAAGGAGAACATGGGTATTCCACAAGAGGAGGTGGCGTAGTGGGGTAGTGGGGAGTAGTGTAGGAACAAGCATGTAAGAACGTGGGTGGGACAATGCGTAACTGCTAGGAATAGGAGGATCTCGGCTGTAGTATTTGTATGTGTAAAAGGAAGGAAGGAAAACTTAACTTGAATTCAAACAAAGAATCACAATTCCCCAAGATCTTGGGCTTTCTCTAAACAAGCCCAGCCAAAGAAATCAACATAGGAAAACTAGGATGCAAGACCGGATCCACGGCGAAGGCCTCAACTAGCGATTCCCACAAACCCTGAACACGACAACATACCACTGTTGCTAACAGATTATCTGTTTCACAGCCCTCCTCCCCCATAAATACCATGTAAATGAGCACTAGCATTGAATATCACTCTTGTTTACAGAATTATCAACCATTGCCCCTCAAAAGACCAGTGTCTTTTCTTTTCTTTTTTTCCATCAGCAATCAAGAAAACTTAGTTTATAATGATCTTTTCTTGGTGATACTAGCAAAGATCAAAACAGAAATGCAATTTATAAAACTCAACAAACAACACGATTAAGTCTCATGGCCTATCCCAGCTATTTTCCAAAAGGAAGACAATAACTTTGACTCATCCCACAACCTAAAATGAAGCACTTCAAAAGAATACAATTTAAGAAGCTAAACCGACACCAACTTCCACCTCTGTATTACCTCCTGAGAGAATAACCATTTTACAACACAACGTATGCAATCCTGGAAGCAAAACAGAAAACAGCTGCAAAGCAATTTAAAGTAACTAAACTACGATATTGGGGGAGAAGAAAACAATCAGGAGCCACATAAACTAACCAACAGATATAAACTACAGAGTTCTTTTGGCCCAGAACAGTTGAGTAACTCAGAGTCAGACTCACTCTAATAATGAAGTTTTTTTTTTTTTCTCGGATGAAATGTCAGATTCCAATAACGAAGTTACAGCTCATGATTAGTGTAAAATCTCAATCTATCTATCTAGTGTCTTTCTCCAGTCTAAAAGCTACCCAGTGGCCAAGGTACAAAATCGAACTAATCTGAATAGTAATCTCAGAGTCTATAATTTTAATATCCTTGCATAAAATTTCCGACATATTAATAATAGCTACTACCCAGAGACCAAATTAACAAATCAACAGCTGCAAACAAAAGGAAAAACAACATATCAATAGAAATCACGACGCTCCTATCTTCACTTGCCTCAGATAAACCCCAAACTCCCATCTTCAAATCGAAAGCAACAGTCTTTTTTCACCACAAGAACAAGAATATAGAGTGAAAGCATACAATGTACACTAGTTCCACTAAAGAGCCCCAACATATCATAAGGAAAAACATGCAAATTCCATTACTTGAAAAGCCAATCAAACTCTAAAACCTAATTTAGAACCAAATGAACACCACGCTGGAATAAAGCCCCAAAATCCTCTACTCAAACCCCACTAATATACATAGGAAAATTAAATTGAAAATTGGAAGATAGAAAACAGGGAGCATACATTACTTCCTTTCCAAACTTCGTAGACGCGCTTGGCCATGACGGGATTTTGATTGCTATGCGGGAAGAGAATCGAAGACTTGGAACTTGTTCCTGGGGGTGTTCATTTCCTGTGCATTTCCGAATCAAACACCCCCCCCTTTTCGCTCCCCTCTCTCTCTCTCTCTCTCTCTCTCCCCCCTTCAATTCAAAATCGATTAGAAAATCCCTCTCGCTGTAAATTAAGGGTTTTTTCTTTTTCTTCTCTCTCTCTCTTTTTTTTTTTTTAAGGTTTAAAAAGCGGGTCTTCAATGACCTTTTTGTTTTCAAGTGTCTGTCAAAAATGGAAATAGAGATAGGAGAGAGAATACAGATAGAGAGGGAGGGAGGCGGCATGCAAATTTGGAATTTTGGTGAATTTCAGTGGTTGAATTGAATCGAATCCCGTACATTTCATATGCTACGGCTGCGCTACTCATAGCCATTTAGCATATTAATCATACTCGGAAGGTGCCGTTTACAAAATACAAATAATGGGCTTTAATTTTCTTTTTTCTTTCGGGCAGAGCCCTTTTATTTTTTATGTTTTTTGCTTAATAATGCTTTTTATGCAAATTATAAATCTACTAAAATAATTGCAACTTTTATATAATTAAATATGATGCTTCTATCTTAAAAAAAAAAAAAAAAAAACCATTCAATAAGTTAATAGTCAAATGACACTTTAATCTCTTTTACTTGTTATATTATTAAATAGTAGAATTTACCCTATACGTATAACAATTTATAAAATATATTATTAATATGTTGATTATAATGATCTTTAAGTAAACTTATTACTTTTATTAATAAATATATTTTATATCAATAACTGTACTTAACATGTTTAAAAGATTTTATTTAAAATTCAAATAAAACATAACACTATAATATGCACAAATTCTGATAAATTATATTTATATTGATGATATCATGCTAACAACTAGATTGCATAATTTGTTTGACTTTATTTTATTTTTGAAATAAAATGTCCCAATATCATATTTAATAATATAACATGTAAGTGAATAGTTATTTATGTATAATTTCATACGACATGGCAGAAGAATAAAATTTCAACCTGACCCCACTTTCGAAAAATCCACCTTTATGGTACCATTTCTCTCCATTTGAAAAATCCACCTATATCGTCAGATAAATACTTATTTGTTTCTCATGAGCCTGCTTGGTGTCTGACTCTCTGATTTATTCAATAAGCTTCTCATGCGTGTATGCGTGTGTATGAATGCATATGCTTCGGGATTTGAGGTTTGCATGCCTTCATGTTGCCGCTCAGATCTTGGCGTAACTATGACTTTTATGTTGACAAGTTTTGTCACCTCACAAGCTACGGGAGATGGAACCAAGGTAACGATGAACGACTTAATGGCTCTGCCTCGGGTTTTCAGTGAGATTCATACGAGATAAGTTTACTTCTATTCATTTACCAACCCCGCTAGAAATATAATGTAGAAATGAATGATTTTGCAGTCTTTTAGTAATCACACCAAGGAAAATTTTATCTTTTTGTTTCTATTCGTTGGCTAAAAAAAATATAATTTTTACGTTGTACTCAAGGTTTATACAAAAATAATAAATCTCTCAATAGTTTAACATACTATAATGCTTTCCTTCAATTTCTATGAAATCTCGATGTGCTCTCCAAAATTAATTATAGGATGTTGTTTTGTGGAAAATATTTTTTTAATATTTGTTATAATCAATACTTTAGAAGTATCGGATATTATCTTAATAATCCTAAGAGCCTTTGGTAATTAATGGTTTTTAGCAACATGTAATAGTATAAGGCAAAAGTTGCAACTAATAACTGTTGGTGATCATTAACCATTATGAAAAAAGGAGTTTTGATTTCAAATAAAGAACTCTTTTTTTTTTCTCATTTCTCATTAGTATTTTCTGCAATTATTAACAATCATTATTAGTAATCAGCTATTATCTCAGTCTCTCCCATCATTGCTTACTATTTAAAACCACTTGTGTTTGTAACACCTTGCATCACTATGATAATGTTTGATAACTACAAATTTTTTATTATAGTAAATGTTACAAAAAGTTAGGAAAACATTGTCCTAAAGAGAGAGAGAATGCACATGAGAATGTAGAGAGCTATTTCCTCTTTAAGCTTTTAATTTAATGTCAGTGACCAATTTCTCGACTAGTAGTAGAACTTAAGGAATCAAGTGCAATTCCAAAGATATCTTTCGAAGATTTGGCTTAATATGTTCGAAACAAAGATCGCTCGACTGGTTCATCTGCTCACAGCCTTGTTTGGTTTTCTTGTGCATGAAAATAAACCTAGAAGAGGTTTCTTAAGCTCTATTGGACTTCTTATAAGCTTTGAAGCTTATTTCATAAACCTCATGCTTACATCTTAAGAGATGTTAGGATAAGCATATATGCTTAAGATGAGTTGGAGCTTGATCAAACCTACCTACAAAGCTCAAAATCCATGAATACTTAAGGAAAAAAGAGGCTTTAAACTAAACTATTGATTGTTAGAAAAAGATCAAACAGCTCTCATCAATAGCTCATTTAGTTCGTTTATCTCAAAATCATTCAATGATTAAGATTATAGGATAAACTCTACAAGTAAGAGCCTCTTCCTCCTCATTTGCAACATTTGAAGCATCAATAGGCTTCTGAGAAATGTCAAAACTCTACTAGATTCATTTGATGAAAGATCAAAGCAATAAATTGATCAAGAGCGAATCAAGAAACATTGATCCAATCCATTGCCACACGTGCACTTGGAGAAACCAAATTTGTTTATTCCTCTTCCTAAGCCTCCCCTTAATGACATCCATCAACATGTCATTAGATTAAGTCATCTCTAAGTTAATTGGCATGTATCTTGCATGTGATCAACCAGCTAGAGCAACCCCATTACAAAAGTTTTACCTAGTAGTTTAAGGTAAACCCTAGGTTAAATTAACTTACCAACTTTAGTAACCTTCCTTTTTGCATTATATCACTTGTCACACTTCATGTCAACTTTTTCAAGATTAATTCTCCACCATTGGATCAAAATGACATGGATGCCTCAAGGGTGGTTAGTTATTCTACTCTTTTATTTAACGGGTGTGTGCTTTTATCTGTTGTTCAATTCAAATCTCCTTATTAATTAAGCTAATTAATTTAGATTAAGGTTAATTGGATTAGCTTAGCTAAGTGGCATTTTGTAGAACATATTTACCCTAGGGTTTGGTGCCAATTAAGGTGATTATCTTAGGGTTCCAATTTTTCTATTTGGGTTAGTGGATAGTGCTTGGTATCTATCAATGATTGGTGTTACGTATCGGAGAGTGTTAACACATTTTAGGGTTGGCGATCCTTTTAGGGTTTTATCACTTAGATTATGATTTTGATTGTTTAATTTAGGGTTTCTAAATTGGTTTAAGGTTTTAATTATGACTTTAATGCTTTTTATTTGAATTAAATTTGGACTTTAAACTTTCATGTTAGGGTTTAAAATTTGAATTAGGATTTCGATCTTCCACCTTATAGTCTAGGAATTGAATTAGGATTTCAAGTTATCAATTTAAGGTTTTGAATCAAGTTATTGTTTCAATTCATCATTCTAGGGTTTAGGGTTTTCGATTTATTATTTTTAGGATTTTGTTCAAGTTAAGAGTTTAATTTATTGTTTTAGGGTTTGCTATTCAAATTGGGGTTTAAATTGTTGATTTAGGGTCTATGGGTCAACATAAGGTTTTGAATTCCTATTTTAGGGTTTTGATTTTTTTATTAAGGTTTAAGATATTATTTTACATTTTGGGAATCGATTTCAGATTTTTGTGGAATGTTTTAAGCTTATTGAGTCTAGTCCTTAGGTATAGGGTAAATAACCTATCAATTCTTGGAAATGTCTTTAGAATATCTTCTAGCAATTTCTACTTGATTTTGAAGTTTTTAGGGGTTTATAATACAAGTTTTAGGTTTAGGGTTTAGGTGTTTGGCTTCAAGGTTCAAGGTTTAGGGTTTTAGGGTGGTTCATAGATCATGGGTTTAGGCCTCAAGTTTCAAGGGGGTTTGGGGTTCAGGTTTCTTATTCAAGTTTTAGGTTTCTTGTTTTATGGTTTCGTGTTTGGATTCGCATTTTAGGTTTCATGATTCAAGGTTCAAGGTTTGAGTTTCCTAGCTTTGAGTTTTAAGTTTAGGGGTTTGAGTTCAGGGTTCAAGGTTTAGGTTTTGAGGATAAGGGTTTGGGGGTCTTGGTATAAGTATTTAAGGTTTCAAGGTTTGGGGTTTTGAGCTCAATTTCCAACTTTTGGGTTTGGCTTTAGGGTTTCTGTCATATGGTTTAAGGTTCGAAGGGTCGAGGGTTTGAGAGTTTAAGGTTTGAGGTTCGAGGTTAATGGTTTAAGGCTTAGGGTTCAAGCATATGGTTCTAGATTCTAGGTTTTAGTTAGTGGGCTTAAAAGTTTTAAGGTTTAATGTTTAGGGTTCAGGTTTTAAGGTTCAAGGTTCAACATTCGAGGACAAAGGTTATGGGTTAATGGCTTGAGCTCGGATTCAAGGTTTACAAGTTTAAGGTTCTAAGTTCGAGGTTAGAGGGTACGAAGGTTTAAGGGTTCTTGATTCAAGGTTTAGGATTTGAAGTTTCGAGTTCCGAGTTTAAGGCTTAGGGTTTAGGTTTTAGGTTTGAGGTTTAGGTTCAAGATTTTGCAATTGAGGTTTATAGAGATAAGGGTTAAGGGTTTATGGTTTAGGGTTTGAGGGTTCAGTGTTTGGGTTTTGATATTTAGGGTTTCATGGTTTGGGATTCAGGCTTTTGGGTGTAAGTTTCAAGGTTGTAGGTTCAAGCTTTGCACTTTAGGGTTTGAAATTGAGGGTTCAAGGTTCGAGTTTCAAGGTTTAAGATTCTAAGTTCGAGTTCAAGGGTTTAGGGCTTGGGGTTCGAGTTTTACATTTGGGTTTGGCTTTCAGGGTTTGGGGTTGATAGTTTAGGTTTAGGGTTGAGGTTTTAAGGATCAACGTTAATGGTCCGATTATGAGATTTTGAGTTTATGTTCGAGGTTTAGTTTTAGAGTTAAGGGCTTAGGCTTCAAGCTGTGAGATTCAGTGTTCAAGGTTTTGTGTTGCAAGGGGTCTAAATTTGCATAAAACTGAGATAAGATGTCATATAGATGGTTGAGTTTATAGCTTCTAGATGGTAGCATTAGGGTTTTACGAGTCAAAATGCAACATTTACTAAAGAATTGGGTCTAAAAGGCAACATGTGTTTAGTGTCCAAGCAGTGGGGATGCTATTGTCCGACTGCTAGCTACAACATATAAATTTACACTCTTCTAGCCATTTTAAAATATAGGGAGAGATTAAGATAGATTAGAAGAATGGGGTTTAAAGCTAGAGTTTTAGAATTTTTTCATTTTCATATTTTCTCTATAATTCTTAGTACTTTTAGTATAGATTCACATTTTTTCTTATATCTTCATTAGATGATGTTAGTTGTAGCATAAGTCTTTAGTGGAATTTAGCTCTTTTGAAACTTAGATTGTGGATTCCCATCGTGTTACCATGGAGGAATTAGGTTTTTCATGGAGGAACTCCTCAAAGCTTGCTATTGGAGTTTGATCTTGTATCACTAACATTATTCTCTTCATGTTTAATACAATGTGTCATTCATGTTCATGTTTATATTAGTATATGTGTTAAATGCTTTATTTTCCATGATTATGAGATTTGAAACATAATATGTGTATTAGGTTGCATTGAAATATGATGAAATTGTTGTTGCTATTGATGGATGTTGTGTTAAGTATAAACTTAAAGTTTTAGTTTGTTCTAAGGGAAAATAGGCTTAACTTGTGTAAAGGATCAAGTCTTAGGGGACATATCTGCCATCTAAGGGTAACTAAGCATTGGATTTATCTCCCTTTGGTTGCCATTTAGTTAGCTTTTAATTACTATTACATTTAGTTAGGCTAATCCTAGTTATTTTCTAGTTAACTTCCTTAGTTACCCAGCTAGAGTTGGGAATGTGGGGCAAGCTGAAAATTTTGGCTCACGCTCGTGTAGCTCGTGGGTTGGCCCGCATAGCCCACTACAAAAAAAAAAAAAAAAAAAACTCAAATTAGCTCACTAAGTTGTCAAATACCAATAGTAAAATTAAAAGTAAAGTAAGTAAATAAACTAAAAGGCAAAAGTAATAACTAAAAAGGAGATGCAATATACAAACACAGCACAAAATTTCTATACTTAGACTATGATTTCATGCTCAGCCACTGCCACTAGAATATGGAAGAAAAAAAAAGTTTGACATTACTTTAAAGTTAAACAAATTAAATGGTTACGAAAAGAAAATGAGAAACGATAAATAAAAATAGAGTCGATGATGAAAATAATTTTTTTTTATTTTGTAAAAAAAAAAAAAACTCTATGCAGGGCGGGGCGGGTAGAATTTTTAGACCCATAAAATGTGTGGGCCAACGTGGGCTGGCCCGCTTCAAACCGCAGGCTGGCCCGTTTAGCCTGCTTTCCCAGCTCTATACCCAACTAGAAGCTCTTGTGGACATGGGCAGATTTGGAGCTTGATTTAGGTTGTCAAATATCTTTGTTTTCTTGTGGTTAAATGGACTTTAATTAGTGCTTAAATGAGGAAATTTTAGGTCAAGTTTAGGCTTAAGATTAGATCATTTGATGATTCAAATAAAGCCTTACTTCTTCCCTTTCCACTTCACATATAGGAATTAGTTAGGGGTTATGTTTTCTAATTTTTGTTTTACCTAATTTGATGGTTTTGTAAAGTTGGATTCAATTGAATTTTCAGGTTTCTTTAGACTAATTATAAGGTAGTTCATCATCATTTAAGTTTCAATGTTGTTTAGATTGAATCTCGGGTTTTTCTAAGCTCGATGTTAGTTTTTCTTAAGTCGCGAGGAAATCTTAATGTCATCAATTGGTTCTAAGATTTTGGGAATTGAATTTAGGCTTTTCAAACATTCAAATTCATGTTTAGTTTTCCTAAGGTGATGTTCTATTGTCAGGGTTTAGTTAAGTTTTGAATTTTTTAGCTTTTAGATACGCTAGTCAGTTCGCATATCACCATATGACTTCTATTTCATAGTCAATTTTTCTTATTCATTTTTTGACGTATTTCTTTGAGATTTTTTCTTCCTACTAATTCTTTATTTGAAGTTTTTTAGGATTTACATCCTTCCCTCCTTGAAATAAGTTTTTTCCTTGAAATTTTGAACCATACTTAGATTGGTGAACAAATGCAGATATCCCTTCCGTACATCATCCTTTGCTTCCCAAATGGCATCTTCTCTCCCATGGTTTCGCCACAGAACCTTGATGTATCTGACCTCCTTATTCCTCAATTTCTAGGTCTTCCAATCCAAGATCTGAACCAGATGTTCCTCGTAAGTTAGATTCCCCTTTAGGACCATTGGTTCAATAGTAGCAATTTGGTCCATATTGGGAATATGTTGGTGTAAGACTAATATATGGAAGACATTTTGAATTTCTGACATATTTGGTGGTAATGCTAAATGATATGCAAGCTTCCTAATTCATTCTAATATCTCGAAGGGTCTGATATATTGTGGGCTTAATTTTCCTTGCGTCTTGGCTTAGTATATACACTTAATTAGACTCACTTTCAGATATACATGGTATCTTGCTTCAAAGTCTAATGGTCGCCCTTTTAAGTCCACCTAACTTTTCTATCAATCTTAGGCCTCTTCCATCTTATGCTTAATAATGGCTATCTTGTCTATAGCCTCTTGCACTAAGTTTGGCCTTATCGCCAATTTTTCTACATTATCCAAAATAGCAGTGATCAACATTTTCGGCCATATAAAGCTTCATATGAGGGCATCTTAATCATGGAGTGGTAGTTGTTGTTGTATGTAAATTCCACCAATGGTAGATGAGCATCCCAACTCCCTTTAAATTCAATTATATAGGCTCGCAACATAACCTCTAAGGTCCGTATATTTGTTTCTGATTGTCCATTAGTTTAAGGATGATATGCCATACTGAATTACAATTTAGTCCCCAATGCTCTTTATAGGCTTCTCCAAAACTTTGACACAAATTAAGGATCTCTATCTGACACGATGCCGATAGGTACTCTATGAAGTCTCACTATTTCCCTGATATAGATCTTTACCAATTTCTCTAATGGGTGCGTCTTATTGATGGGAAGAAAATGCACTAATTTGGTAAGTCCGTCCACCACGAACCATATAGCATCATACCTTGCTGCAATTCTTGTCAACTCACTTACAAATCCATTGTGATCTGGTCCCATTTCCACTTTAGGATTGGTAAAGGTTAGAGTAATCCACTAGATCTTTGATGCTCTACTTTTACCCTTTGACATGTGTCACATCTCATCACAAACTCAACCACATTCTGCTTCATTTCGTTCCACCAAAAATTGTATTTAAGATCCCAATACATCTTAGTTCCTTTTGGGTGGATAGCATAACCGGAATGATGTACTTCATTCATGATTTCCTTTTTGAGTTCATCATCATTGGGTATGCACAATCTCCCTTTCAATCGAATAACCCCATTATCCTAGATTTTAAAGTCCGCATGTTTGTCTGCATATTTTCCTTGTCTTATCTACACAATGCAGGATCTTTTTATTGAGCTTCTTTAATTCTCCTTATCAATGTAGGCTCAATAGTTAAACTTGACAATTCTGAGTTCTTATGCCACACAAACTCTAGATTGAGCCTTTTGAATTCTCATATCAATTCCTTTTGTTTTGTTAGCAAGGACGCAACTTTCGCGTGATTTTTCTTGCTCAAGGCATCAGTGGCAGCATTTACTTTCCCTAGGCAATAATTTATTCCCAGATCATAATCCTTAATCAACTCTAGCCATTGTCTTTGCCTCATATTCAACTCCTTCTATGTGAACAAGTATTTAAGGCTTTTGTGATCGGTGTACATTTTGCACCTTTGTCCATATAAATAGTGCCTCCATAACTTCAAAGCGAAGACTACTATAGCCAATTCTAAGTCATGTGTTGCTTTGCTTGTGTGGCTACAATTGTCTCGATGCACAGGCAATTACTTTTCCATTCTACATCAACATGCATCTAAGTCCATTCCTAAATGCATCACTATGTATAGCATATGGCTCGTCAACGTCTAGTAATGCCAAAATCGGTGCAAATACCAATCTCTTATTTAACTCTTGGAATGCTTATTCCCTGGCCTTAGTCCATTCGAATTTTTCATACTTTTACATTAGTTGGGTGAGTGGTTTAGCTATTGTAAAAAAATCTTTGACAAATTTTCTATAATATCTTGTTAATCATAGAAAACTACGTACTTTTGTTACAGTCTCGGGCCTTTTCCATTCCACTATAGCCTTAATCTTCTCTATGTCTACTGATATACCTTGCCTTAAAATTATGTGCCTAAAGAATGATATTTCATTCAACCAAAAATCGCACTTAGGCAATTTAGCATATAACCTATGTTTCCTCAATATATGAAATATTGTCCTTAAATGTCCCTCATGCTACTCTAGAGTAGCTGAATAAACCAAAATGTCGTCAATGAAGATGATTACACATGTGTCTAGTAGTTGTTGAAAAATCCTATTCATTAGATTCATAAATGTAGTTAGGGCATTAGTTAACCCAAATGGCATCAGTAAGAACTTATAATGCCTATATCAAGTCCTAAAAGTTGTCTTAAGAACATCTTTTGACTTAATCTATAGTTGGTGATACCCGAAACGCAAGTCAATACGGGAGAACACATTGGCTCCTTTCACCTGATCAAATAAGTCATCAATCCGAAGTAACGACTACTTATTCTTGATAGTAACTTTATTTAGCTCCTAGTAAACAATATAAAGTCTCATCAAGCCATCTTTCTTTTTCACAAGAGTACTGGTGCTCCCCACGATGAAACACTTAGGCAAATGAACCTTTGATCTAATAATTCTTATAGTTGCTCCTTCAACTCGTTAAGCTCAATTGGGGCCATCTTGTAAGGTGCCTTTGACATAGGTTCCATTACTAGCATCAAATTAATCTCGAAGTCAATTTTCCTCTTAGGTAGTAATCTTAGTAGCTTCTCAAGAAATACATCAGGAAATTTATTAGCTATTAGAATGTCCTCCAAATCAGGCTTTTCTAATTCAACTTCTACTATATTCATTCGGCTCTCATTCTTTGAAAATTCTTCATTGTCTGTAATCACTTCATAAGAGCTTAACTCCAAAGATCTTGTAGAAGTAGACTCTCCAATGAGTTTTGCTTTTTGTTCGTCGGAGTAGCCAAATATTGTTTTCTTCTTTTGACAGTCTAAAATGGCTCTTGCATTCGACATCTAATTCATTCCTGATATGGCGTTATATTTGTTCATGTCTAATATGATCAAATTGTCATTAGTCTTATATCCTTGAATGTCCATTGGGCAACCTCTAATCATCTCCTTGGTAATCATGATGCTTCCTATAGGAGTATGTACACCAAAGCTTGAATTTGTGGCAGCTATGGGCACTCTTGTCTATTTGGCTACTTTGGAAGTGACAAAGGAGTGAGTCGCTCCTATGTCAAAGAGTGTGAAAGCTGCTTGACTAGCAATTGTGATATGTCCTGAGTTCAAAAGGGTAAGTTTATAGTTTAGGTAAAATTTCTATTCATATGTTTACTAAGGGTTAGTTTTTCTTCCATAATGCTTTTATTTTTATTTTTTATTTTTTGTGTTCTCAACGTTTAACCTAATAGGAATAGAACTTCGGTTCAAGTACTTACTTGCAACTAGGTTTGTATCCACCAAGTCATCAGCATCTAGTGTTGCGAACTTTGCCTCCTTATATGCGTCACCATCCTAAAGTCCCTTAAGGTTGTACACTCGTGTGATTCTAGTTGTAGGGTTGGTGTGATCCCTATTATTACCTTAGCCATTACCATTCCTACCTAGTGCTAGCCTCCCAATAATTTGAAGTGGTTGTTGTCTCTTTGGGCAATTCATGGATAGATGCCCAACCTGCTTATAGTGGAAGCATGTCGCTGTGGTCCTTTTAAGGCAGTTAACTACCACATGTGTGCCCTCTCCATAATAATAACAACTGTGCTTCAACATTAGGCAATCTATAGGGTAATGCTTACCCCTACATTTCTAGCACGTGATATGGGGGTTACTTCCTAACCTTACCCCTATCTAAAATGAACTTTAGGAGTGTGTAAACCTCTTATTCATCCCATTATGTTTGGCTCCCTTAAATGGCCTTTTCCTAAAAATGTTTACCTTAGTCTTAAAGGTATTAGCCTCTTGCTTCTTGGCATTCTCTAACTTTCTCGCTTTTTCCACCATTTCATTAAATGTCCGTACCTCAAGTTTAGTGAGCTTCCTCCTCGTCTTGGGATCCAATCCCTTAGTAAACACTTGCATCTTCAACTTGTCGCTCATTTGATATTCGGGGGGTGCAAATTGTATTAATTTGTTGAGTTCAGCCTCATATTGACCAATGCTTCTCTCCTTTGCTTGGATGGCAAACAACTCATCACTGTATTTGGGAAATACTCTTACAAGAATTCCCATTCGAATGCCTCCTAACCTATCAGGGTGGTTAGGTTCTACTTTTGGACTCCCACCAAGTTCTGACTCTCAGCCTCAACATATAAGTGCCAAAGTTTACCCTTTGATGTAGTGGCACTTCGAACGCTTCAAAGGATCTCTTAATTTGAGATATCTAGTCCTCAACCTCTTCTTGGCGTCTAGTATTACCCTCAAAATACCTGTTGCACTCGATAAAGTTTGGTAACATATTTTTCTAATACTAAAGCTCTAGTATCGCAACCTAAGCCATCTCTACTAGTGGTGGTGGTGGTGGTAGTGATAGTGGTGGTGCTTCTTCCATTGCCACTAGTAGCGGTAGGGTAGGCACTAGTGATGTTAGTGGTGGTGGTTGTCTCTCTAAATACAACCAAAACCATTCGTTTTGCCTTTCAACGATTGCCAAAATCTCATCGGTCCTATTACGGGTTCAATGAGTCCCACTTCATTTCTTGTAATATTATCCATCGGTGGTGGTCGTCTATGGGAACCATACCCTCTGTAATAATTTATCAGGTTAGTTTCCAATTCAATGCTCATAGTGCCAATTTACATTCTTTACTCTTAGTTTCCTTTTGTATACATATGTATAAGGTGTTTTCTTTCCTTGCATTCCAAATTTCCATTTCAGTAATACATTGGCAACATAAATTGAAACAAAATACATACAATTCTCATTGATGAAATAATACATCTAATTTCTCATTTACACCTAAAGGTGGTCACTTCAAGTGAGTAAGTCTCCACCCACCAAGTCTAAATACATCAAACTTACAATAGATCATTACAATATCAAACTCTTAAATACAAAATGATTATCTATGATCTTTAAAATAAAATCTGAAGCATATATGATCATGATCCGAAATAGCTACTAAAATCTATAAAATAAATCAACATATATATATATACACATAGGTACATGTCATCAAAAGCGAGGAGTCATCAGTCAAAAAGAAGATGTCATCCCTCAGAATAGTGAGCTCAGTCGTCCATTGATCCTATAATTGAGCGAGCTCCAAGCGAAGTGCCACCTTACTCTACCTCTCAATTTGGTGGGTAAGTACTAGTCGAACCTACTTTGGAAGGCATCATGATAGGCCCTCCAGAGAACTAAAGCCAATCATCTGACGACTCACTAAATACTAAATAATCCACATAGTCTAGCTTTATCATCAACTTATCCAAGTCTAACAATAGGCTCGTATGGTGCTAGGTCAGAGCCTGGTATGGTGGGAACTAGAGGTGCTGTCTCCTCCTCAACCAAGGGCATCACTAGCGTATCCCAGAAATCTATGGGCATTGCCATCACATCAATCTCCATCCCCACTCTATCATCTTCCATCATGTTCCAATCTAATGGAACTGTAGCAACAATAATGCTATCCTCGCATCATGCCAAAGGAAAACTGGGTGATCTCTCTGGCGACTCTATCACTATAATCTCATGCCCAACCTCTTGCACCTATACCAAGGTTATATTCTCCTAGATCTCATCCACTGAAACTATATCCTCAGGTATCTCGTCTATCGGTGCCATCTCCTCTTTCAAGGCTATCTCATCCTCTCCTATCCTTAGGGGTGGTAATTACGGGGAGAGTCTGTGGATTGACTCGCCCCGCCTGCAAAAATATGCGGGGTGGGCAAAAAAAATTTGACCCGCGAGGCGGGGCGGGCAATTCCCGCGGGCGGCGGGCCAACTCGCCGGAAAACACAACCTGCGACGCGACGACTGACATGGCTGACTCGTGGGGACATGATGAGACGATTGACGAGGCGGACGAGTGACGGGGACGACGTGGGGACATGACGAGACGACTGACGACGCCGTTCCCGCGGGCGATGGGCCAACCCACTGGAAAAAAAAAAAAAAAAACTTGTGCCGTGCTGCCTGCTGTACTAGATGAGGACACCTGACCTGGACGGCATCACAAATCACAATCTGAAGTAACCTCATCTGGTCTGGCCACTCCACTAGCCTCTCGTCTGCTATCATAACTAGCTTGATCAGGAAGATGCCAGCTAGACATCCTGTCTCTTAACCACTCCGTGGTTTGGCGACAACTGGTTCACAATCACAAGAGGACTCCGCTCCACAATTACACCTCGCACTTGATACAGTCGGCACCGGCGCACCGCACCTTCTCCTTCGTAGTTCGCACTCCGCAGCTCGACCTCGACAGGACACAGGACAGACACGCGTACGGCACACAACAGCCCACACGGCCACACCCCATGCCCACGATCCACACCCCACGCCTACGGTGTGTGTGGTGTTGCTTTCAGTCCATACTATTGTGCTTGATGATCATTTTTATTAAACTCAATATGACGGAATTAAAACTTTATGTCATGAATGTGGATGCATAGGATATTCAGTGAGTTCCTGTATCATGAAGAGTAACTCTCAAGTTGCAACCTTGCAAGAGAAATAAAGGAGAACATTCAAGAGAAATCATACAATGAAATACATGGTGGAGAAAGCCATTGCGGCAATTCAACAAACACTTACCATGCAATAGGGTTTAAGAGAGAACCCCTTAAAAAAAAAAATTGCGGGTTGTCACGGGCCAGCCTACATTGGCCAGCGGGGCGGGGCGGGCCGACTTTCCTGACCCGCCAGACTTGCGGGCCAACCCGCGGGTCGGTGCGGGTCGGGGCGGCCCAGCCCATTTGGCCCGCATTACTGGGTCTACCTATCCTAGGAAGAGGTGGAAACATCAAGAAGTTCTCCCAGTGATCCCACAACATGAATGGTACCCTAACTATGTCCTCCCCTTCTAACCTCTACTATTCAACTTGCCTATCTCTCACGAAGGCCACATCATGTCCCATTGGCATCCATATAGCAAAATCTGGAAATTGTAGCCTATCGTAGTCTACCACTACGAAGGCCATGTCATCATTGGGTCCACTTAGTCCCAACTCTCGAGCAATCCTCTCTAAAACATAGATTATCTCTATCTCTAAGTAGACACCCCTCTCTGATCGCCTCATATGCACATAAATTGAAGTGTAAAATTGTCCTAATTCAATCCTCCACCACATCAGGGTAGTTACTAGAGAACGGGGACAACCAAGGAGTGCTAAATCCTCACAAAGCAACCTTAGCCTGCGTTTGTAGTCTATGAAGGTCTCTTCCTCCTGAAATTGAAAGGTTATCGACTAGTCCAAGGTCTTAGCTACACTAATCTATTATGTGAAGGTAACATTTTTAGAATATATGTATTAATTAAGTACTAAAACAATTTAAATATTTACTTATACTAGTTCTACCTATACTCTACCTTTCCTTAGGTTGATTTTCTTAGGTTTTTAAGTTCAAATTTTAAAGTACATTCATGCTTTGATACCACTTTAAAATTATCATGCCCAGCAGGCCCTTAGGACATACAGTTTCCACTATATGCCACATGGAAACCCATAGGTAACCCATCTGTTATCTAAGAGTTTATCCTACAACGTACAAAACATACTCTTATAAAAAATTCCCAAATCATGGTTTAACATTTTTCAAGAAATCCAGAGATATATGCATAATACTATAGAGTAGCAGCATTTATAAAGTCCACAGGTACATAATAATAAGTTCAAAGATTAAAAATTCTAATACATAACAGTCTAGGCTATATATATAAAATTTAAAATAAGAACTTAGACTAAACACATATATAGGTGATCTTTCCACTTTAGTCCTTCACGGATCTCATGCATCTCGCACTAACCTTTGACGTCTATCTACTAGGCTCTATTTAGATGGGTGCCTATAAAAAGGGGAGTCTATGGGGTAATAAGCTATAAAGCTTAGTGAGTTGAGAAGAGCCCAATTTCAAACCTTGACCCCTCTTTTTAGTAAGGATTAGGGGTCTTATAAATCAATCAAACTAACTACATGATATTCGATCATGCACAAACATATAAAGGGTTATGATAGCTTACAACCAAATAGAAGAAGGCCTAATTGCTGTTATCTAGCATACAATGAGAACTAGTTACACCAACATATTTGGTGGTTAGACTATTAATGTTAGATACACTAGGTTTCTTTTTCAATTAATAAGATTCATATTTTGAATATCTAAGAGAAGATATGGTTATATCTCTTTCCAAATCTAGTCATAGTTATCTCATCCTTACAAACACTTGGTGTATTGTATATATTTTTAGAAAACAATAATATTTGGTAAAAGAATTTTTCCAAACTTTCTTAGCGGTATCAAAGCTCCAACTAATCCTTTCTAGGCTTAGGAAAGGAAAACAATAGTTGAAGACAAAGCACCCTAGCCACCTAGCACTGTTTTTGGCAAATTTTGATAGAAAAGAAATGGGTATAAATAAGTAGAAAAAAGAAAGAAAGGAAAAGAAAAGAGTGGGAATGGAATAAAATGTAATTTTTATTTTATATTTGGTAACTTATGAAGAAAATGGAAGGAAATGGAGTTAGTAATTGACAAAATTGCTTTTGTTGCTATTTTGATAAACATTGTTATAAAAGGGCAATTGTGTAATTACATCCCATTTTCAGCCATTTCTCTTCAATTTTGGAAAGAAAAGGAGTGAACTTTAAAGTGGAAATGTTTCCACTCATTTCCTTCCTATTCTACCCATTTTCACTTATTACTTATGTTGTCAAACATGTAATTTCTACCCATTTCTTTCTGCTTTCACCATTTTCTACCCATTTAAGCATAGCGTAATTCAACAGAGACAATATCCCCCATGACCAAACTAAAGTTTGGCTCTTTTGATGTCTCAAATGCATTTAGTTCTCATGCAAAATCATGTCACCATTGGAGATCAACACTCCCTTTAGATTATACAACATAAGTTGAATAGGGTAAATTTTAGGAAGTGGCTCTAATTAGTGAAGCTCATGATTAGAGGGAGAAGGAAGCTCGATTATTTGACAAAGACAACTTTAACCCCATTGATCACTGATAAAAATTGTGAACTATCTTCAATAGACCCTCCCATTGGGACAACATATCTAATTTACAAAACAGCCAAGGAAATATTGGACATGGTTTGAGAAATTTACTCAAACTTTGATAACTTCTTGGTAATTAAAACATCTTTAAATATACAATGTGAGTGGTAAAGCTTATACCAACTCCCTTTATATTGTATTTTCATACAGGTAAATACACTATGTATACTTGTATAACACCCCATATGTAGGAAATACAAATAGTTATTGGTTAAGGGATTAAATACATGAGGATTATGTGATTGTATGACATTGAACCTAATGTTAATTAAGACTAATGCATCATAAGCTAGTAACACCCACCTCCCACTAGAGGTAAGACAAAGGATGATGATAAGGACATAGGCAATATCGTCAGTAGGAGCTTGTGTTAAAGAGATCCCTTTATCTATAGGGTTCTCCAGTTGGTACACCATATTTGACCACCTAAGCGCTACGTGTATCATAACCCACATGCAAGCTAAACTCCTTAATATAGAGCTCACATTAGATATTAAGCCATGTGATAAGTAACCCAAGAGTGCAAACATGCTTTTATCCACTCTTATACTTATTCCTAGCATCTCATTTATGACTCCATTTGCTCAAAAGAGATGGATGGAGTTATTGTGTATGGATATGAAGGGCAACATCACACAACTTGACCTTTTTCACTTAGTGAACTACAGTTCCCTTACTAGATTCACTAGAGCCACCTTTCATATTGTGGTGCATCATAAGTCAACTAAGTTGCATAGTATAAAGTATCCACATGATGTTGGTTATGATGGAGGAGTCAGATAGTAGCCTTTTACAGTTGGTACATTGCCATTGCAATTTTATGGTAGTAATAGGAGTAAATAGGGTCAAGATTAAGATTGATAATTATAGTTAGTCAAATGTATATTTTATATTTTATATGTTTTTTATTAAACAAAATCATATATATCGATGAATAGTTTTATTTTATATAAATGTTTAAAAGGTACAATTATCTCTAGATAATTTGTGATTATATAAATGAACAAGTTATTGAGTTTGAGTTTAAATTTTTATAATGCATTGGTATAGTTAAGGGTGAGAAAAACTGACCAACCAATAAACCCGACCAAATTAGATCAAATCAAAGGTTTTTTTTTTTTCAATGCAATTTTGCTCATAGCTTGATTCAAGTTAAGTATATTAGTGTATGGTTTAGTGCGAGTAGAGGAAATAGAACCATTATGATGTTAGAAATAAAGCTAGTGCTCATGGTGGCTAACTTGTCTAGGAGAAGATTGATAAGTATAAATTAGCACTTATATTTTAGATGAATTTTATTTGTTTGTGTAATAAGTTGATGTTATCTTTAAGAATTTTTGATACTTAAAAGAGAAATATTTCAGTTTCAAGGATAAGGACCACTATTTAAGAGGAGATATCGACTTGGATTGAAATCGGAGAAGAATACACGAAGAAAATTGCTTTTTGGAAGAAACAGGGGAAGTACACGGGCGTGTACTTCCAAAGCACGACCTTGTGTTTGGCTTGAAAAACCAACAGAAGCTTACACGGTTTAAGTACACGGCCGTGTGTTATTAGCCGTAGGTTCTTTATTATTTCAGACACTATTGCAAGGCACGACCGTGTATAACCATGGGTTGAGATCGTGTATATAAAAAAGAGTCGGCCGTTTTAGAAGATTTTAGGGTTTCCATGCATATATATACTCTCATTTTTCTAGAAAAAGGGGGTACGAAAGGGGGAGTACCAAAGAGGAGGCCGAGAGGCCGAAGGGACGCAAAAGAGAGGCTGAAGGGACGAAAAAGAAGAAGACGACACCGGAGGGCTCATGTACAGGGGTTTTCTCTTTCTTTTTTTCATTCTGTTTCATTGAATTGTAAATTGAAAATCATGAGTGGCTATTTTATTTCATACCCGAACCTTACGAATTCTAATTGTCATGTAACATGGGATTGATTGCATAGTTAATGAATAGTGGAATTCTCTGAATTTATTCATGTTGTTCATGTAGTGTTGCTAATTTGATGTATGGCCAGCATTGAGTTTGCATTGATTCCTCAGAAGTTGATTGGAAAATCTCTTGTTTGAATAGATCATGCATGAATAAAGGAATTTGTATGTAATCTAGGGATAGAGAACATAAATTTTTCGTATTAGATTGAATTAGATAATTCGACCTAATTGAGGGTTCAAGAGTGTTAATGCAATTCTAATTGATTTTGATAAAAGAGGAATCTTTATCAATGTGATTAGGGTTAGGAGCTAATGAATCTGGGAAGAACATTAGCTTAGTGTTAGATACTCTGCGGTTCAGAGTTAACCATTGCTCGTTATCTGATTTATAAAAAGGGTAAAGTTACATGATAATTAGAGGAGTAGTAAGGGTAGGGTGTGTTCTTAATTATCGGATTTAGTAATCAAGTTATTGTGTTATTTTTAATTGCTATAGGTTTTGTTAAGTGTTTTTAATTTAAACTGAACCTCTTAAATTTGTGCGGTTAGATAGTCGGTTTAGAGTTATTATTGGTACTTGCTGATCCCTGAGGATACGATACCCGAACACAATTTTATACTATTACAATCGATAGGTGCACTTGCCTATTTGATCGTAACAGAGAGTCATAGAAAAGGGATTTTTAAATTTGTGTGATTACGGTCATCAACAAAGATTTGGAATTTATATAATACTTCTCTTGGCTAGCATTTCTAAATGTTTTGATTTTTTTTATCTTATAACACCATATTAGGTTTTTGGATTATAAAAAAAAAAATCAAAAGATTCATAAACAAAAAATTGTATTAATATGAGAAAGAAGCATGATAACCGGAATCAAATAAGGGTAATCACAAGAATTTTATGCCTTTTAGCTTTTTTTTTTTGGTATCTTTTGACATTTTATTGATCTCATCGACGTGATCAAAAAGAGAATTCATCGATTTGCTAAAAATAAATGCAAGAAGTAGGCATCGATCTCTAGAATTTTGAATTACCAAGTGTTCTGTTTTTTTTTTTCTCTGTAAGAACAATTACTTCCATAGTTAATGGTTGTGTGTAACATCTTTGAATAAATAGACAATTTAAGTTAATGATAAACATATCGCATAAATAAAGAAGAAATGACATAAAATTTTATTTAGTATTTTCGAGGGACAATGAGCATGACCTTTATAGAAGTTTAGCAAAAGTCACAAACATATACAATAGCCACTATTATGCAAATACACATACAATATTTCTTATTCAAATTGCAAAAGAACGTTGCATTACCCTCTCCTCTTAGACTAGCATGCATTATAAATTTTAAAAGAATTTTGTATATTTACTTGTTGAGTATGTAACGATGGTGAAATGGGAACTTAAATTTCAAAAAGCGTGAAAAATTGAAAATGCTCCTTAATAAAATGGAGCATTTAGAATTTACAAGTTACTTTTCACCTTATGCAATTCAAACCGTAAATCAAACCATTCTTTATTAAAAAGTTTGCAAATCAAACCTTATGATTATATTCAAATCATATAAATAACTACGAGAAAGTAGGTAGTGAACTCTAGAATTTCCGTATTACTAAGTGCTGTGTCCATTTTTTCTTTGTAAGAGCAATTGCTTCCTTAGTTAATGGTTGTGTTGACATCTCTAAATAAATAGACAATTTAGGTTAATAATAGACATATCTCATAAATGAAGAAGAAATGACATAAAATATTATTTCCTATTCACAAAAGACAATGAAAGAGGATGATCTTTGTAGAAGTTTAGCAAAAGTCACAAAAATACACACATAGTATTTTTTGTTCAAACTACGAAAGAATGTAGCATTACCTTCCTCTCTTGGGTTGGCCAATATCATTGAACTATTTTTTTTTTTAAGTTAATGAACTAAATATATGATTAGGTTTGAATCATAAAATAATTAAATGGAGTAGCACCACCCCAAATAATAGTAATGTCATGGGAATAATTCTTATTTGCTTGGTGTAACAATGGGGCAATAGGCTTGAAAACTTTTTGAATTTGTATGATATTGCAACTTGCAAGGGTTGCAATTTGCACGATATGATATGTATAGGAAGGCACGACAAATGAACACATTATTTTTTTGAAACACAATTTTAACTAGTCTTTCACAATTAAAAACTGAAATCCAAACAAAAAAATGCAGCCTTTTTACAAGGCAGTTTTAGTTGCAATGCAAATATAGTATAGCCTTTCTTTCATAAAGAGTCATGCTTCACAAAATATAAATACTAGGTTATACTTGGTTTACAAAAATAAAATAAAATTAGAATAACATAATAATTTGTTTAGCCTTCTTTTGTTTTATGATATGAATATTTTTTAAAATGAAAGTTGGTTCTATGGAAAATAATAGTTCTTTCAATAAAAGAAATGGATCAAAATTATTTATTTATTCTATGTTTTAAGGAATAGGTATTTGTAACTTTTTACAAACTGAACATTGAAATAGAACATGAATAGAAGATACGTTGGTGCGTTTTCAATGACAATGAAAAAGGAAAAGAAGGGCCAAAGGGAAATTGTAAATCCGTACTTATCGAGTGAATCAGGGAAACTTCGTTTTTAAATTTACTGGAATTTCCTTCGTGGAGATGTTCAAGGCTCATGTTGGTGAATTGCAGCAATAATATCCTGGTGAATCGGTTGGCTCATTCAAGTCTTAACCGAAGGGAGGGAAAGGGGGAGAGAGAGAGAAGGAGGGCACTGTAGTTGGAGGAGAGGGTGCAGAGTCAATGGCAAGTCTTCTTCTCTGCTCTTACCGTATCATCTTGATCTAAACAAAACTCCATTTTCCGCTCTCTGTTCTCGTCGGTAATTCCAAGATTTCAATGCTAAGCCTGAAATTGTCTTAACAAATAGCTCCTGTCAATGGCTCTGAGAAGACTTCGAAATAGAAGGCTATGGATGAGAATTAGGGTTTGATAAGTGTTATTTTTTAGTTCAACTTTAATTATTTGAACTTTCCACATCTGTCGTGTCGTGCCTATTTCGTTCTTGTTGTTTTGTTTGCTGGAGATTTGTACATGTTAATTAATTCATAATTGAACCAAATTGCTGATTAGTATGCATTAATCTAACCATTATAGTCGTCTGTCTATCTTATTGCAGGGTCAGGATACTGAGGAACCGCCACCATATGTTAATATCAAACAGAATGAATTTCTGCATAGGAAGTAAGATATAGTTATATAGCATGGTTTGTACATTGTGTTGTTGGGCTGTAATGTATTAATGGTTTTCTGTTATTACAGACCGAGCTTTTCTATTCCTATTTGATGTTCCCATCCATGTGCTGGCTAATCACATTTTGGCATGTTTGGCTAAAACTTATAATAAAGTGGGCCAACATTAAAAATTCAATATATACACGGAGCATTTGATTGGTGGGAATATAGAAGGTGAAACTAATGGGAAAAGGGAAGTTTTATACTGTTTCTAAGTTATCTTACCATGCTCCAAGTAAGGTCATTGGTAAGGAACCTGTGTGTTCTTGACAACCCCAAGGTCATACTGCAATTTTATGACATACCTCAAGGTCACCAAATGGAATAAGAGTGGGGGTGGGGATTGAATTGTAATGCTATAGGAATTGAATGGATATGTGATAGTTATTATATATCTATTACTTTATTTAGTCGACAAAAAAATGAATAATGAATAAGAAATGAATAAAAAGATAAATTATCCAATATATCCCTAAATGGCTATTAGGTATTTAAGATTCAACTTGAATACTGTAATAACAACTTTATATGGAACAAATGGAAAATGAGATAGCCATCCTCTCTAAGTGAACATATAGTTAGAGAGTGAAAATAGAATTGAAGGACCTTCAAACTTTTAGAATGAGGGAAGTTTTATTTTTTATTACTTTAATTTGTGTGGTGCCACTTAATTGCTAAATTTGTTACACATGCTTCGGAAATTTAACTTGATTTGGCTAGATTCTTCAATTTCTTCAGGAAAGCCACTGAATTTTGTAGGCAATATACTTTGTTAAAATATGCCCACAGATTAGATGAGTAATTTTAGTGAAATAAGAAGCTTATGATAGTAAGTTCTTTCTTGGCTGTTGATTAGCTCTATTGCAATTGAAAATTGAGTTATGATTCATGTCTTCTGTCTATAAACTTCTTCAACCAGGCACAGGAAGCAGAAGGAAGAGGATATTGCCATATGTGAATGCAGACCTGATGCTAATGATCTTGATAGTGCCTGTGGTGATGAGTGCTTGAATGTGCTAACCAGTACCGAGTGTACTCCTTTGTATTGCCCTTGTGACAAATATTGTCAAAATCAGGTATGCTTGATGTGCAGTTCATGCCTAGGTGTATTGACCTTGTCATGTTGCATCCCAGTATATATGACCTGGCAGGTTATAGTCAAAGGGCATGACTTCAAGAAAATTCATTTTTCTCACAGCTAAAAGGTTGAGAGTTGTGTTACTTTTCATATTAGTACCTCAACTTTGTTTTGTGCACGTTTGATTACTTGGACCATCTAGAATTTGGTTTTGGTCCTTTCATTCAAGTTTATTATAACAAATGCCTGCCCCGGGTTAGTTAGATGACAAAGAAATGCTGACATGTTAATTTCTGTAAGACTTGCGAAGAAAAAGAAATTTCCTTTAAAAATCTATTTGAGAGTGACTAATACTATAATATTGTCAGAATATCTTTTCATATCAGCTATATATTGTGCACACCTAACTTTTTTTTTTCCCTCTACTTTTTTAGTGTCACACCATGCTCTCAATCCTTTTGATAGAAAAAGCAGGTGTTTTACCAATGGATAGATGGGGTACATATTCTATACAATATCATGGAGACATATACAAGATATATAATCTATCATGTCCAAGAGTTTCAAAAGTTTCCGTAAAATACCAGCTTCTTTTTATCATCTCTTCCACACGTTACTTTTTTTTTTTATTTAATCCATTTGTTTCATCTTTCCGCCTTCCAGCTTTATCCTTGCAATACAGCACTGATTTTTGGCATGTGAGTTTCATGGTAGATCTCTTTACCTTTCATATGTACTTTAAGTGGGAGCTTTTGGCTAAATCTTCTTCCTTTTCCTGATGGCATCTTGCATAACAATCCATTCATTGCCGCAAAGCTTTTCATTTTTCTACCATTGCTGTGTATTTGCATTTTACTGCTCATTCCAGATAGACAGCTCTATGTACACCAGCAACAACAGCACTGAAGTTTTATTCTCATCAAGTGGGGTATGCTTTATGCATCCTAATTCACCATTGTGCTCTATCTTAAACAGTTCTTTATACATTGAAATCACATTTCTTTCTCTCTTTATTGACAAAGCAAAAGTCTTATCTGTGTCTTCTGATGGTTGCACTTTACAGTTATAAGAGGCATTAGACTGAGGTTCTTTTAGAGATGGCATTTTCCCTGAAATTAGAGCATAGTTCCCCCCACCCACCCCCCCCTGAAAGTCTCAACAATATAGGACATATATCCAAAATGATCTGATGTAAAAACTTTGATTTAGAATGAGAGATTTTGTTTGAACTATATTTTAAGTATCATATTTCTATCATTCAGTGCTTTCACTCAGTAGATCTGCTTGATTTTGTTCTTATTTTTTTTCTTATGGAATGACTTGTCTGAGAGTTTTGCTCCAATTTCACTTTATGATCTTTTTAGAGCTAAAGATTTTAGAGTGCAGAATGGCGTTTATCATTTCATGCACCATTATTATCATCTAATTATTTCCACTACCGAAGCCCATGGATGTCACTATGAAGAAATATAATGTAGAAATATTTTTGAAGTCATGCTTAATTTGTACATAAGAGGACCTCTTTGTAAACAATTGTAACATGGTTGATAGCAATAAATATTATTGCAACAACTACAGTTACAAATTAAAATAGTGCTAAATCTATCAACACAAATTAATTCTGTTAATTTATTTACAACTTGCTCGATACTTCCTCTCAAGTTGGAGAATAGATGTCTTCCATTCCAAGCTAGAGATCATGGAACCTCAAATTGTTTAGCTCCTTTGTCTAAACTCTGGCTATTCAATGCTTTGATGGAACATATATGCCAATCCTTCCTCTAATTTTTCCTTGATAAAATGTCTATCAATTTCAATGCACTTTTTCTATCATGTTGTACAAGGTTATGAGCAATATTGATAGCTAACTTCTTGTTGCAATAGAGTCTGATAGGAACTTCCTATGTGACTCAAATCTTCTTCCTAAATCACGCTTTAGGAAATTGTTTCAACTTATAAAGGGCCTTTTCAAACTTGCACATCCGGTTACTTGCGCTCCCCTTAATTCCTGGTGGGATATTCATGTAGATTTCTTCATTTAAGTCATCATGAAGAAATATATTTTATACGTAATATTGTAGGAGTTGCCAATTAAAATGAGTAGCTAGTGATAACGAAATTCTCATAGTATTTAGGTGCAAAAGGTTTCTAAATAATCTACACCATAAATCTGAGTGTTGAAAATATATATATATATATATATATATATATATATATATATATATATATATATAGAAGTTACTATGTTTGTAAATAGTATCATGTAATTAGGTAATTGATTGATTGTAATTGATTATGATTGATTGGTAGAATTAGGAAGTTACTATAGATAGGAGATTAGCCTTTACTATATATAGGAGATGTAACCATACTGCTTATAAATAATGAAATAAGAATTTTCTTAGTTATTTCCTCATGGTATCAGAGCTGTAGGTTTTTTTTTTTTGTTTCAATTCCTGTCCGTGGCCTTCATTGTCAAACATATTTCTATTCACGGTTGTGGCCTTCATTGCCACTGTTCAGCCTTTGAATCTGTCCAAACACCATTGGGTCTTCCTCGAAAGCTACTGGCAACCATCCCCAAACCGACCGAAGCCTCACCGGAAGTCCCACGCGCCACCACGCGCTACTAGAAAATTGTGATCACCGACCCACACGCCGGTGCATGAGAGCACGTGAGCCATCACCGATCTCCGGCATTCTCTAGATTTGGTCGTCGGACTTTTCTCTCTCTTACCCAACTGGTGTTAGTATCTTTCTTCTTACTTGTATGATGTTAGAATTAGAGGAAAAACAAGCCACCTCTCAGCCTCAAAATGAGGCAACGATTTTTAATCCAATTGGAGGAGATTTGCCAAGTATCTAGACAGCCTACCGGTTGAATGGAAAAAATTACATGAAGTGGTCTCAACTGGTTCAAACCTTTTTGAAGGGGAAAGGAAAAATAAGCCATCTACTTGGAACTGGTCCTGTAAAGGAAGACCCAAAATTTGATGCATGGGATGAAGAGGACTCCATGGCTGGCTTTGGAGTTCTATGCTACCTGAGATTAGTGATACTCTTGTGTTTCTTCCATCTGCAAAAGACATATGGGATGCTGCTAAACAGACGTACTCTAAAGCTGGGGATGCTGCTCGCATTTTTTAAATCAAGACTAAGATTTCCGGTACTAAACAAGGAGATCACTCTGTCATGGAGTATGCCAATATGTTAAACGGTTTATGGCAAGAAATGGATCACTATCGGTGCATTGATATGAAGTGTAGTGAAGATGCAGCAACCTTAAAGCAATTCATTGAAAAAGAACGGGTTTATGAGTTCCTTTCTGGGTTAAACATAGAATTTGATCAAGTAAGTGTCTAAATATTGGGGAGAAGAGAACTACCCACACTCAATGAGGCCATTTCTATCATCAATGCTGAAGAAAGTCGTAGGGCAGTTATGTTATACTCTCCATCTATTGAGGGGTCGGCTATGGTAGGAAAAAATAAGGAGAAGAAGCATTCAACCTTAGGTTCAAATGGTGGAAAAACAGAAGGCAAGACTTCTAGCAAGGATGGTCTTTGGTGTTCTCATTGCAAAAGACCACGTCATACCAAAGAGTAATGCTGGAAATTTCATGGAAAGCCTCTAAGTTCTCAATGGAATCACAACTCCAAGTATAACACTCAGAGGGGCCAAGGATATATGACTCAGACCAAGGAAGAAGAATCTCAGCTAGACATTGAAAAGGAAAGTGTATTCAGTAAAGAAGATATCGGGAAGCTGAAATCACTTTTAGACTCATTAGAAAAAACCTCAGGTACATGTTCTTTGGCAAAATCATGTAACTCTCACTCCTTATATGCTTTGAGTGCCTCTAATTCCAGTTTGTCAAATGCTTGGATTATTGATTCTGGAGCTACAAATCATATGACCCATTTTTCACACAAGTTTATCATATATCAACTATGTCTTAGTAATAGGAAAATCATCATTGCTGATAGGTCATTAGCCACTGTTTTTGGACAAGGAGACATTATGTTAAGCCTCTTTATCATCCTTAAAAATGTGCTCCATGTACCTAAGTTATCCACCAACCTTGTGTCTGTTTATCAACTGTCTAAAGATTTGAATTGCAATGTTATCTTCTCTAATAACACTTGTTTCTTTTAGGACCGAGTTACGAGGAAGAAGATTAGGCATGCTGGGGCAGAACATGGACTTACTACCTTGAGTTACCTGATGAAAATGAGAGCAAGCCATCAAACCTTTCATTTTTTTCTCATTCCAATAAAAATCATATCTGGCTCCAACATTTTCGTTTTGGGCATCCTTCATTTCGTACTCTTAGCTTTATGTTTCCAAACTTGTTTCAAAATACTAAGATAGAAGACTTTCATTGTCATGTTTGTGAGTTTGCTAAACATCGTTGTGTTTCTTTCTCTTTAAATAATGAAAGATCCTTTGTTTCGTTCTCTTTAATTCACAGTGATATTTGGGTTCCATCTCGTGTTCTCAATATTTCAGGGGCTCGTTGGTTTGTTTCCTTTATAGATGATTGCACTCGAGTTACTTGGATTTATCTTCTTAAACAAAAATCTGATGTAAGCAACATTTTTCCCATTTTTCATAACATGGTCAAAACTCAATTTGATGTGGGAATCAAGAGAATAAGGATAGACAATGCTAGGGATTATTTTAATCAAACCTTATCAGCTTACTTTCAAAAGGAAGGCATTTTTCATGAATCTTCATGTGTTGATACACCTCAGCAAAATGGTGTAGCTGAAAGGAAAAATGGTCATCTCCTAGCATCTACACGAGCTCTCCTATTTCAAAATCATGTTCCAAAGTGGTTTTGGGGAGAAGCTGTTCTAACTGCTGCTCATGTCATTAATCGTACTTCTTCTTGGGTACTTGACTCAAGAAGTCCAATAAATACCCTTGCTAGGTATTTTCCCAATGTCCATCTCTCTACTAAATTGCCTCCTTAAGTCTTTGGCTGTGTTTCTTTTGTTCATGTTCATTCTCATAGTCGGAGTAAATTGGATCCTCAATCAATCAAATGTGTCTTTATTGGATACTCTTCGGTAGCGTTTGGTTACTGGTACTGGACAAGACAAGGAGTACTGGACAAAAAAAATTTTTGCACCACGTTTGGTTGGTTCAGTACTGGATAAGGATTTTTGTACTGTCCAGTGTTTGGAATTACAAAATACTGGATTGAGCATAGTAAATTTGACAGTTTTACCCTTCTGTTATAGTAAATTTGTTTTTTGCCTTTTATTATTTTTTTTCTCCTTTTGGTTGTACATACAGCCTCAGCCTTTTCTGTAAGATAAATGATTCCTCTCCTCATATCATCATATTCTTCTAGGCCTCATTTTTGTTTGGTCTAGAATAGTTTCTAAGCGTTCAAACGAAAACAGATTAGCATTGAAGATGCAAAATCAGTTCTCACCATCTTGCAAGCATAGTGTACAACTTGGTTTGATGAGGAAATCACGTTTATATTCCAAACATGGGGATTCCATATAACTCATATGTGACTAGAAGGGCATGCCTTAAGTTGCCAACCTAGAAGCAAAAGAAGAGTGGCCAAACTCATCGTCAAAATTGCTTGAGTTGTCACCCAACACACCCAACTCCTTGACAAAGCCATGAGAAACTTCTAAGGCATCAGGAAGGGTAGATGGCTTGCCACCATCATTGCTAGGTTGGTAGTTGTCATAGCTACTGGAAGTTGTCATAGCCTGCTAATAGACGCGGAAGCGGAGCAGATCGAAGTGCCCAAAATTCCTCAAGGCATCAGGAATGGTGTGACAACGGTGACTGGAAGTTGTCCAAGGCATTAGGAACAACGTGACAACGACGACTGGAAGTTGTCCAAGGTATTAGGAATAGCGTGACGACGACGACGTTTGAACTTGTGGCCGATTCCACGATGAACGTCGGTGAAGGAGTGGCGCCGATGGGTTTAGCAACAGCTAAACAAGCAAAAGAGAAGTATGAAGGGCAAGTTGGGGATTTTGAGAAAAATGAGTTTTTGTCCAGTACCATATTTTTTGTACCGAATTACACACGGTACAAAAATTTAGTATTTTGTCCAGTACCATATTGATTTTTTGTCCAGTACTTTCTTCATGGATGGCAACTAAACGGAGGACAAAAAAATTTGTCCTGTTCAGTACCGGATTTTGATGCCAATAAAATGCAACCTTCTACTTAAAAAGGCTACAAGTGTTACCATCCTCCAACTGACAAAACCTATATTTCTGTTGATGTCACTTTTGCAGAACAAGAAAGCTATTTTTTTTATCCTTATCTTTAGGGGGAGCTAGTTAGATTGGAAGATAAGGATTCTTTTTTGAGAGAGCCATCCATCCTTAAAAAAACTTATCAGTCTGATCCTACTCTTAATCCTCAATCCACTCCCAGTGAATCAATCCCTGATGAACCATCCATTACAGAGTCAACCATTTCCACCATTCGAAAACCATTACAGGTATACTCAAGAAGAGCAAAGCCATGGACAGTCCTATGCATGTTCAAGAATCTGACTCTTCACTTAGGACTGAGGTAAGCCCTTCTATTGAGATTTCCCCATTTGTTTCTGATTTGGACCTACCTTTAGCTGCAAGGAAAGGTGTGAGAAAATGCACCCAACATCCTTTGTCTAACTTTGTGTCCTTTGAAAGGTTATCCAAATCACACAGAAACTTCATCACCCAATTGAGCTCTATAGCTATTCCACAATCTTTATTTGAGGCACTTGGCAAGGAGGAATGGAGACAGGCTATGAGGATTGAGATAAAGGCTTTGGAAAAGAATAAAACATGGGAATTGGTGGAGTTACCAGCTGGCAAGAGATTGGTAGGATGCAAATGGGTTTTCACAGTAAAGTACAATTCAGATGGATCCATTGAAAGATATAAAGCAAAACTAGTAGCTAAGGGATATACTCAGACTTATGAGGTGGATTATCAAGAGACTTTTGCACCTATGGCAAAGATGAATACTATAAGAATTTTATTATCCTTAGCCGCACATTATGACTGGCCCTTACAGCAGTATGAAGTGAAGAATGCCTTCTTATATGGAGACCTTGAAGAAGAGATCTATATGGAGACTCCACCGGGTTTTGGCATGGAGAAAAGACGAGGTCAAGTGTGCAAACTAAAAAAGGCATTATACGGGCTTAAACAGTCTCCTCGAGCATGGTTTGGAAGGTTTACCAAGGCAATGCAATAGAGGAAGTTTAAATAGAGCCAAGGTGACCACACACTATTTATTAAACATTTGGCCTTAGGGGGAGTTACAACTGTAATAGTTTATGTTGATGACATTATTGTAATTGGAGATGACTCAGAGGAAAGAAAAGCCCTTCGGAAATATTTGGCAGATGAATTTGAAATTAAGGATCTTGGGAATTTGAAATATTTTCTAGGAATTGAAGTGGCTCGATCTAAAGAAGGAATTTGTATCTCATAGCAAAAGTATACTTTAGATCTCTTGCAAGAAATAGGCAAGTTAGGATGTAAACCTTCAGATACTCCAATTGAGTCTAATCACAAACTTTGGGAATGCACAGAAAGTGAATCCATAGATAGAGGCATGTATCAATGCTTAGTTGGAAAATTAATTTACTTGTCTCACACAAGGCCAGATATAACCTATGTTGTAAGTGTGGTAAATCAATTAATGCAAAATCCTAAAGAAGTTTATCTTCGTGTAGTGAACCGAATTTTACAATATTTGAAAGGCAGTATAGGAAAAGGAATTCTTTTCAAGAAGGGTGTAAGGATGGAAATAGAAACTTACACAGATGCTGATCATGCTAGTTCAGTCATAGACCAGAGATCAACATCCGAATACCTCACCTTCCTTGGTGGTAATCTAGTAACTTGGAGGAGCAAGAAACAACTTGTTGTGGCAAGATAAGTACTGAGGTAGAATTTCGTTCAATGGCCCTAGGAATTTGTGTGGTGCTATGGCTAAAAATTATTTTGGAAGATTTGAGGATCAGATGGGAGTCACCTATGAGATTGTATTGTGATAATAAATTTGCACTCAACATAGCTCATAATCCAGTGCAACATGACAGAACTAAGCATGTGGAAATTGATAGACATTTCATAAAGGGGAAGCTTGACAATGGCTTAATATGTACCCCTTACATTTCTACAAAAGATCAGTTAGCGGATGTTTTGACTAAAGGATTGCCTAGTCCAACCTTTCAGGAGATCACAAGCAAGTTGGGATTGAAAAATATCTATTCCCAGCTTAAGAGGGAGTGTTGAAAATATTTATATATATATATAGAAGTCACTATGTTTGTAAATAGTATCATGTAATTAGGAAATTGATTATGATTGATAGAATTAGGAAGTTACTATAGATAGGAGATTAGCCTTTATTATATATAGGAGATGTAACCATATTGTTTATAAATAATGAAATAAGAATTTTCTCAATTCTTTCCTCACTGAGCATACCCTTTTGTTACTGATCTTGCTTTATATCTCTTAAGAGATCCTCAACCTTACATTTCAACATAAAAATCCACTTACAGTTAACAACATTTTCCCTTTTGGTTTATCAATAATTTCCTAGGTTTAATTCTTTTCTAATGCACTCATTTCCTCTTATGGCATCTCTCCATTTTCTTTATAACAATGCCTCAAACAAGTGTTAGAGACAACAATGGCATGTGAACTCACATTGAACTTTTTATAGGCTGGTGATAGATTTTTAAAAGAGATATAGTGAGATAGTGGATAAAGTGGTTGGTCTGTATATTCTCTAGTACCTTCTCAAACAGTAATAGTAAGATCTAGGTCATTTGTTGGGTTAATAGATACTTCAATAGATTGTGTATGTAATGGTTACTTAGATCTTACTGTGATCTCAGTCCTAAAGTCTAAATTGGATTCTTGGACTTGCGTCTGATAGGACTTGAGAATAGAATAATCGAATCAAGAAGTGATCTAGAGCTAGCTAATTCTCACTAACTGCAAATCTATAAGAGAATCAAGCAAATGGAAATGGAAGCTGGAGGTTACTTGAGCTGATGCTCAGCCAGAGAGGAGCTCTCTGAAAGGAGCTCTCCGAAACCAGGACTAACAGAATTGGAAGATATTTTTCTAACTAACTTTCCCTCCATTGTGCCCACTATTTAAATGTCCAGATCATGCCACATCAGCACTAACACCCACTACCTGCTATTGCCTAAACACATGCATTCCCTACACTGCACACCACCAGATCACCAAACCCCCCTTGCACACACCCTTTGCTACTAACAGGCTACTCGAAACAACACCACAACACCCCACAACGGACAGACAACACAACCATAACACGCACAGACAGCCCCAACGCAAAACACACACATACAACACAATCATAGCACACACAGAACACAACCCCACAACACATAGAACACCACCACACACGCACATACACACCCAAACTACCCCTCTGTTTCTCTCCTCCTATATACATTCACCACAGGAGCGTCAACACATGGGATCATATCAATTTCCTCCCCCGAAACATTGTCCTTTTCCTCAAGGACAAAATCTGGAAATTGCAAATGGAAGGCTGACATATCCATCTAAGTCGCATCATGAGAAGATTGGCCTTGCCATTGCACCAACAACTGAGGAACCTCCAAAGACTCATCAAGCCTATAACTCCTTCCCAATATGGACACTGGCAACCGCTCTAACACCTCAGCATCTTCAAACAAATCTGGGGGAAGCTTAGAAGTCGCAGGAAAAGTACCAATTGCCCTTTTAAGAAGAGAAACATGAAAAACGGGATAAATGCAACAATGAGAAGGAAGGCATAACTTATAAGCCACCTTTCCAATTTGCTCTATGATCTGAAAAGGCCCAAAGGAACAAGGAGAAAGCTTGGAGGAAGATTTGGTAGAAACCTGATGTTGCAACAAAGGACGAAGCTTCAAGACAACCCAATCTCCAACCGAGAATTCCACATGGCGATAATGTTCATTTGCATTGCTACAATACATGGATTGAGCATGGACCAAATTCTGCTTGAGCTGAAGAAGAATGGCATCACCAGTCCATAATGCTTCTTGAAGACCATGATGTTGTACTTCTCGATCAACAAAGAACTAATGATCAGAGGTCGTCTTCCATAAACAATCTCAAAATGAGACATCTTAGAAGCAGTATGATAGGAAGTATTATAGTGAAACTCTGCCCATGGAAGCCAAACCACTCACTGTTTAGGCTAATCACAAATAAAACACTGAAGGTAATATTCCAAACACTTATTGAAGACCTTGGTTTGGCTATCCGTTTCTGGGTGATAGGCCATACTAAAATGAAGTAGAGTCCCTTGCAACTGAAATAGTTTTGTCCAAAACTTACTCACAAATGTTGGATCTTGATCACTCACAATGGTTTTGGGCATGCTATGTAATTGGACCACTTCCTGAACAAACAACTCTGTAACACTCTTAGCAGAATAGGGGTGTTTAGTAGGAGGAAAATGCTCATATTTCGAAAATCAATCCACCACTATCAGGACCACATCAAACCCTTTAGACCGAAGAAGTCGCCCTACAAAATCCATTGAGATATCCTCCTAAATCGCATCGGGTATTGGCAAAGGACAAAGAAGACCAGCAGGAGCCAAAGTTTGATATTTCTAGTGTTGGCAAATAGCACATGTCGCCACAAACACAGCTACATCCTTCTTCAAGCTAATTCAATAAACATTAGATGCAATATGCCTATTAGTTTAGAGAAACCTCGCATGACCCCCAACTCGAGAAGAATGAAACTCATGCAAGAACAATTGTGGCCACTTGGATTGAGCTGGAACTACCAATGCCCATGATAATACAAGATATCATTAACCAACTGAAACCCATGACCAGCAGAACCGCCCTTACATAACACCTGGAGTTTCAGAGCTAGAATGGAGTCATTCTTAACCAATGCCTTGATCTCGGCCATATCAGTCCAGATAGGACCAGAAATAGAGGCTAATTCCAGATCATCAATCATTTGAGAAAGTGCATCAATGGCCTTGTTCTCTTGCCTACTTCGATACTACACATCAAAATCATATCCGAGCAATTTGGAAAGCTAATTTTGTTGATCCAGGATCGTAATATGTTGTTGGAGCAAGTATTTTAAACTTATTTGATTTTCTCCTTAGCAAATAAGGTCTCCAATGTTGTATAGCTAACACAAGTGCCATGAGTTCCTTTTCATAAGTAGATTTAGCAAGGGTTGTCTTTGAAAGAGCTTTGCTAAAATAAGCAATGGGATGATTTTGCTGCTGTAGGACAACTCCCAACCCATGCCCTGAAGCATCACATTCCATAATAAAGGGTTGAGAAAAGTTTGGCATTGCAAGAACAGGAGCTAATGCCTAAGCATTCTTCAACTGAATAAAAGCATCCTCAGCCCCTTCTGTCCATCCAAATCCATTCTTCTTTAACATTTCTGTCAACAGTTTTGCAATTTTCCCATAATCCTTAATGAACTTCCAATAATAACTCGATAATCCAAGGAAGCCACGAAGACCTTTGAGTGTGGTCAGTCTTGGCGAATCAAGAACAGGTTGGACTTTGGTAGGATCCATCTCAACTCCCTTGACCGAAATTATGTGCCCCAGATACTTAAAAGCCTCTTGTCCAAACCGACACTTCTTGTTAGTAGAAAAACTATGTTGACGTAATATCTCCAACACTTGTTGCAAATGATGAAGATGGGAATCCAAATCATAACTATATGCCAGAATATCATCAAAGAAAACCAACACGAACTAATGCAAGAAAGGCCTAAATATGTCATTCATCACCACTTGAAAAGTAGTTGGTGCATTGGTTAAACTGAATGGCATTACAAGAAATTCATAATGCCCCAAGTGAGTTTGAAAAGCCGTCTTATAAACGTCCTTGGTTGCCATTCTAATTTGGTGATACCTAGCTCAAAGATCAATCTTGGAAAAAATACTAGCTCCAAAAAGTTCATCTAACAACTCATCAATAACAGGAATAGGAAGCTTATCTAGAATAGTTGCCTCGTTTAACGCTCTGTAATCCATGCAAAATCTCCAAGAACCATCATTCTTTTTCACCAAAATCACCAAAATCTCCTCAAACACATCTTCATACTCAGTTAAAAGAGCTCCCAAACAGCTGTCTACAGAACAGAACACATTAGAAACGTGTTTCTCCAGCACCCACAGAAGGTTGCATTTGTCCACTTCATCCAATTTCTGTAAAGACTTAAATAAAATTGGAAATCTACATAAAGTAAGATCTCCTTGCAACACATATTCTACACTTGGACTTGCTACTTTTATAGTCATCCTCTTCCAATCTACATGCACCTCTCCCAAAGTTCTCAACCACACCATCCCTAGTATCACATCAACTCCCCTTAACTCCAACATGTAACAGTCCACCTCCACCTCATACTCCCCTACTTTTATTTTCAAATTAAGACAAAGCCCATGAGATTCAATATTATGTCCATCCCCGAGAGTGACACGAAGAGTTCTTGTATCCTCCATAGGTAAACATAAGATGCAACACCAAAGCCTTGGAAATAAAATTGTGGCTTACGCCACTGTCTACTAGGAAAACCATTGGTTTCGAAGCAAGCGTACCTTGCATCTTCATTGTGTATGGATCATTGAACCCTTGCATTGCCATAAAAGATAATGACATTGCAGGTCTACTCATGGAATCATCCTCATCAGCTCGTCAACACTTCCCATTCGTCCCCTTCGACATCTTGATCTTCCTCCATCACACGCAACCTTAGGAATTTATTCGGACATAAATGATTGGAACTAAAGGGCTGATCACACTTAAAACACAATCTCTTAGCCTTCCTATTCAGAAATTCGGCATGAGAAAGTTGTCATCATCCGTGAGAACGTTGACTACAATCCTTTACATTGACCGAACTGGACGCAACTTGGGAAACTACTCCAAACATTTTTGATTTACACTGCATAGAGCCATTCTTGCCAAAGGATACAGAAGAATTTCCCTTCATTCTCAACTCCTCCCCTCTAGAAAATTGATGACCACATTGAACAAAAACCATAGGTGAAGTAGGTGGAATAGAATAAGAAAATCTGGTAGGAGGATTTGGTCTGGAGTAGTTTTGTCGAACCTCAACTCGTCCTCCACTCATATGATCTGATGCAACAAAAACTCCACTCTCAAATTCTTTTTCAATCTTCAAAGCCTAATCCATGGCTTGTTTTAGTGTCATAGGAGAAAATGTGTCCACTCTAGTTTGGATATCCTCTCCCAATCCGCCAAGAAAATATCCCAACAATTGCAACTCAAGCATAATTGGAGCTTAGGACGTCAATGACTCAAAATCTTCAATATACTGATAGACCGAACCTCCTTACCAAAGCTGTGAAAGACTCGAGTGGATTGGAAGCTGACTGACCACCATATCTCTTCAACATCTCTATCTTCAACTTCAGCCAATCCAGATCAAGCTTCCATCATTAAAACATGCAAAGCCAATGAGTATAACGCCCACGCATACACATGGCCGCTAATGACACTTTTCAATCGTCTTGAGTTCTCTGGACGTCGAAGTATTGCTTCGCCATGAGGATCCAATTTGACAGATCAACACCATCGAATAACGATATTACAAGCCTGGACGTGTTCAGCTTACACTCTTCATCCAAATCTGCAGTTCGATCCTCATCATTCTTGGAATCACCAAGTCCAAAATTAATATCCAGATTCCCTGCTACTTCTGGATGCTTTCCTCGATCCTTCACTGTGTTAGAGCTCTCACTGGAATTTGCTCCAGAAGTCCGACCAGACCAGATGTCTTCAAACAACTGTTGCATTCAATCCATTTTCCCTTGCATAGACGTAACCTCTCCAATCATCGGCTTCTGCCCACCATCCATGGATGTTAATTGATGTTGAATCTCAGCCACCTCACTATGGATGTCCTCGATATTCTTCTCTAGAACTTCCACTCGTGTTTCCATATGAGTCATGGTGTGTGTTTCTCGGCAATAGAACCAATTGATAGCACTCAAGGATAGAATAATCGAATCAAGAAGTGATCTAAGGCTAGCTAATTATCACCAATTGTGAAGCAATAAGAGAATCAAGCAAATGGAAATGGAAGCCGGATGTTATCTGAGCTGATGCTCAGCCAGAGAGGAGCTCTTTGAAACCAGCACTAACAGAATTGGAAGATATTTTTCTAACTAACTTTCCCTCCATTGTGCCCACTATTTAAATGTCTAGATCATGCCACGTCAGCACTAACACACACTACTTGCTATTGCCCAAACACATGCATTCCCTACATTGCACACCACCAGATCACCCCCCTTGCACACACCCCCTGCTACTAACAGACTACCGGAAACAACACCACAACACGCCACAGCGGACAGACAACCCAACCATAACATGCATAGACAGTCCCAGCACAAAACACACACATACAACACCAATTTAGCGCACACAGAACACAAACCCACACAACACATAGAGCACCGCCACACACACACACATACACACCCAAACTACCCCTTTGTTCCTCTCCTCCTATATACGTTCGCCACAGGAGCACCTACACGTGGGATCATATCAGTGTCAGTCTAGAACAGCCTTTCTTCTTGAATACACTTTAAGAGAACTTTGTGAATTTGTGAGTGACACTAGCTGGAATAGGAGAAAATATGGTTTCAGTGAAAGAATTAGGTGACAGCTTAGGATAAGACACGTTTTACATGAAGATTTAGGAGTTCGCTTGGGCTCATCAACACAGGCTAGAACATGAGGAAGGTCATGTGTTTTCAGAGCTTTTGGTTCAAAGGATTCACAAATGCTAATCCTCCATCATTGGATTCCCATCCCCTTAAAGAGAGGATTTGGATTGAAAAAGATGTATATTTTGTGAAAGTGGCATTTATTGTGACGTCAAATTTTTTAAATGATGAGTTGTAGCATTTGTATCCTTTTTGAGTAGATGAGTAACCCAACAAGACACATTTGGTGGCTCGAGGATGCAATTTGTTCCTTTTATGGCTATGGACATGAACAATAATAGTACACCAAAAATCCGAGGTGTGAGGCCATTAGAGGTATGAGGTATTGAAGTGAGGGTAGAATCTATTGTGTATCTCTATGGGACTCTTGTCATCTAACACTCATGAGAGTATTCTATTTATCATGTATGAAACATTAAGAACCTCTTCCCAATAGGACTTGGGAACATTTCCTTCAAAGGGTAAAGCTTGGTTGGTATTGAGTAAATGATAATTTTTTCTTCCAGTTATCCCATTTTGTTAAGTGTTAACACATGATGAATCTTCGATAATAACTTGTGATTGGGAAGTAATGTGACAAAATCTGGTTGAAATAATCTCTAGTATTGCTTGTCCTAATATTTTTTTTTATTATTATTATTATTATTTTTTAATTTGACCCTATATTGGTTTTGAACCATCAAGTGAAAATTGGATATAACATGTTAATATTAGATTTTTGTTTAAGAAGAAAGAGCCAAATTCCTCATGTGCAATCATCAACAAAAGATACAAACCAGCAAGCCCCATGAATATTAGGAACTGTAGAATGATCTCATATGTCACTATTGATGAACTGAAATGGATGAGTACTTTCTTTTATCACTAATAGGAAAAGAATACTGAGTATATTTTGCCAATTCACAGGTTTCATGTTGAAACTCTGAAATATCCATCCTTGAAAAAAAAATGAGGGAACATGGTTTTCAATACTTTAAAAGTTGGACACCCTTGATGTAGATGATACAACCAAAAGCCATCTTTATTTGAAAAACTAAGAAAAGACAGATAAATTAGTATGAACTTTACAAGATAATTCAAGGTGGCAAAGGCCACTTATTTCCTTGGCAAGTCCAATCCTCCTCCTCCAGTTCTAGTCTTGTAAAACACAATAAGAAGGTAAAAAGGCAGCAAAACATTTAAGATCATGTGTAAGCTTTTGAATGGAAACAAGACTTGACGACAATACATGAAGGATATTTTTAAGGATAAATGTGGGTATGATATGTATGTCTCCCAATCCTGCAATAGTAGCTAATGGACCATTGACCTTTACAAGTTTTCTGTTACTCAGGCAAGGGGTATGGTTGCGGAAGAGTTGAGATGTGGAGGTCATATGGTCTGTAGCACTAGATTTTATTATTGAAGAGTTGCAGGGGATAGTGGTTTCATTAGTTGACATGGTGAAGTGTGAGGATCACAAAGGTTGTCTTGGCATTGGAAAATCCTGAATAAGAAGGTTGGTCTGATAAGATTTTTTTCTTCCCAACAAAGCCTAAAGCTTTGATTTCATGAAGAAATATAATGTGGAATTTTTTTATGAAGTCATGTTTAATTTGAGGATCCATCTATAGACATTCCTAACATGGTTTGTAGCAATGAATATTATTGCTCCAACCCTGGCAACTCTACAACATTAATTACTAACTAAAACAGTGCTAAATCTACCAACAACAAATTAATTCTGTTGGTCCATTTACAAATCACTCAACAGACTACTTATTATATTGAGCACTTTAAAGAGACATACATGTGTTTAGTATTCTCACTGCTCTCCAGGTGACCGAATCCTCTGCTTTGAACTTTTCTTGATCCTGAACCTGCAGGCACCTAATATTCTATGTATTTTATATGTATCTATATGTGGAGAGAGATATGCTCAACGTCCAATTTGCTATGTACTTTTCTTCATTAATTGGTCTATTTATTGTCTCTTCTGCTGCATTGGTGGATCTTTTATTTTTTTCACAAAAAAGTCTTGGATGCTTGTTTGTTGATTGGCTGGTTAATCATGTACGCTGTGAGACTGATGAATTTTCTGTTTTCTGATATATTATGAGAGTCAAAATAAATATCTCTTGGAATTCTCACATTACCCTTATTGTCAGAGGTTTCAAAAATGCCAATATGCTAGAACAAGGTTGTTTAAGACTGAAGGGCGTGGGTGGGGTCTTTGTGCTGATGAGGATATAAAGGTATTTACAAGCACCACCTTTGGTACCTATGTTTTTTGGTCATCTTGTACATATTGATCACGATTTCTTTTTCGATATGAGGTTTAAAGATTTAATGCATATGCTCTCGTCATAAGACATGTGCACTTCAGATATCATTGCATGAGGATTTGGGTAAACACATGGCCTTTATAGTGAAACGGACCAACTAGTGTGTGCTGCATTATCCAATTGATTATGAATCAATTACATTTTTCATTTGTAGCAGGTGTAGTAATCATTCTCATGTGATGACCTAATTCAGGCAGGTCAGTTTGTGATTGAATATTGTGGAGAGGTAATCTCATGGAAAGAGGCAAGGCGAAGGTCACATGCATATGAAAATCAAGGTGGAATTGCAAACTATTACTCACTCTTGTTTTTAGTGGAAAGCATCTTTACCATTTATTTGATCTTTGATGCAGGTCTAAAGGATGCATATATTATTTCTTTAAATGCTTCTGAGTCTATTGATGCTACTAGAAAAGGAAGCCTTGCTAGGTTCATAAATCATTCATGGTGAGACATTTCAAATATAATCATAGATAAGTGGATTTTCTATAGTCAGGAGTAGCTTGATGTTGCTAACAATATTTCTATGGTACATTAAATGCGAAACTTTTGACATTTACTTACCAGCATTCCTTGAATCAGCCAGCCAAATTGTGAGACGAGGAAATGGCATGTATTGGGGGAAATCAGAGTTGGAATTTTTGCAAAAGAAGATATACCTGCTGGCGCTGAACTGTCATATGATTACAATTTCGAATGGTATGGTGGAGCAAAGGTACGCTGCCTCTGTGGTGCAGGTATCTGCTCTGGGTTCCTTGGTGCAAAATCCCGTGGTTTCCAGGTAATATGAAAGAAATGAACTTGTCCTACTTTTGAAGAGTTCCAAATGTTGTCTTTCTGTTTGATGCAGGCTTGAATCTAGTTTTTCCCATGTGATTTTACCAATTTCCTGTAAACACTGTCATTTCAAGATGCTATATATCACTATTCTACAATAATAACAAAATTTCTTTTCTTTGTAGGATGAATGAATGAAATATATTAAGCATAACATAAGATGAATTTTGTGTAGACTTATACGTTTTGAGTTAAGAGAGTGGATTGGCCTCTTGTTGTCAGCTTTCTCTATAGTGATGATGTAGTTAACCATGAAAAGCTGTTAGTTCATATGCTCTTATCTCCTCTTCGTACCGTTCTTCATATTTCCACAGTTGAAATTGTTGTCAGTGTCTTCTAAGTAGAGCCTCTTATCTAAGTTATATGGTAATTTTTGAAAGCTCAATGTGAACTAGTAACTTTATAAAAGCGGCAGCAACAGCGGCAGTAACAAAAATAGCAGCGGCTGCATCAGTTTCAGCGGTTGAAAATGGTTCTGGCTTTTTGGGATTCAGTTTTGGTTTAATTTGGTATGCATGAGTACCAGTTTTTGATGTGACTAGTGGATAAGGCTGGACATTGGCAGTGGCAGCATGGTAATAATGTTTGATGGGTGTCTGGAGCACAGTGGATTAGGGTTATGTTATGGTTTGATGATATGACAGAGCTGAATAGAATTATATAAATTTCTAAATGCTATTTCTTGACATCCACTTTCTTTATATAGAGACTAATGAAATATTCGAATGGGATATGGAAACTGTTGGAGCTACATCAAATATTAAGGATAAACTGACAAATTATACAGTTCCTAAAGTACTCTGGTAATCCTCCCAAATGGAAATAATTGTTTGTTTTAAAAGCTGCTTACTCTTTGCATTATCCTTCTTCTTCCAGACTTACCTTTCCTCCAGTATCCTATATTGAAGAATGTGAATTTCTTGTCCCTAGATGACCTTGAACTTTTATCCTTTACTAGACAATTTGAAGTGTATTGTCCCTTAGCCATTTCTAAACCACAACCTCGATGCTTACCGTATGCTGGAAAGTGTAAAGAGCCTTGTTTTTTCCTGTCTTTTAAATTTGATACCTGATGTTTTAGATAGCAATGATGTTGGAAACTCAAAGTTTTTTTTTTTTTTTTCTGTATATTAACTGTAGGAAATCATTTACTTTTTTGTTATTCTATTTTTAGTAGGTAGCATTTATAGGCTCTAAATTATAAAGATAACATTGGCTATTTAGGTTCAAATTAGAATAGAATTCTAGAAATCTTCAATTATTTCAGTTTTCCTTTCTTTTATGTAATTATTGTTTTTGTCCATAAAAAACACTTAGGTTTATTTGCATTTATTTGTTTCCTTTTGTAGTCTTGGAATCAAGCCCATAAAAGGTTGTCTTCTTGTACATTTAAAAATAAGAAATACAATATTCTTCTTCATGTTTTTTATGGTATCAAAGCAAAAATTATTTTGATTTCTGGAAACCCTAAGTCTGTCTTGCTTCTTTGTCTAAACTCCCACCATGTCTAAAGCTGTCCTTGAAACCTAAAACTCTACAAACAGACCACATGATTCTCAACCAGTTCAAATCACTACAATATGGCTGAATAGAGAGAATTTTCTTTGTTGGTCTCAGTTCGTACACATGTACATCTGTGGCAGAGGAAAAATTGGCTACCGACTGGAGAGAAGAAGGAGCCAGCCCCTGGGGATCCAGCCTACTCTACATGGGATGCTGAAAATTCCATGGTTAATAAATTCCATGGAGGAGGACATTGGGGTAAACTACATGTGTTATTCTACTGGCAAGGAACTTTAGGATAATGTTATCTAAATGTACTTAGATTTGGGTAATCAATCTCAAGTTTTTGAACTCATTAAAACTTGGTGATATTCGTCAAGGTAATGATTCTATTACCAAATAGTTTAATTCTTTGAAAAGAATATGGTAAGATTTAGATCTGTTTAACGATCAAGAATGAAAGTGTCCTAATGATGCATGTCGTTATAAAGCAATTGTTGATGTTAATAGAGTTTTCAAATTTCTTGCTAGCCTTAATGTGGAATTCGATGAGGTTAGAGGTAGAATCATTGGGAAAAACCTTTGCCCTCCATCAATGAGGTTTTTTCCGAGGTCTGTCATGAAGAAACTCGTAGAAGTGTAATGCTTGGGAAAAATACCGTCTCAACCAGCCTAATTGAAGGCTCTGCATTCAATGTTGTCGAAGCCCATATTAGCAAACAGAATGATCCAAACCTGTAGAAGAATGAAGAAAAACCTCGGGTATGGTGTGACCATTGTAACAAACCATGCCACACTAGGGAAACTTGCTGTCATCTTCACGGTTAACTTGTAGACTGGAAGCTGAGGAACAAATGACAACAATCCTTTGCAAATATAGTTGCTGAACAACCCAACTTGTTTAGCAAGGAGCAGATTGATCAACTCCTAAAACTGCTTAACTCCAATCTGACTACTAGTACTCCTAATTGTTCTATGGTTCATGCAGGTAGAAAATCAAAGCTGTAGATCATTGATTTTGGAGCTTTTGATCATATGACAAATTTATCCCATTTATTTCATTCATATAAACCTTGTTCTGGTCATGAAAAAATTCTTATTGCTGATGGTAATTTCTCTTCTATTGCTAGACGAGGAAATATTAATTTGACTAAGAGTATAGGTCTTAAATCTGTACTCTATGTCCCAAGACTCAAATGTAACCTTCTATTAGTCAGCAAAATTTCAAAAGATTCTAACTGTCGTGTTATTTTCTATGATTCATCTTGTGTTTTTCAGGACTAGAACTCGGGGATGATGATTGGGAGAGCTGAAGAGATAGGTAGACTTTACTACTTTGACGAGGCTATTCCTAATAATAAAAAAGCTTAGGCATACAGCAATATGAGTTTGAACCTTACTTTAGATAAAATAATAGAATGGCATCTCAGACTTAGTCATCCTAGTTTTTCTTAATTGAGACGTTTATTTCCTGATATTTTTAAAGGTGTTGATTGCTCTTTACTTCAATGTGGAACTTATTGTTTATAAAAAAGTCATTGAATAAATTTTGCACCTAAGCCATACTATCTATCAAAATCATTTTTTATGATTCATAGTGACGTTTGAGGGCCTTAAAAAATAAAAACATTATCCGAAAAAAAGGGATTTGTAACTTTTATTGATGATCACACTAGAATTTGCTGGGTTTATCTTATAAGCAGGAAATTAGAAGTTGGAAAACTCTTCTAGGATTTTTTCAATATGATTGAAACTCAATTTGAAACAAAAATTTGCATCCTATGATTAGACGATGGAACCAAATATTTTAATGAATATTTAGGGGATTTTTTTAAAAATAAAGGTATAGTTCACCAATCTACTTGTCGTGATACACCACAACAAAATGGGATTGTTGAAAGAAAAAATAAACATTTGCTTGAAGTTACTAAGGCCATCATGTTTTCAATGAATGTTCCCAAATATTTGTGAGGGGACGTTGTTTAACAGCATCATACTTGATAAACAGAATGCCTACTCGAGTTTTAAAATTTATGATTCCTCTAAACAAGTTAAAAGAAAACTTTCCAATCCTTCGAATGTCCAAATATCCCTTTAAAGATTTTTGGATGCACATGTTTTGTTCACATTCCAACTAATTTTCGGTCAAAATTGGATCCCAAATCTGAAAAATGCATTTTTATTGGATATGTTCATAATAAAAAGGGATACAAGTGTTTTAATCCTGTCTCAAAGAAAACCTACATAAGTATGGATGTGATCTTCATGGAAAAAAATACCATTTTTTAATAAAAATCAACTTCGGGGGGAGTATGGCCTAGATGAAGATGATTTTTGGCAAGTATCTCAACCATTGCCTAAAATGAATTTAAATGTTTTTTGTGAACAAGAAAAAGAAAAATAGAAAATGAGGGTGATCCTAGTCGACAGATTCCCGAATTGGCTTTACCTAATACAGGGGGAGAAGTATTGCAAAAATTTGTAATTGAGCCTCCGGTTTATTCTAGGAAAAGATTTCATAAATGGAAGATTATTCAAATTGACCCTTTAGCTCCCTCCCAAACTCAAGAACCGAGTGATAGTCTTCAAGAAACATAGGTAATTCCTAACCTTGACCTGGATCTTCCTATAGCCATCAGAAAAGGAGTTCGTTCCTGTATAACAAAACATCCCATTGCAAAATTTTTATCTTATTAAAAAATCTCACACTAGCACAAAGCTTTTTCGTCAAAAATCTCTAACTTGTCTGAACCTAGAACAATACAGGAAGCACTTAGTAGTCCGGCTTGGAAGTTAGCGGTCAAGGAGGAGATGGATGCTCTTTTGAAAAAAAATGTAAGGTTGATGGAAACGTAGAAAGATACAAAGCACAACTTGTGGCAAAGGGGTTCACTCAAACTTTTGGAGTTAACTATTAGTAGACGTTTGCCCCAGTAGCTAAAGATAAATTCGATCTATGTCCTTTCAATAGCAACAAATGGTAATTGGCCTCTGCATCAACTTGATGTAAAAAATGCTTTTTTGAACGGTGAATTGGAAGAAGAAGTGTTTATGGATCTCCTACCAGGCTTTGAGAAGAGGTTTAGTAAGAACAAGGTTTGCAGATTGAAGAAATCCTTGTATGGACTCAAGCAATCTTCTCGAGCTTGGTTTGAAAGGTTCGGGAAGGTCATAAAAGGATATGGATATTCCTAAAGTCAAGCTGATCATACCTTATTCTATAAACATTTAGAGACAGGGAAATTGACTATACTCATTGTCTATGTCAATGATATTATTTTTACAGGTGATGATGTTAAGGAAATTGAGACATTAAAAAGAAGCATTGCCATAGAATTTGAGATCAAAGATTTGGGGCCAGTGAAATACTTTCTCGGTATTGAGTTTGCTAGATCAAAGGAGGGGATATTTATCAGTCAACGAAAATATGTACTTGACCTATTCAACGAGATTGGTATGCTTGGATGCAAGGCAGCTGAGATCCTGATTGAACCCAATAAGAAACTATAGGTAACCGATAAGGCTGATGGTGTTGATAGAGAACAATATCAAAGACTTGTGGGAAGATTAATTTACCTCTCACACTCGCCCTGATATCGCCTTCGCCATTAGTGTGGTTAGCCAATTTATGCACTTTCCAAACTCTGACAACTTAGATGTTGTCTATCGATTTCTCAAGTACCTAAAAGGGACTCCTGGAAGAGAACTGCTATTTAAAAATCCTAGGCACCTATAGATAGAGGCATTTACAAATGCGGACTAGGCTAGGAGTGTAACGGACATACGATCTACTTCAAGATATTGCACTTTTGTAGGGGGGAACTTGGTGACCTGGAGAAGTAAGAAGTAAAGTGTTGTGGCGAGAAGTAGTGCAGAAGTTGAGTTTAGATTTGTGGCTCATGGAATTTGTGAAGTCTTGTGGATTAAGATAATTCTTGAAGAATTGAAGATTTCTACTTCACTACTGATTACAGTGTACTGTGATAATAAATCAGCAATTGCTATTGCTCACAACCTAGTTCTTCATGATTGGACAAAACATGTGGAGATAGACAAGTACCTCATCAAAGAAAAAATTGATAAAGGGGAGATCTGTATGGTGTATGTTCCTTTTAGTAACCAAATAGTAGATATTTTAACTAAAGGCCTTCGTAAGAAACAATTCGATAGTTTGATCTTCAAGCTGGTATTAAAAGATATTTTCATACCAACTTGAGGGGGGGTGTTGGAAAGTCAAAGTTTTTTTTTCTATATATTAGCTGTAGGAAATCATTTATTTTTTGGTTATTCTATTTTTAGTAGGTAGCATTCATAGGCTCTTAATTGTATATGTAATCTTGGCTATTTAGGCTTAAATTAGAATAGGATTATAAAAATCTTCATTTATTTTAGTTTTCCTTTCTTTTATGTAATTATTATTTTTGTCTATAGAAAACACCTAGACTTATTTGCAGTTATTTGTTTCCTTTTGTAGTCCTGGAATCAAGCTTATAAAAGGGCTTTCTTCTTGTACATTTAAAAATAAGAAATACAATATTCTTCATGTTTTTTAAATGATAATTTTGTGCATTAGACTTCTACATTGATGGAAAGGTTTTTGCTATTGAGCAAATGGGATAGATTCTAGAATGGTTAACAATTAAAAGAAGAAATTCAAGCAGCAACATATCTCAAGTTCAGCCTTTTCATTTTATCTCTAGGTTGGGGAAAAAATTATGTGTTACTTCATCCACGAAATTACTAGGAAGACTGGCAATTGCTTCATATGCTAGCGTGTGTTGGACTTCGAAAAGCAGTGACTAGAGCTATGCATTCCACAAAATTTTAAACATTGCTGGAGCATAACTACTTCTATAGAAGCCCTTATAGCTCCCATTAGCACTAAGCAACAACACTTAAACCTTAATCTCACTGAGTGGAGTTGCCTACCATTAGCACTGGGATTGAGATAAAATATAATGTGCAGAACTTATTTTTGCTATTGAAATCCTAGTGGAAGGTGCAGATTGTAGGTTGCTAAAATGTTAAATCCCATATAGGCAATGCACAACTAGAAAACGTGAAAGAGGGTAAACAAAAAAAGTGCCTTTTATATTTAATTTGTCTTTCAAATATAAACCCCTAATGTCTAGTTGAAAACAGCAGAATCCATCAAATAATATATAGACGGTGGATTTACCCTGACTGAAAAAAAAAAAAAAAAAATCTAGCTGGTGACAAAATGTCATGGTGCTACCATATTGGAGTTTGTCGTTTGTATAATTGGTCTTGGCTCTAACTCTTGCTCCCTTACGTTCACAACTTAATCGGATAACAAGCTTGCTTCCTCCTATTCTGGGTTTTTGGGGTAATTTGGCACTTTCAACTTGATGGAATGCAATTCTGACTTATTTCTCTCACTTTTTGTCTTTTGCAGGAAGATACCTATCTTTGGGAAGATGATGATGACAGGTAATACATTAAGTATCTTTCTGTAGTGATATACAAGTGAAATTCTTCCAATGTACATGATTATTAACTCACATTGTATCATTAAGTACTGAAGTCAGTCAAAGTGACCATCTCTGGCATGTTGTTGACATAAGTTCATTTGATGATATTTTCTTTCCTGCATGGAATTGATGGAATGCTAAATAGGTGGCCGGAGAAAGGTTGGTATTACAAATTTTATAAAAGCTAATAAAATCCCTTTATAAGATTATTATTGGGCTATTGCATGTCAAATAACCGATGTAATTATGTTGAAAGAGACCCAAAATAGAGTTAATAAGGGAATGGCAATTCTCCATTTTTATGATGTTGGTATATAAGATCTTTGGTGGGAAAGAATCTATAACCCTAGCTCATTTGGTGCCTTCATAGCAGATTGATTGAGGCTGATTAAAGGACCTAGTCCATGGGTCTTGAAGGGAAATTTCAGATGTATAGTTATTGGAAGAAGATTGATTGTGCTTTCCTTTCCCAAGACTTCTGTATGGTACTAGTGAAAGCTTGTTGAGAGAGAATTCCTCAATATGTTTGAAAGGGTTCACCCAAAGAATGGTGACACGAATCAGAACCAGATGATGGGGAAAAAGGAGGCAATTGTGACTTTTGTATCTTTTGCAGATCCTATTTCTTTGTTTGGATGAGATGTGAATACTTATTCACAATTTATTGATCTTAATATGCTTGATTTAGACTTTCCCAATTTCCTTCCCTTTTCTTGTTCAAACTTCCTATTCTATATATAATTGTAGGTATTCAGTTGAGAAAATCCCCCTATATGACTCTGCAGAGGATGAACCTAATTCTAAGCTCCCAAAGGTTGCTGATTCAATTGGTGATCAGTATGCAACAGATGAAGTAAACTTCTTTGTGAAGCATGATGATTCTGATGGAGAACTTAAGCAGCTGGGCCCTGTTGCTCCTGTTGATCATCTTGGGGTTTCCATGCCAGACAAGACTTTGGACATCATAACCCGTGAACCAAATGAAGACAAGAGACTATATTCAGAAGATTCACAAAAGATCTTTTCACCAAATGATGCATTGATATCTCGGATCCGAAGTAATAGTGCAGGGCGTAATCATCAAATTGGACCAGCCTCTGTGTCAAAGAAAAGGTTGAAGCTAGTTCCTAAGGAAAGGCAAAAAGCTACAGCACAAAATTGGAGTGATGCAAAATTTATGGCACAGATGTTAGCGCCAAAGGAAGCTCAAGAAGAACTAGTCAAATATGAGGTACAAACTGCATTTTTAGCAGTACAGTTGTGCATTTGACCTGGATATGTTTCCTATCTACATTATGCTTCACTATGCAATCTGCTTTTTACATCTGTCTGCACAAAGTTACTTGTGGCACCAGACAAGCTTGTAATGAAGTTTTTATGCCTGGGGACCGCTGAACAACATGCACCTGTTCATGAAGTCTGTTTTGCTTGTCCAAATTGGCAACTGAAAAATTCCGTTTCTCTGCAGGATATGAGAAATGGAGCCACTGCACAGCTTGATTTCTTGTACAATGAAATACGTCCTGCGATTGAAGAACATGAGAGGGACAGCCAAGATAGTGTTGCAACTAGTATAGCTGAGAAATGGGTAGAGGCCTCTTGTCTTAAGATGAAGGCAGAATTTGACCTTTACTCCTCCATGATCAAGCATATACTCTTCACTCCCCGGCGGATAGAACCACTTGATGGAGACAGTAGGTTTGGTCGGAATTGCATTATCCCAAATCCTTCCTCAGATACTCATTAGTTAGCCTGACTTTCTATACAGCCAGCATGATCTAATTCCTTTTAGTGCTAGCAAGAAGCAAGTTCGCATGATTATTGTTTACAACTTATATTAAAGACTTATGAAGTAAATGGAAGCATCGGAAAAAAGCAAGCTGCTTGGTGATGCAGTTGAGGATAGACTCTAAACCTGTAACCTCCCTGCCTCTTCACTTGCCCTCTATAAGGGATGGGGTCATTTAGAGTCTACTAATTTTTGTATGGTACAATGGGTGGACGTTTTAAAGTTAACTCAGGGATCCTGGAGAAAGGGTTGACCTAGGTAGTCACCCATCCTTGCCAAACCTCAAGGAAAGCTAATCCTGCCCCACTGGTCGACCTGCAGGTTTAGTAGTGATTTTGGCATGGAGGAGAGTAAAACCTGCGTCTTCAACAAAATCACGAAACTCTGCCGCTATATCGTCCTCACTGGGGCATGGTCGAGCATTCTTCTAGACTCTAGTGATAGATTCAATTTTAGATTTCCTTCACTAATCATCCACATTCCATAGATAGATTTGACAGCTTTTAATGTTGCACGCTGTAAAATTCTTGCTTCCATATATCATTTATTTGGGGGAATTTAAATCAGTTACCAATGCTAAGCTTCTTTTCTTGTTGGTCGAATGTTGGTGTTTCAATGCTGCTCTCTATACAAGGAACGATGTTTTCAGATGTACTATGGAAGATCATGTATTGCCATCAAATATGGGATAAAGCTATCCTATCTATGATCCTCAGAGAGAGTAAGTTAGTTTACTATCAATTATTTGCTTGATTAAGTATATACTAATCATCTTTAACGAGAACAAGTGCCATACTTGGATATGGACTCAGCATTTTTGTTTACCATCCTGTTATTTACCTAAATTTCCTTGTATAATGAGGCCGGAATATTGTTGATCAAGTAGGTTCACTCTGCTAAATGTAATAGCCCATAATAAATTGCTATTGATTATAAATGGAATAAGGCTGTAATAGTCTTACATTTTTCAATTCGACAATTAAACACCTAAGGAGTAGATTAGTAATAAAAATTAAATGACTATATTGCCCTTATTTTTAGAAACCCTAAAATCTTTTTCTATTTTGCTGAGGCCTCCATCTTCTACTTGAAGAATGGATATAGGAGCCAATCTGCTAATGAAAATCCTAAAGCTTCGTGATGAATATTGGTGGAGGAAGTGGATATAAGAACGTGTGTCGTGGGTCTTTTGTAATGAAGTCAGTCATTGGTCATACTGTATGGAAGTGGTCATGGGTTGCTTGGATCTAGTGGTTGTGGTGGGTCTGATGGGTTCAATGATAGATGGTCGTCGTGGTGATGTGTGGGTTTGATGTGGTGGTGTGTGGTTCATAGTGGTGTGTAGGTTTGCATCTGTTTTGATGTGGGCTTGAATGGGTAGGAAGTGGAAGAAGAAGATAGGTTGAAGAAGATGAAGGGTAGTTGGGGAGATGGGTAATGAATATCTATTCATAGGTTCGGGTTATGAATAGTTATTTATTATTTTTTATATTAACAATTTGTTATGAAATTGCTATTATAGATTAAAATTTAATTAAATACTATAATGGGGGAATGGAATTATAATTATGTCATGTTTAGTATGTAAAAATAATCTGGAATGAAATGTTAAGTTCATCCTTATGTTTAGGAATGTTCATGAAATGAAATGGTATATAATGTTGTTTATCAAAATTGTTCTTATTGGTAGATTTAATAAATATATATTAATAAGCTAAAAAATTAATTAAGTAATTATAATTATAATGGAGGAGATAGACCTTAAAGCTAGAATTACTGATTCTGAAAAATCACGATTTTGCCTTCTAAAAACCTTTTTAAACATGAAAAAGAGAATGAATTTGAGTTCCATTTCTATATACTAAATGTGGCATTATAGTGAAGTAGTAATAGTCTTTTAGATATACCGACCAATTAAGTAACTTATTAATTATGATGAGCACTAAGTATGGAGAGTTATTAGAAGTCAAAAGGTTTTCTTGTTTGTCAAATTTACTGATATATCGTAATGGAAATACAAATTACGAAAAATAAAGTTCCTCTTAAAAGTTCTTTTGCTTTCAACCTTCAAGAAAAAGGTTTTTGAGCCAACTTTGAGCTACTTTTTCAATTCTTCTTACTTTTTATTTGCATCTTTGGGTTCATCAATCTTCTTTGCATGGATTAATACCATCGAAGTTCTTTACTAGTCTTACAAACTTGTCTAGCTCAAATTGATCTAAATCAACCTTGTCGCTTGCTGTTACATGATCACTCCTACTAAGGCATTAATCGTCTCTAGTAGTTATGCAGTCATGTCAGCTACTTGGTCCTAGCCTTAAGCCTCTTGTTAAGGCGAGCCTAAATGATACCTTTCATTTGGGGTATCTGTTTAGTGCCGATAAATGAGGTTCTATAATTTTTCTAGGAAGCATTCTACTTGAGAGGGTGCAATCAAATATATTCAAGAGTTAATGAAAAGTTTAGAGATAACTAAGATGTCACATATATACATAAGGAAGTAAAGTAATGTTTTAAAAGAAACTATAGATAAAGAACTAAAATAAAATAAATTATTATAAAAAAAATAATTGGACCCATAATTTTACCTACTTGTTTCATATCTCAATGTTTTGTAGATTCAATACATACATTTTTTAAGGATCATAGCCTAAGTTCTATTGGTTTAAACCTAATCTTATTAATCATTTGCTTAAACTTTATGGATCATTTATAATGCCTACCTGGAACCTTACAGCTCGCCTTGTCTCCTACTGAATAACGACATGGTAAGGTTCTAAATCTCCATTCCAATTTCAACCTATTCATCTCTACTATATATAGAAATGTAACCTATTCATCAATGTAACCTCAATAATAGAAATGAATGACTTTTAGGTGAATTATTCCAATCATCATTACTTAAGAAAAATACATTAAACTCTAATCCCATAACTAGGATAAACATCCATCAACATATAATGAAATAACATATTTAAAAGTCTAATAACTATCATTAAGTTCTCTAATCAATACCCTCAAGTTCTATAAAAGTATTCTTTATAAAATTCTACTTCACTCGTCACCATAGTAGTATTGATACTCTCCATTATTCTCATCTTGATAATGATACAATACATTTCCATTCCCATCGTAGTTGATATACTCATTATTTTCACCTACCGTTGAAAAATAATTGGAATGAGCCTAAGCTTAGTACATGAATACTACACAAACATGCAAGTGCCACATTAACAATAATATTAACAAATCTAAATGTAGTGGAAGTATATATCAAATCATTAGGTTATTTATCTTCAACTTAACCAACACATAACATAAAGGTACTCATGACCCTATTACACTTTATAATATATATATATATATATATATATATATAAATATTCCTAAGTTGGGAACTGCCACGGCAAGTCTCATTTAGCCCTACTCTACCCAGATCATTTCGAATACAACTTCATTAGAAACAATGCGACATACTAATCATTAGGGTACCTTTTAGGGATCGGTCACCTATGGCCCTTAGATTGAGCCAAGATAAGCAACATATATACTTAAATTCAATATTCAATTAAAGTTATTTATATACTATGCTAACAATCACAGTTAATAAACACAGTAAACATGTACTTGGAGAAGTCTCACAATTAGCTCTTACATCACTGGAAAAGGGATTTTGACCTGTCAAGCATCAAGGGTTAAGCTTAGTTCTATCTTATAATTTAATCTAAGTTCACTAATTGGTTAATTATGTCTTAATTGTAGAATTTCCTTTCCCCACTATTCTAATATGCATAAATCTTAACTTAGAATGGTAGAAGAACAACATAGAAGTGAAATATTGACGTTTCTAAACAACATGGTCATGTATGTGGCCATGCAGAGGAACATGAGGGAGAATACGACCATGCTAATGGTCGTATACCATTTTGTATATAATAGTTTTCCAGCATGCCCAAGTATACGGTCATATATTCGGCCATGTACTTCGACATGGTAGGATATATGGTCGTGTATCTTTCTATGAATTTTCGTAATTTGACACAGGCAGTTACATAGGTGTGTACCTAGCCGTGTACTCCACTACTCCATCATGAATCCCTTTTCATATTCTCCAATTTGCTCCATAATCTAATTTCTATGAATCCAAAGTCTAACTGGTTCAATTCACTTGTTAATTCTAATACATTATATGAATTTGTGCACTTACTTGTTTCAATTTGTGATTGGAATCCTTGATTTGTTTGATCTCATGCCCATTTTGTCTCACTTCTTGTTCTAAAATTTAACAACATGTCACTAAATTCGCTTAGACCCACAAATCTATTATTAGAAATAAGCATCTTAATGATCAGAGTCTTTACTTGATGAAAATGAGTTGGCCTTTGTGGGTTTTTGTTAAGTCGCCTTGTGGGTCTCTAAGAGTGCATCTGTAGTTGCAATTGTGCAAATGAAAGAAGGGGAAGTAATAGGTCAAGCGGGGTTTAAATACCTTAACCCAAAAAGACTAAACTGCCCCCAGCCTCTTTTGACTATTTATATTATTTAACCTTGGTTTTTAAATTATAATAATTAAATAATAAATATATATACATGTATTTTACACCATCAAACTTAAGATCTAATACCATCTAAGTTGTAATGTCTCAGAACTTATGATGTTACAACTCATCATGTATATTTATGATGTAATGAAATGCAGAGTGTCATAGGACGAAAGGTTCTCTCCTCTAAATGTACCCATGTGGTAGTTAAGCATCCCTTGATTTACATAATTATCTCATTTTTGAATGTTAAGCCAACCCTCTCTTTCATATCCTTTTAGGATCTGTTTCAAGCCCATCTTTCACTTTAAAAGTGTCTTGGCTTAACTACATTCCATCATGTGATTGAGAGGACTAACTACCTTAACTGGTTTTAGCCTACCTTAGCCATCACTAGAAAAGAGGCATAAGTTCTCAATCAATTTGTTCACGGGTGGTAAACCCGCCTTTAGAGTACCTACACTCCTAAAATAAATTATTTTGCCAATGTCACTCACTACACTCTATATTTGAGTTAATTCCTCCATGTTCGCTTTAAACTCTCATACCGTGACACAAAGTCTCCTATTTACACTTATAACTTCCAATCGCTGTAACTTCTACCTTCAAATTAACAAAACTTCTCCAATAATCAAGAATAAATGACTCATAGGTAAGTTGTTTCAACCACAATTATAATTGAAATTAAATGACAGTACTAATTCAATTACATAACTAAACCTTGGTTTTCATAAAATATCAAAGACCCATAAATAAGTAAATTTATCAACTATAAACTCTCAAGAGAATCATCTCTATGTCCATCAATAAACTTCCAAAATATCCTCACTACTTGTCATTATAGTAATAGTAATATTCTCTCTCATTCTTATCTTAGTAGTAATAATATACATTTTCAAATTTGTCATACTCTACATATCCATCGTATCCACTTACAGCTAAAAAAAAGAAGAGGGTTGAGCCTAAACCTAAAACGTAAGTACCACAAGCATATGCGCATATCACCTAATTCATAACATTCATGCACACAAAAATGCAAGATTAATAACACAATTAATTCATTTATTATCTTTACATTAGCCGATAACCATCACAAGGGTACTCATTACCTCATTGCATTATATGTAATATATATTATATAAATCCTAGATTGAGAACTGCCATTCTCAAGGCAATACTCGTAAATATTATAGTTTTTTTTTTTTTTAATTTTGCAAATATTATACTTACAAAAATTATTCCCAAAATAGGTTTTGAAGGCGTAAAGCCAATTTGCGACTTATTTTTTTTCCAAAATATTCAAAACTAAAGGCGCAAACTTCATTAGCACCCTCAAGCATATTGCTATGGTGTAACTTTTTTTTTTTTACACTTTGGTAGATGGAAACACATCAATTTAACTTTTATAAAAATAGCAAATGGCAATGTTATTTAGTCCTAGCTATAGTATACTCAAATTAATCTTTTTTTAATATATTATGAGCTCTGTAACTCCAAACGAGCAAAAAGTTATGATCTTTTAAAGTTGAAAAAGTAAATCGTATTAGTTTCAATTTTTTTGTCTTACAACTTTAAAAGGTCATAATTTTTTACTTATTTAGAGTTACAGAGCTCATAATATATCAAAAAAGATTTATTTGAGTCTACTATAGTTAGGACCAAACCACATTGCGATTTGATAGTTTTACATTAAAAGTGTAGATAATGTCCGCGCCTTCAAGCAATATGCTTGAGGGCGCAGATAAAGTTCCCGCCTTCAATTTTGTAAATTTTGAAAAAAAAAAGAAGAAGTCGCAAATCAAGTTTGTATCTTCAAAACCTATTTTGGAAATAATTTTTATAGGTACAATACTTGCAATTTTTTTTTAAAAAAATGCAATATTTACAAGTGTTCCCCATCATTCTCAACCCCAACTTTCTAAATGGTATTAGAAACTACTACTATGGATCCCAATATCCCTAGAATATACCATAGATTATTTCGGTATAAGTCTTTACTAGGAATAATGTTGTATATTGATCATTAAGGTATCCCCTAAGGATTTACCACTATGGGTTCTTAGGCTAAACTAAATACAAGCAACATGCACATTTCGATCCAATATCAATTAAGTTCATTTAGAAAACTAAATTATCAAACACAAGTAACAAATAAGGTAAACGCATATCTAAAATCTTGCTATACACTCAGCCACTGACACTAATTAATCTATAATCTGATCAAAACTACATAAATAACTATTCTTAGAGCTATAACTAGTGTTATTCTACTTCCCAATTATCCTATATTAGTTTGGATGTGCATTAGAAAACAAAAGATAAAAGAAAATTGTGGTTTAGCTTCTTAGGATGTTCATAGGAGGGGTTCACGGGCGTATAAATTGATCATGAACCATCTTGTGGCCAAAGAGGATTAGGCGTGTTTAACTTGTGGGTTCACAGTTACAACCATAGGTATGATCCTTAGCTATGAACTCCCCTAATTGAAAACATCATTCTTCCTACTCACAATCACGCCCCATGATTTGTTTTGTAGATTCACAAGTATGATCGTAGCTATGATCTTTACCCACGATCCTCTCAGAGCACTTATAGAAACATACAAAAACCCTAATTTCTTCTACAACCAACCAATCCTACTTTGATCAAAACATCACTTCTACATAATTGTAAACCACTTACTTGCTTGAATTTGATTGGACAATCACAATTTTCATCTAAATCCTCAAACTTGTTTTGCTACTTCTACATCTCTTAGGTAGCATTTGGTTTGTGGTACTGGATAGTACACGACAAGGAAAACATAATAAAAAATAAAAATTTGTACCACGTTTGACATGTTTAGTACCGGACAAAGATTTTTGTTTCGTCCATTGTTTGGAATTGCAAAGTAGTATACTAAACGTGATATTTTTTATAATTATACCCTTTGTATAATATTATGGATATTTAATTACATTTTTAATATTATAATTAGGTTAAGTTACATTATGTGTCTCTATAAAGGTTTTTGGTGTATTTGCTAAGCAGAAAGGAAAAAGAGAAGATAAACAAATCATAAATGAGGTTTAAATACTCTGATTATAAAAAGTGTAAAATAAATTTATTATTAAAATATTATTATTTTATTTACTCTTATTTTTATTTTATATATATATATTGATGTTGGGATTCTCAAGTATGTATGTGTGTGTATGGCAATAAAAGGATAAAGATTGATGTAATAATTATTGGATCAACCTAAAACAAAAGGATTGGTAAAATAAAATATCTGACGCAGATGAACATGAGAATGAAAAAACCATTCTGATCGAAGAGAATTGGAAAGCACTCGTCAAACTTATTTAATAAAAAAATAATAATCTATAATTTTTAAATACTAAGCACTCGTTTTAGGAAAAATAGTTGAGTACTTTATATATATATATATATAACGAGCGGCAGAATCATACATAGGGTAATATAAGTCCCCAAAAGCAACATATCACCAAAGGCCCACCATCCACTGACTTTGAACCCGAAAGAGCAAGTGGGGATGAGTTCTTGGCTTTTTAAAAAAGTCGAAAGATAATATGCTGATTGTGTTGTGACTCCACATACTTCATTTGCGGGATTAAAGATGTTTAATCTATATATATATATAAACAAGAGTGAAACTGAAACAAATGTGTATTGATTGTGCCTTTTTCGGTCAACTACTTACTCACTACTGTTTTGAAAGGTAGGTCCCACTCACCATGTGACATGAACGGTGACCTCCCCCGCATGATGGGCGGCGCCGCCTACTGTCATTAGTCATTACCACCACTGCATCCGTCATCATTCTCACACTCCTAAAAAGCAAACCGGAAAGGGCAGCATCCCCCCAGTCACGACCCGCACACCCGAGCCCACCACCATCTTCCTTTCACGTTAGCATTATCATTCCTTTGTTCGAAATCTATCTTTACAGTTCTGCAAAAATGTATAAATATATCATAATTGCTAATCTTTTTAATTTAGTACGAAATATAAAAATATAAATAATTCAGTTAGATAGGGTTGGGGATTGTAATCCCAAAAATACTTACACATACACAAACCCTTTTTGTTCTGAACAGACACCCAATAAGCACTGCTATTTGCTTTTCGATTAATTAATAAAAAAAGTACAATTTTCACACTCGCCCATGTCGCCAAGAGAAGCCAGTCGGTGCATTTTTACCATTGGTTAGGGTAAATAATCATCGCAAGGACCCTACATAAAATGGGTTGCAATAGTTTTGCCACATAATAGGCTATTATTATCATGCCTAACCACTGCACAAATATAAAACGGAATAAAATGATTATTTCTCATCTATAAAACTATTATAGCATATTTAGTTGAATTCTTAAATATGAAATAGAGATCTATTCATACATTTAGTTGATGTAATAGCTACTTTGTAGAATTATTAATATTGCAAACTAAAGAATTGCGATTCTTTTACGGTGTCAAAGAAATGACTATTCTTTAATCTTTTTTGAAATATTTTCATATTTATTCATTAGGTTTCAAATGAATTATAATGAGCAGCGATTGTTTTTCTATTCCTTTACTTAAGAATCGCAATTTTATTACAACCTTATTTCATCATACAAACCAAACGTCCCATTATTGCATTTAGTTTACGAAATAACAAACTATGAAATTTCTATTATTGCGAAATAAATAATTGCAATTCCTTCTAATGATCAAAAGAATTAGTCCTAGATCTTTTCTAACATATTTTGATATCTACACATGAGACTCAAAGCCCAAACAATCAAGCTGTGATTGGATAAAGGTATATTAGTATTTTTAGATTTATTTCTAATATATTCTTAAAGTCATTTTGATTGCAATCAATAAAATAGCTATTTTTTTTATTCTCTTTTTTAAGAATTGCAATTATATTTCCGACTTAGTCCGTTCCACAAAATAAATATGTTAAAACTATATTTGATTTAATGAATAACTATTCAATGGAATTCTTTATATCGTCAAAATAAAACTTAAAGTACCTTCTCGCTAAACGAATAACCATTCCCTAGGTTTTTGTTTTTTTTTTTTTTCTCTTTGCATGTTTCCACATACTCTAAAGTTAATATAGAATATTGCATGCAATCACAAACATATGAAATACTGCACATACTTATACAAATATACCTATATAATTCCTTAATATGAACAAAAGCAAAGCTATTCATTGGTTTTTCTATTTTCATATCTATTTATAAGACTATAACTCAAATAGTTAAATTGTGGATTAGGATAAGGGTATATTGGTGTTTTTTAGATATATTCTTAATTTATTGTTAATGTCATTTTAAGTGTAATCAAACAAAATAATTATCACTTTTTTATTATATTACTTAGGAACTTGAACCTTATTTCTACTTATTCTATTTTAAAAACTAAATGTGTCGGTGCTGCATTTGTTTATGGAGTAACTGTTTCACAAATCTCTATTACTATCAAAAAAGAAATCGCAATACATTCTCAATATTGATGAATAGTTATTCCTTTTGTTTCCTACAAGTTTCTAGATTATATTCACGAAATTTTAGCCCCAACAGTCAAGCCAGAAAGACTATTAATAATTATTTATATATTTAATCCATTATTAAAGTCATTTTAAATAAAATAATTGTTATTACTTTACATAAGACAAATTGTGCCAGTACTTCATTTGAATTCATGTTTTCGATGAAAAAAAAGAAAAGAAAAGAAAAAGAAGACGTCAATATATATCTAGGAAAAGGTATAAATACCAATTACACCTAATGGTAATACTTTTGAATAGGAATACCACCCTTAGTTTTTGTTGGGAACGCAATTTACAGCCAAGACCTATGGTTGAAACATGTGAAGTGAGTGGTTAATAGAAGAGGTTTTAAAAGTAATGTACTGTATAGAGAGCAACAGGTGTTTTGCCTGCTAATATTTTTGAGAAACTGCACTTGGTTACTTTTACTTTCTTTTTATTATTATATATAGCTTGAAGAGGAAGAATTAGTATTCCTGGAAAAGGAAAAAGCAAGAAGGATAAACAAGCTCTCTGCTATCCTTTTTTTCATGGTAATGGAGAAGTACAAGTCTTTTCCTGCGTATTCAGGTTCATACACTGGGGAATTCGGGTGCAAAGATGGATCAAATTCATATAGCTTTAACGGGCCATGTAACAAGGGAACTGGTTTCGCATCATCAAATGATCCAGAGCTCAAGAGAAAAAGGAGGATTGCTGTGTACAACGGGTTCGCTATGGAAGGTAAGCTAAAATCAAGTTTGAGGAACAGCTTCAAGTGGATCAAGAGCAAGTTTACGAGCGATGACAATAACTTTCGGTACGATGTATGAGACCGGCCAAATTACGTCGCGCTTGTTGCCTTTGCCTGAGCCTGAGGGGCTGTAAGTTTGTGTCCTCCAGCTTGCCAGATGGGTTTTTTCGTATTTGTGTACTAATCGTGGATAGATATGTTTTCCTCCATCTAAGAAACTGTCCCACCAAGTGGGGGGGTTGTGATTGCCACTTGAACTTGCGTGTACGTCGCAATTCGCATGCCTTTGAATCATGAATGTTAACTGTCAATATGACTTAAGCTGTTCAATTTGTTTGTTTACTTCGACTCAAGAAGTCATTGCAAGAGGTTTTTATCATTTATTTTTACGCCTTCGAGTAATAAATATAACACTAGGTATCTGGACATCCCCCACACCTTGTTACGATGTCATCAATCAATAGCTTAACTTTCGTTTGGAGAAACATGTGGTGGATTTCAATCAATAGCTTATGGTTCGTATGGATTTCAATCAGTTTCTACTTTGTAGGTTTTTTAATAAATATGTGCCTTTTTCTTCCTTAAAAACTTTCAATAACTAGGTAATGAGACCCCTATTGTACGTACACCCATAATTAAAATCATCAATTTCTGGAGAACCTAAAACAATTCGATCTACCACATCTCCTGAAAACATTTCATCCCTTTATGATATTAGTATATATCCTTCGAATAGGAAGTTTAAACGATCCAATTCTCGCACTCAAGCTCAAAACCCAAAAAAAAAAAAAAAAGAAAGAAAAGAAAAGAAAAGAAAGGAAAAAGAAGGAGAGAGAGGGAGGAAGAAGAAGAAGTAGGCAAAAATTGTAATTTACATATTGCCATTTACGTGTTTTATTTGTGTGTTTTCGAAATTTATTTATGTATGCTCAGTACGATTTAAAAGGTTGAGAATTGATTAGTGACCTTGAAGTCTATTTATGCCCATAAACAACGATTTAACTTCGACATAAAGAGATTGCGTTCATGGTATGCTATGGTCTCAATCAATTGTAAAAATGGTCCTAAAACTAAAATCAAGTCAAGTGGATAGCTGAAACTGTAGATGTAAGTTAAATTACAAGAAAAAGGAAATATGAATCAAGGTTATAATGAAAGTAAAGCTATCCTAAGGATCCCAGGCAAAAGGTACAAGAAATGTACAGGGAAAATCAAAGTAAGGTTGTCTTGTTCGTCACCCCCTCACTTTTTCCAGATCTTTCTTCTCCTTTCATGTTTGTCCAAGATGATAATTTTAATTAACCGCCTGTCCCTTTGCTTGCCACTTGTTTCTCTATGTGTGTTTTATCAAAATGACTCCTATGTATGTTCTTGACAAACATCCTCAGAGTGATCAAATCTTGACACCTACATGTTCCATTAATTTCGACCTACACATACCTCCCCACATCCTGTCTCTTAAACATAAATACCATAACTTATTGCACTAACGGACCAAAATGTAATGACCATATCTTTTCTTGTCTCAATTCGTCCCCTTTATATTACATGAAATTTCTAAGAATGAAGGGAGCTACACCTAAATCGAGAAAATACGCCCTTTATTGTTTATTCATTCTTTTTTTTTTTTTTTTTTTTTTTTTGTAAACCAAGGTCAACTATGAAAAAGATCGGTGGAGTCGGTGGATGTAATTATGGTAATAAAAGGTATGATTATTTTGTAGCTTTGAGATGAAAATAATCTTTATTTTAAAACGTCTTATTCATACAGAGTATTTTTCTAAAGTTGTGAATCATCCATTCATATAGTAAAACATATTCTTCTAGCATATTTTTCTCTATTTTTTTTTTTTTTTAAATTTGTGTCTATTGTGAGTTAGATTAACTTAGCACTCTCAGTAATACTCTAAATGACTGATTGCTATCTGAGAGGGCTCTTGAAAAATGCTTCCATGATAAGTGGTATTAAAGTAGAGTTTTAAGAGTGAAATTGAGAATGTCTTTTGATGGAAAAACATGTCCAAGCTTTTCAAGAAGAGACCAACAAGAGGCTTTGATATTGATCCTAGAGTAAGTTAGAAAATAAGAATCAAACAAGATGTTTTAGCTTAGGTTCAACAGTGAATTTAGGGTCATGGAAGATCAAGGGATCAACGTCAACTAAATCAACCAAAAAAAGGTGATTAGGAGACCAACTAGAAAATGAACTGAAGCAATGTCAACTAGGTAGTCAACCTAAGGTTAGTCGTTGGTCAACTAGGGTGATGGAAGATTGGCTCCTAACTGGTTCAATAGAATGCTTCATGGAGTTGTTTCTATTATTTAGTTTCTAAGATATTTTATTCCTTTTTGGCCATGTTAGTTTTCATTGAAGTTGTTTATTTTTAATGTTATATTATTTTCCTTTTAATAGTTTCCTTATCGGTTAGGTTTACTAGGGTTATTTCTTAAGCCTACAAATAAACAATTATGTGATAGGTCAATAATTAGTCCAATTATATTGTTTCTTTGAGTTTTATGTCATTGGCATAGACAAACTTGTGAGTCTTGATATGCATTGAATATTGAGTATCCGTCTTTATTCAATTCATGTTTTTATTAATTATTTATCTATTGTAGCGAACCACCTTGATTGAAATCTAAAGTTATATTGGTTTCCTTAAAGCCCATGACTCATATGTCATATTAATTTACAATTTAATCACAAAGCCAATTCATTTGGTTCATATTTTTTTTTCATACACAAATATATTAAAACCCTTTAAGAATAACTCTTTTATTTTCTATAAATCCAAAAACCCAAAAACGATTATCAAGGTGTTATGGTCCTAGGACTGTATCAAACTTGATCAAGGGACATGCTGATAGCTCTTGATGCTAACTAAATAAGATGGAGTTATGCATCATTACGATGAAGAAAGGCCTATGTTGAAGAGATTGAGGAGAGTGCCTATAGGGAAATGCATGTAGCTTTGAACCCACAAGGGAAAGCCTAATAGAGCATTTCAACACTCGCGAGGAAATGATAGAAGATCTAGGAGCCATGATGGGTACTTAGGAAATCATAGAGACATATGAAGGAATAATTGATGCTACAATTATGATCTTAAGGAAAGAGATTGAGGATTTCCAAACCCAATTGATGACTTGTAAGACAACAATGGCTAATGAAGTAATCATTCAACTGACTTTGGAGTGGATGTGACTAAGTTGGAGTACTTTAAGGAAGCTTAGTCACAAGAGAAGTTAAAAATTCGTGTGGGGCGTTAAACTGTACTTTTAGGCTATTGGACTTGTTGATGATGTAAATAAAGTACAAATTGTAGCCTTGTACTAGAGAGCTTCAACTATTATGTGGTGGAGAAGAAGGGCCAACGTTATTACCTTAGAGTTTGTGCAGGCATTCAGTAACCACTTTTCTCTCCAAAATGCCAAAAGGGAGGCCAACATTAGACTTTACCACTTGAGCTAGAAGTGTGATGTGAAATGGTGCATACAAGAATTTTCTAAATTCATGTTAAAGATCCTAGAACTTAATACAAATGACACTCTTATCATGTTTCTTGATGGATTGAAACACTAGGCTTGCTTGGAGCAGAAGTGATGGGGAGTGGAAAATATCTCCAAGGGTATTGCCATTGCCAAAAGGCTAGTGAAATCTTAAAAGGTCTTTTGCTAGAAGAGAAGAGGAAGGGGAGGAGGCTAATAGTACTCATGGAGGGTTATTTTAATAATTGGGCTTTAGCCCAATTTAATACTATGGGCTAGTTTTCTAAGCTGGTGATAGGGATTAGGAAATCGAGGCCAAATAAGGATGTCTTACAAAGATCTAACTTAATAGACTCAGAATAGAGACTATCGAATTGGTTTTCTACTCTCAATCTTATTGGGTTGTCTTGCGCACAAGAAACATGCTCAAAAAAGGCCATTTTGAGTCCATTTGAGAGTTAAATACCCTTAATAAGCCTTAAGCTTATTTACAGAAGCTTTATAAGCTTAAGAAGACTTGGGCCAAAGCTTGACCCAAGCTTAGGCCCATGATTATATAAGGTTAAGAAGGCTTCAATTTTAGTTGTCCATCATTAGAAATGATCTAATGGTCATGATATCGGTATTAACTTTAGATCTATAGACAAGTACACCTATTGATTATATAATATAGTGGATAAAGATATCAAGTGTCGATTCTATAGGGATTACGAGTACTAGTAATTACCATTTTCTCTTATTATCTAATCGGTAAAATTAAATAAGTAATTAAAATAAAGAACAAATAAATTAAAGAAAACAATAATTGATTAAAATGTATTCAAGTGTTGAATTCCCTAAGAATTACTATTGTAATTAACTAATTATTATTCAAATTCTTGTTTTATTCTTGGACTATGGGAATTCCTAAATTGAATTAATAGCTTTTTCAAGTCATATTAATTCCTAATTCTATATTGATTAATTGGAATCTCTTCCTAAAATTTCATTACATTTGATTTATGAATTCTACTATTAAATTTCACCATAATCTGGAAGAATCACGTCGTCCTATCTCTAAGATTGTATTCAACTCCTTTTAATTATGCTATATCTATTCTTATATATGATCTCTCGATCTCTATATAAAAAATCAAATTCCAACTAATATACTAGTAATATTAAATTGAAAATAATAAGAAACATATAATTGAATCATAAGAATGATAAATAAATCATTAAATAATCATAGAAATTCCATGTTCATTCTAAGGTTCATCGTACTCGAATACAATGGGAAATTAAGCTATAAGTATGTTAAATCTAAAAACAGAAATATAAAAAGAATACATAAATAAAAAGCATTGAATTCTAGAATATAAAATTCCCTAATCTACTCTAATATTTTAATTCTATTCTACTCTCTAATTCAATATAATATTTTTATCTAAATTCTAATTCTATCTGATCTCTTCTACTCTAATTCTATCTTCCTAATCTAATCTGTCTTTGACTACTCTTGGACTCATCGACTATATACATTGGACGCATCACCATCACGATCTTTGATGATAAGGATGAAATCTTTCTCGCACAAAATCTTTGAAAACTGATCTGATTCTAACGTCTGTCTCCCTCTAATCTCTCGTATCTATTATTCAGATCTTATTATTTTCCGTATAATATTTTAAATCTGATTCTCTTTAAATCTTCGCTGGTCGTTATATACATATATATTTGCTCAGCATGGTATCGCTTTTGGCCAACACGGGCGTGTCTCCTCTCTTTTGGACGTTCTTTATATATATATAAATATATATATATTGAATGCAGCACGAGCATGACTTGGGCAATATGGACGTATTTTGTGTGCTTTTTGGCATGCTTTTCGACCTTCCTGCGTGTTCAATATGTCCGGAATTCTCCTCACATGCTTCGGCTTTAACACGGTGATTCAATACTCCTTTGCTCTAGTTACTTGATTTTATTGTATAGCTGACGAATGGTTCGGCATGTCCGTGTTTGTTTCACTTGTTGCACTTCTAATTTTGTTAAAATTATATATATATTTTTAAACTTTTAAGTAATTCTTTTATTAATTCATAAATTATAATTTAAAAACTTTAAAATTAAAATAAAGATTAATTAAGTACATTATTCACACAAAATGTAAAAAAAATTAAATAAAAGGTTATTATAATTGTTCTAAATAATTAGTGTTTAATAACCCTTATCAAATTCTCCCACACTTGAGTCTTTACTTGTTCTTAAGCAAAATAAACTTTAAAGATTAAGAACAATTTCTTAATTAGTACTTAAACCGATTACATTCATAATAAAATTATTTTTCCTTAATATCTTTTTTTTCTTAATTATATTTAATGTAATGTAGATACTAATATTAGAGTTCGAGAGTTAATCTATGCAATAACAAAGTTTATCAAGTCATTTAAACAAAAATTTACAAACTCATAACCATACTAAACATTACTTAATCAAGAATAAAGTTTTCAAAATTTTATCCACTTAATTAAGGTATATATTTTCCCTTTTTCACCACTTTAAGCACTATGATGTCCAACAAAAGCTTTTTTTCATCTATCTCTTGAAAATCCTTCCCTTTTTTTTTTTCAGTATTATGGAGAATTTCATTGGTCAATAAGTCCCATATCAGATGATTTTAAATTACTAGATTTTGAGATACCCCTTTGAACCTTTATTTTAATTAGTTCAGTTTTCTCAGACTTTTCTCTTAACCCATGTAACGAGCTTTAGGCTAATGATTTCGAGTTTGTTACTCAAGTCAACAGGTGTTATCCCCCTAAAGAGAGGCATCTCGTATGGTTAATTACTCGAGTCAACGAAGCCCATTGCTAAACTTTTATTTAATTTAATTCAATTTTTTTTTCTTTTTTTTTTCTAGGAAAAGTCTTCAAAAGATAAATTTTGTCAGTTCAATTATTCGAGATCATAGTACTCATAAGAATTTCTAAGAGACATGTATATATCAAAATAAGTTTAGAAACTCAAAATCCTAATTCTTGATTAGTAATATCTTTCCAATTTAAAGTTTCTAATTTTAAGTCTAAATAACGTATAACTTTGATTTACTAAGATTTCACAATTTAACTCTAATAAAGTATTTTAAGTTCATTAATGAAAAAGTAAAAATATATCAAGGAAATTTTTTTCAATAAATTACTAAATTATGAATACAAATTTTATAACATTTTTTCTATCAAAGCAATATATTATGTTACACCCCCCACACTTAAATGGTATATTGTCCTCAATGTATGAAATAAAATAGCAAAATAACAAATGGGGAAAAAATAATAGAAGACTTCCTTGAGTATGCTAAAAGAACTTGAAGTGCAATTCTTGCTTTCTACAAGAGAGAGTTCCTAACACGATTGATGAATGTGGGTGTATAGACTCCCGTTAGCTTTTCTTCTTTGTTTCTTGTGTCCTGAAATCATGCCTTATAGTACAAAGATCAAGTGAATTTTTTTTTATTATTATTATTTGAAATAACTTGGTGTAACTAACTAACTAAAAAATTAAATTAAATTATAGAACTAAGTTGGTACTTAGGTTGCCTCCCAAAAAATGCTATTGTTTAATGTCATTGGCTCGATATTGTTACTTTATTTATTTAGTCAGGGGGTCGGCAATTATATTTCCAATAGTTAAGTTTCTTGGATTTACTAGACCCTTTAGATTGCCATAAGTGTGATACTGTTATATTAGGTCTTTGTGAATACCATCTTGCGCATAAGGATAATTAAACAAGTTAGATGTATTCACAAAATAGCAGGTATTGTTATTCTTTGGAGGATGTGGGATTATGTTAGGCGTTTTGAAAGTTTGTTCTTAATCCCCAATTTTCAAAGTTAAAGTGCGATTACCTACATTTATAATATCTTTTGTAGCAGCTAGAAAAGAGCGTTCTAAAATAAGTAGAGCATTTATATATTCATCGGGATTTAAAATTACGAAATCCACTGGGAAGATAAATGTTCTTACTTTAACTAACACATCTTCAATGATACCGATGGGGTACTTAATTGACTTATTAGCTAATTGAATGCTCATATGTGTTGGTTTAGGTTTCCATAATCCTAACTTTTTAAATATATGATGTGGCATTATATTAAGGCTAGCACCTAAATCAGTTAGAGCATTGTTTATTGATAAAGTGCTAATGAAACATGGTAAAGTAAAACTCCTCAGATCTTTTAATTTCCTTGGCAACTTGTTTTGTAGGATTACGAAACATTTCTTATTGAAGGTAACTGTTGAGACTTCTTCCAAGTTCTCCTTATTAGAATATAGGTCCTTAAAAAACCTTGCATACTTAGGCATCTGCGATAAAGCCTCAACAAACAGTAAGTTTATATGAAGTTGTTTGAAAAGATCCAAAAACTTACTATACTACTTCTCTAAGCGTTCTTTCTTGAGTCAAGCTAGGTAAGGAATTTTTGGGACATACTCTCTAATCTTTGGTGGTATCTCCTTTTCCTCTAACTTTTTAACTTCCCTTTTAGTTTTCACTACTTCGTCATCAACTAGGAAGATTGCTTTGACATGTTCCCTAGGGTTAGGCTCTATATTTCTAGGCAAAGTTCCTTGGGGTCTTTCTAAAATCATTTTCACGGTCTATCCTACTTGAGTTTCCAAATTTCGAATTGAAGCACCTTGATTCCTTAACAACGCTTCTATAGCTTAGAAGCACGTTTCAGTTGTTTGGATGAACTTTGTCATAAAGTTTTCTAAATTTGGCTTTTGTTCTAGTGGGTAATGTGCTTGTTGGAATCCAGGTGGGCCATTCCTTTGTTGATTTCCCCATGAGGAATTGGAATGATTTCTCCAACTCAGATTATAAGTATTGTTGTAGGGGTTGTTTGATTACCTATTTCGGAGTCCTACAAAATTAGCATCTTCATTAAAATTAGAAACAAACTCTGACTGACCTGATTGCTGTGCTATAGAGATTCCACCTATTTTCTTGCTTAGTGCCTCGACCTATGTTGCTAAAGCAGTAACAGTGTCAACATCATATACTCCTGCTACTTTTGGTTGTTTAGCTCTTAACTCAATCCATCGTTAGCTATTCGTGGCCATGTTTTCTATTAGATTCTAAGCCTCTTTAGGAGTTTTAGTATTCAAAGTCCCTCCAACAGCTGCATTGACCATTTGCTTGGCAGTTTGATTTAGTCTTCCATAGAAAGTCTAAATTTGCATCCACGGTGGGTGACTGTGATGTGGGCATTTTCTCAACAGACCTTTATATCTCTCCCATGTATCATATAAAGTCTCAGACTCTATTTAGGCATAGAAGGAGATATCATTCCCTAGCTTTGTAGTCTTTGCTGGTGAAAAATACTTAGCAAGAAACTTTTCCACCATTTGTTCCCATGTAGTTATTGACCCCTTAAGTAGAGAATTCAACAATTGTTTAGATCTATTACATAATGAAAAAGGGAAAAGCCCTAACCTGATAGCGTCATTTGTGGCCCCATTGATTTTGAAGGTGTTGCAAATTTCCAAGAAGTTGGCAATGTGTGCGTTTGAATCTTCATCCTGCAACCTATCAAATTGAACAAATTGTTGAACCATCTGGATGATATTGGGTTTAATTTCAAAGTTATCGGCTGCAATTGCAGGCCTAACAACACTTGAATTAGGCCCAATAAGTAATGATCTCGCGTAATCGAACATCATTCTCTCATCTTGCTCATTGGTTGTGTTGATAGATTGGTTATTGTTTGAGTCTTGAGCCAATACTTGACATTGACTTGCTCTACAATGCCCCCTAAGCATAAAAAATAAAAGTAACACATAAACTATGGAAAAAAAATAATAATGATTAGATTAACAAGATATAGGCGTTCCTAATATTTTAATCCCCGACAATGGTGTCAAAAACTTGATATCAGTCTTTCTATTATCTAACTTTAAACCTATAGGCAAGTGTACCTATCAATTATATAGTATAGTGGATAAAGATATTGAGTACTGATCTCATAGGAATTACGAGTACTAATAATTACTCTTTTTTTTCTTATTATCTAATTGGTAAAATTAAATAAGTAATTAAAATAAATAACAAATAAATTAAAGAAAACAATAATTGATTAAAATGTATTCAAGTGTTAAATTCCTCTGGAATTACTAATGTAATTAACTAATTATTATTCAAATTCTTATTTTATTCTTGGACAATGCGAATTCCTAAATTGAATTAATAACTCTCTTGAGCCATATTAATTCCTAATTTTATGTTGATTAATTGGAATCTCTTTCTAATAAAAATCCCTAAAATTTCATTACATTCGATCTGTGAATTCCACTATTAGGTTTCACCCTAATACGAAAGAATTACGCCGTCCTATCTCTAGGATTACATTCAACTCCTTTTAATCATGTTAAATCTATTATTATATATGATTTCTTGATCTTTATGTAAGAAATTAAATTTCAACTAATATGTCGACTATTAAATTGAAAATAATAAGAAACATATAATTGAATCATAAGAATGATAAATAAATTATTGAATAATTATAAAAATTTTATATTCATTCTAGAGTTCATCGTACTCAAATACAATGAAAAGTTAAGTTATAAGCATATTAAATCTAAAAACAAAAACATAAAAAAAGTACATAAATAAAAAGCATTAAAATTAAAATATAAAATTCCCTAAACTGTTCTAATCTTTTAATTCTATTCTACTCTCTAATTCTATCTAATATTTTCATCTAAATTCTAATTCTATCTGATTTCTTCTACTCTAATTTTATCTTCCTAATCTAATAGCTCTTAGACTCGTCGGCTATATATATATATTTTGGACGCACCAAGGTCACGATCTTTGATGATAAGGATGAAATCTTTCTCGCACGAAATCTCCGAAAACTGATCTGATTCTAATGTCTGTCTCCCTCTGATCTCTCGTATCTATCATTCTGGTCTTATTATACCATATAATATTTTAAATCTGATTCTCTTCAAATCTTCGTTGGTCTTTATATACATATATATCTGCTCAACACGGTCTTGCTTTTGGTATTGGCCAACACGGGCGTGTCTCCTCTCTTCTGGACGTTCTTTATATATATATATACATATATTGAATGCAACACGGGCATGACTTGGGCAATATGGACGTATTTTGCGTGCCTTTCGGCCTTCTGGCATGTTCAATCTGTTTGGAATTCTCCTCGCATGCTTTGGCTTTAACACGGTGATTCAACACTCCTTTGCTCTGTTTACTTGATTTCATTATATGGCTGATGAATGGTTGGACACGTTCATGTTTGTTTCACTTGTTGCACTTCCAATTTTGTTAAAATTATATTTTTTTTTTCTTCAACTTTCAAGTAATTCTTCTATTAATTCATAAATTATAATTTAAAAACTCTAAAATTAAAATAAAGATTAGTTAAGTACATTATTCATAGAAAATATAAATAAATAAATAAATAAATAAATAGTTAATATCTATATAATTATTCTAAATAATTAGTGTTTTATAACCCTTATCAGATCATCATCAATAGCTCATTTGGTCCATCCATCTTTGCTTCATTCAATGGTCGCAATCAAGGGTCAATAACTGTATGTACGAGTCTCCTCCTACTCATTTGGAACATTTTAGAGCATTAACAAGCTTTGTAGAATGTCGCTACTTTGCCAAAATAGCTCCCTAGAAGATGAAATTAATTAGTTTGAGAACAACGGATTAAGAAAACTAAAGAAGATATAATCAAGTTTACTATCACATTTGTGCTTCAAAAGTCCTATCTCGTCATTTCCTCCTCCCATATCTCTTTTTGAGATCATCCCTTCACATGTCAATAGATCAAAACTTCTCTAAAGTCTATTGGCATGCCTACTGTATGTGATCAGTCAACTATAACAACCCTCTACAATAATAGATCTCCAAGGTCATCAAGGGTGAAAGGTAAGGTAAAAGAAAATGTGACTGAAAAGAAGAAGACTTGAGAGCTACAATGTTACTTTTGTGATAGATCATGCAACACTTGAGAGTGCCTAAGGAAGGAGCTCTCATATGCTTTAATTGTAAAGGATGAATCATATTACAGTGATAAGGCTCAACTTGGCAAATTGCAAATCCTTTATACCATGAAATCTCAAAAAATCGAGAAGCATAGAGGTTTAGTGTTTGTTGAAGTCAAGGGGACGAGGAGGAAAATGAATGTGATGGTAAACATGAGTCTTATATTTATTCATTTCCATAGAGGCTAATGGTAAACACAAGTTAAGGGTACAAAGGAGTAAATCTTGACTCAAGATAGTAAATTCCAAGGATATCTTGATGTAAGAAGTTTCTAAAAATGTAGCATAGACTATTAGTAAGCAAAGGAAATAATAGAGATAGCTTCTACCAATAAACTCTTTCTCTCTAGAAGACATGTTCCAAGGCAAAATCACAAGTTGGGATTACGATTTTGCCAAAGAAAAAAATCACATGTTGGATATGCGATCTTAGTCACGGGGTAAATCCTAGTGTGTGTGTGTTTTTTCATTTTTCTTCCCCGGCAGTCTTCCATATATAATGGTTCTTCTCATCACTGTTGTCTACTATTCTTCTTGTTTGTCTTCTCGACACTCTTCAACGACGATCATTCTTCTCCAGTATAGCTTCAACGTTCTTCACTTGCCTTTTGCACCAGAGAGAGTCTTGGAGGTAAATCATATGGTAGGTATGATTTAATGGTAAATCGTAGTGCTGACCTACAATTTATCCATTGAAATTGCATGTCCAACATGCGATTTTTTCTTTTGGCAAATTGCAATCCCAACTTGCAATTTTGCTACGGTATTTCCCAAATCAGTTTGGTTGGAGCTATTTTTTAAAAAATACTTTGTCGAGAAATGGCAAATTGGAACATATCTCCTCTCTAGGGTCCTTAATCTAAAATTACATAATTTTCTAGTGATTATTGGTTCACAAATAATTTTCCAGTTTACAGATACTACCTTCAAATCAAGAACATGGAGGTTTGCTTGCGATAATACAATGTTCGAAACAAGTAATGATGATCAAGATTTTTATGGTGTGTAAAATATTTCAAGAATTATTTGAGAATTAAAATAGCAAGAGCTCTAATTTAAATTAAAGAATTTCGTTCTGAATTTTATGAGCATAGAGCCTAAAAGGAATAAGTGGACACGAGGAAATAGAGCCAATGGTCAGTTTGCATAGGCTAAGGTAATTGGCTACAAGACCAGCACTGTTATTTCGTGTCAAATATGACAAATAGTATCAAAGCATTCAAGGCCATCACAAGGATGCCAAACGCGTGTGGCATGAGGCATAGCTACATTATAGTATGCAAGCTCCTAAAGATAAATCCTAGGAGTGCCCATTACATATTCCTTTTTTTTCACACTCTGTGTAAGCAAGTTATATGGGATAGTTTTCTTAGTTCCAGGTAAAGAGAGTAAGACTCTCTCCCTAAGCCTAGTAAAATTTAGGAAGCTCATGAGTTGAGCAACCACCCAAACTTACTGTCACCTTTGATTGGCATCTAAAGGTGGTAAGAAATGCCCTTGCATTGTTCATATGTGAATCTTTAGAGGTTACGCATTTATGGCCCCTCATGTGAACCTACATTCAAGTAGCTTTTAGAACTTGAGTGATTCAATCATCGAAGGCTAAATCAATGTAAGTACTAGTTGCTCTAAGCAATGGAAGGTTAGTTTGAGTATAACATGTCCATGAACAACTCATTGCGGTTTCTGGTCAAACGTAAGGAGACACAAAATTGTGTTGGAAGAGTCGCATTTATGCTCCATTTAATGGTTATCTGATAGGGTTATTATTAATTCCCTTTGATGTTTGGGAGTTTTGTTTGGTCCAAAAATGATCTACAAAAGTTAAGTAACCTAAACTCCTTGTTTATGAGTCTAATTTTACACATTCCATCATGGTAGATCTTGCTGATTTTAAGTTAATTTCTAAACACATCCAAATTCAACATATTCTTTCCTACATGTCCTTTCTATTTCATGTGTCACTATTGGTGAAAATGTATAGTAGATTATTGAAGTGAGGAAAGTTAACAGAACTACCAAAGCTGATGGGTTAAAATTCAATGAGTGTAAAACTTAGCAATGGTTCGTGTATAAAATAGAAAGAGAGCCTAAAATTTAAGTAGTGATTGCAATATCACTCTCTTTGCAAGCTCATAATTTGATTTAGTGAAGGTAGATTGAGGGGAATGATATAACACAATATCATTGTTTTAGCTTCAAGAGCACAAACCCCACTTCGCTAGAAAGGGAAAAGATGAGCAACGATTGCAAGGAAGAAGTAATGTGCGTTGATATGACAAGAAAAGACTAATACCAAATGAATAATCAAGCAAATGAAACCTGTAGGACTTCCAAGGATGTTAATCGACTATGACTCACCAAAGAAGCAACAATATACACTGAAAAGCCTTGATGACATAAGGCCTATAATTACAGATCAGTCCAAGTCGATTATTCCAAAATTGGACAGTAATATTTTCACCTGCTCAACGAAGTCTGAGCCTGTCGCATACTCGGTTAGCATCCCAACAGCGAAACCAAACATTGCCCATCTGTTTAATAAAAATCTAATGAGAGAGGTCCAAAATTCCTCAGGAAGAGTATATATACTTATTAGAAACGGATAGTTTTATGGAAATATGATTATCAAAAGGTTTAAGGTGCTTGGAGAGTCGTTTGAAGTTTTATTCGAATTCTACCGGTGAAGTTAGAGCATGAAGTGCATGTATAAACAGACATGTCGTGTGTTAATTGTGTCCGTCAGATATGATTTCTCTCTCTATCAAGGATAAGCCATTCCAATTTATCAAAGCAAATTGATAACCGACATCCTATCTCGACCATTGAGTATCAATTAGTTGCATTGTGAAAGTGATTTGTTGGGTTTTCCTCATTTTAATATCTTAAGGTGGTCGGTAATGCATTTTGTCCTTGCATATTCTAATCGGCTGCATTGGAACCATCTACAGATGTTGTGCATCCCTCTCAAGGTGTAATTCAGAGTGTTCTCATCAATATCGTACATACCGGGATTCGATCCGATCCAATGATTCCGTAGACAAAGTTATATGACTTTACCTTCCATTGGCAATTTCGTTCTTGCCCAAGAAACCAAAGAAAGGACCCTGATTTTCTTCTTCTAGCTTCTTCTGCTTAAAGTAATCTTGAAGCTCTTTAGCCTTTTGCCTTTGGAACTCCAACGTTATGACATCCTTATCATCCATGGTCACCGTGGCAACCTCTGGTGGTGGAGGAGCCACTGGAGGGACCGGAGATGAAGGAGGTGCAGGGGATGGCCGAGATGACTCCCTAAAAGGAGCAACTGGTCTTCTCAACGGCTCTTCTGTCTGAGAACTCCTGATAGTGAAAGCATAAAATGTAGAAGCCGAGGAGGAAGTTGCAGTGGCTGTACAAGAAGATGATGATGGAGTTGGAAGTTTGATGCATGGAAATGGACATCTTCCCCCCTTAACTGCAGGTATTGATGGGAGCTTTAGGAAGTATGTGAGTGTTAACAGGAGAAATGGTGTGGAAGTGAAGCCGTTGTGTGTGAATAAGAGAGGGCCAGGCTCCATGGTTGTGATGGTCTTGAGTTGCTTGCCAGCAAAAGTTAAAAGAGAGAAGTTACTTACATGTGTATGTATATACACATCAAAACTAGAAAAGCCATTTGACTAGACATCTCTAGCTCATAATTTTAACTCCGTTCCGAGTCGTCCTAAGAACACAGTCCAACCAGAAATCCATCACTTTTACTACATATGGCTTGCCGAACATTTCAGAAAGTGACATCTGCAATAATCTAAAATTTCAAAATGATTACTGAAAAACAATTAAAATGGCATAAATCATATTATAATATATACTTTTGAAAACACTTACTCTATATAATTCCTTAGCCGTAATACTTTTTTTATTATTAAGTTTCTGAAATTGCTTTTTGAAAAATGTCAATTACATATTTTTTTTTCTATTTTTATGAAACACTGATTTATCAATTAGTAGAATATTATCTATAATTATGCATGTTTGGCTTGCTCAGCGTGTTCCTCTAGCATTTTTCTGGCCCCGTCAGGAGCCGTCACCCCGTAACTAGGGGTCATCTTTTCTTTCTTGTTCCTCAGCCTTGCCCCAATTGAAGATCTTCTCTCGAATCCGTTACACCCCTAAAGCTTTCACCTAAACACTTCTCTTACCCACAAACCCTAACCCTAATCTTCTAATCAGCTACGCCATCCCTCCACTGCTAACTTGAAAACCCTAAGTTTCCCTTTAGTTCTTATCATTCTGCACAATCATCCTTCACAGACCGAAATCGTTGAGATCCTTCACGCAATCCCTCAAGATTACAGTCATTCAGGAATTCTAGCGATAGTGGGGCGGGCTTCAACGGCGTGGCTTAAATACACTTGCATTACGTCCTACTGCCGATAGCGAAGCCTGGGAAGTGGATCGACCCCATGATGCCTTCTATAGATAAGTCATAACCTTCCGTCTCTGATCTGTTATTTAGTCATCATCACTATTTCATTCTGTCTCTAGTCCGCTATTTTGGTCATCGTCATATTGTTTGTCCTGTTTCTGTGGTTAATCGGTCTATGTGCTTTGTAAATTTGAGTTTCTAAGTCTCGTTAGGTATCTTTCATTCCATTGAAAATTCGTCTTGTGACAGAGCGTTTGTCTCTTGCATTTTCCACTTTGTTTTTTCTTCCCGTAACCCATCTATATTGTCTATTCTAGGTGGACAGTCCAAACATGGAACCTACCTAACTTGAAGACAATAGAGCTAGTGAAAGCCCCTCAGTCATCATGGATCTGGAAACTTAGTCAGAAAGGAATTTAGTTAACGGGGTAATGCTAATTTGTAAGGTCATATAAGATAAAACGAAGAATAGGGCAGCTCTAGTATCAGTGTTAAAGAAGTCTTGGAGAGCCTATGGAAAATGTGAAATAGAGTCGACGAAGCCCAATATTTTCGTGTGTACTTTTGGCGAGAAATAACAAGCACTCAAACTTATCAAAGATGGTCCTTGGGTATTCATGGGGAAGCTACTAGTCCTAAATGTATGGGAATCACACCAGAAGTTCAAAGAGGTGAATTTGAATTCACACCCTTTTTGGATTCAAATACACGGTTTGAAACTGGACCAAATGACCGAAAGTAATGCTAAGAAGCTGGGAGCGTCTATGGGTGAGGTCATTGATGTTGAGCCGGTACATTTAAGGGGAGGTGCTTTTCGAGGATACCTCAAAGTGAGAGTGAAGCTAAATTGGCTCTACCCCTAAAGACTGGCACATGGGTATCCAGAAACAAAGTAGAGAGATACTTTGTGAGCTTTAAATATGAGAAATTACCTGATAATTTTTAGACCACACCACAACAACACGCGCACACCCCACCCCCCCACCAAACTACTACTATATTGAACTCCCAACTTCACCCCCTCCATCCCCGACCCTTTTACCCAAGATAAACTCTTCTCCCTCACACCTTATACCTGCTTTACAGTCTCTTGCAATAAAAAAAGCGGCTGAAGAATCTTTGGTAGGACCATAAAAAAAGCTGAAATTTGAAGAAAAAAGCAATGACAAACAAGTTAAGCTAAAAAAATCTCCAGTCAAGAACAGGAGGAGACTAAAGAAAAGCAGAGCAAAGACACAGAACTCTCACCCCACTGCTTTGATGTTTGAGTAAGAGCAAAAATCGCTTGTCAATATACCCATAACATATGCTGAGAATGCTTTTGAAGGCTGTGGTGGTTGGCTAGAATCAGCCAAACAGGGGGCCATTATTTTCATCAATTGGAACTATTAGGGTATGGGTCTCCGCCTGACAATTCAACACCTATGGGACCTCATCCAAAAGCATAATCCTAGCATTGTATTTCTTATGGAAACAAAGAATAATTCAAGCAAGCTCAAAAGGATTCGAAGAAGAATGAGGTTCGGCAATGAATTTTATCCATCTGGTTTATTTGGTGGCTTAGCCTTCTGGTGGTCTGATGATGTGCATATCGAGATAGTCAACTCTAGTAAGAAACATATCAGAAAATCAGTGCACCTTCCTGACAGCACTCCTTTCTCTCATATTTCTTGGATTTATGTTGATCCAAACCAACAACCCTGGCAAGTCCTATGGCAAAAGCTAGAGACAATTAGAGAACCACATCTGACCCATGATTGTGTGTTGGAGACTTTAATGATATTTTATTTAATCATAAAAAAGAAGGTGGGAATTCCCGATGTACCTAATTGATGGAGCTCTTTGGTTCCATGATCCTAAATGCAAATCTAAAGGACTTGGAATTCCAAGGACCTTATTTTACTTGATCAAACAAACGTGAGGATGAAGGTATGGTGATGGAAGGATTGATAGGGTTGTGGGATCAAGTGAATGGCTCAATAAATTTCCATGCACTCAAGTACTAAATAGTGAAATGGTTGGATTAGATCATGTAGCTCTAATGGTTGATACGTGTTTTGTGAACAAGAAAGGCACGAAGTGTTTTAAATTCGAGATGTGGACTACTATAGAGGGTTGTGGCAACACCATAAGAGCCACGTGGAGTGGAAACCCCCCTCGTGGGCACCCTTATCCACTTGGCTTCAAGTTAAAAAGATGTAGATGGAAGCTGACTGAATGGAGCCACAAGGAGTTCCACCACAAGAAGTTAGAAATTCAGTGTATACGACAGAGATTAATGGAGGTCCAAAAGAAAGGGTGTTTGGTTGATAGAACACTTGAACAACAGTTGATAGGAAAACTTGAGCAGTCTTGGAAAAGAGAGGAGTTATAAAGATCTAGGGTGAGCTGGCTAAAGGAAGGTGATAGAAATACTAAATTTTTCCACCAATCCACCCTGATGCGTAGGCAAAGGAATAAAATCTTAAAGCTAAAAGACATGAATGGTAGCTGGATCAAGGAAATCTATATGGAATCATGTATGGCATAGCCCATGTTTGCCAAAAGTAAAACACTTCATGTGGAGAGCTTTGAATAATGCTGTGGCTACCCACTGCAATTTAATGAAGAGACATATAATAGATGGTGCGAGCTGTAAATTCTGTGCTTGGGATGAGTCTATTGAACGTGTATTGCTGTGCTGTTCATGGACGAAGCCTGTTTGGTTTGCTACCATGGGGATCCGAGTTAAAGTTGAGACTATCACAACTTTAGATGTTTGGCCACAATCCTATCTAGATGGTTTGGTTGGGAGTAAGCAGGAGGCCTATGAGCTCTTTGCTAGGTTGAGCACTGTGATGTGGTGTTTAGGAGGTTAGATGCACGACCATTTTTAACTCAAGAGTCTAGAAGTGTCTCATGTGATAGAAACGTGTAACAGAGCTTTAGCTGAGATTGGAACCATAAAAGAGAAGGAAACAATTCAGCCTAGACGTGTGTTTCATACCAGAATTGTTGGAAGCTGCAAGAACAACCCTTACTCGTGCAACAGTTGTTGCATGTTTCACATGAGTCATTTTCATCTCTTAGCTCTTCTTGTTCAGCAAGTTATCCAGGTGGACCCAATGACCCTGTACACCTCAACAACAACAGGGCTGGCCCGGGAGTTCATCTTATTTGCTCGGCAGCACAGTGCAATCATCAACTACTTGCCTCCGCATCTAACAATCACAACGATGCAACTTCTGCTCTTCTTTCCACTCCCGTCTTCGAGCAGCAACCAAACAATAGATGCATTGCTCACTGGGATCCCCCAAAAGGTAACTTAATCAAATGAAACGTTGATGGTGCATTAAATTCGAGTTTTGGAGAGGCGGCTATTGGCTTTTTAGCTCGAAACAGCCAAGATATTCTATGCGGAGGAGGAGCTTGGAAATGTCCAGCACGTACTCCTGATACAATTGAATTTAAGGCTGTTGTAGAAGCTGCGAGGTTTGCTAAATCAAAAGGATGGGAAGAAGTTATATTCGAGCTTGATAATGCAATAGTTTTCGAAGCCCTGTCCAATCCTGCTAGATCTCCATGGCACCTCCGGATTTTTCTAGATGATGTAGAAGATATTTTTCCCAGATTTAAATCCTTTGGATCTCAACTCATCAAGCACGAAGTTAACAGAGTAGCAGACTGGTTAGCTACCAAGACTCGTCTAGGACTATGCCTAGAAAATCGGGATTCTAAGATAAAATGTTCATGCTTATGAATGTGTTGTATGGATATTACTGATGTATTTGACACTTGGAGCATCTAATAGCAGGTATCCCTAAGGCCAAGAAAAAAAATATATTATCTATAATTAGCTCAGGCTATTTTTAAATTTTTTTTGACATTCCATACTTATCCAACTACTACTCCCAATATAATGCAAACAACATTCCAGCGCTTGGATTTCGAGCTCACTTCAAGAGAAAGGTTGTAAGCATAACATTTGATGTTAAATGTGATGCAAGCAATAATAATGAGAGCAATTGTCTTTTAAAGGAGATCATGCACACGATGGTTAAATGATTTCGTTGTAATACTGTTTGATTTCATTGTAATTTTAACATTTTTTTAATTTCATATTTTCCATTATAATAATGGAGCTATATGAGTCCCATTGTAATTCTTTTATCAATGTAATGTTGAATTTAAATGAGTACAATTTTATTTGTTGTTTTTAGCTCACTTCATTTCTTAAGAAGTTTCATCTAATCAACATATTTCTATGTCGTCCAAACATTACCTCAAAGTAATTTGGACATAATTAATGTTTTAATGAAAATCAATACTAATTTTGTGTATTTTACATTTGATAAATTATTTTTTATTTCAGGTATCTCACTATGTATTTTATTTAATAATATATTGCACTTTTTTTCTTATCAAAGTCAACCTTATTATCATTTTCAATTACATTAAGAGAGACATAAAAATAAAGAATTTAAAATAATTAAATGTATAAATGGTGCTACTATATGACAAAGTTGGTAAAAGAAAATGACTCAAACTTCTTATATCTCCTTATTTTAGGTTGAACATGTCATGGATTATTAAATTTGCCGAATTTTATTAGCTTTAAGATATACTTTACAAACAAATAGCTAAGAAATATAAGAATTGACATTTCTTTTATTTTCATTTTTTTTATTGAAAGATAAATGGATATTTGATTTGTAATTCCCTATTTTAGTTTAGATGTGTCATGGATTATTTGATTTCCATAAACTTTTTAAATATAAAGTTATAATTTGCTAAGAAATAACTAAGGAGTATAAAAATTAACATTTCTTTCTTCTTCTTTTTTTTTTATAGTAAGACATTTTATTAAAAGTAAAAAAAACCTTAAAAAGAAATTAAGAACAATTGACTAGTAAAAAAAATATATATAATGTGAATCATTAATGAAACGAAATTATACTGGGATAAATGGTTAAGAGGGCTTGGAATTTGAATGGTTTCTTATTTATGGAAAGTTTAATTCATGGAAATTAGTCAATGCAATCTTTATGAATAGATGATTGATAGAGATGGGAAATTTGAAAATGTGAATGTTTATGTATCTTTAAGGAAATTTAAAGAAACAATAATTTCTGAAAATTAGTTGGTAAAAAAAGTTCTCAAAATTAAGGATGTAATAAAAGCATGGAAATAGGAATAAGAACAATTAAGAAATGATAGATAGAGATAGTAATTAACATTTTATTATTATGAAAATTTAGTAATGTCAATATTTCTATGTTTTTAAGAAAAAATTAATAATGATCCTATCTATATCCTCCTATATATCTCCTTATTTTAGGTTGATAATTTTTTTCCTTTTATTTTATTTTATTTATTATTTATTTTTTAAAGATAAGGGATAAGAGATGAGATTGGAAGTTGAATGTTTTCTTTTGTAGAAAGTTTAATCCATGGAAATCAATCAATATGCTTTTCATAAAAAGATGATCAATGGAGATATGAATTAATGTAATTTGGAGGTACTTAATGCCTTTCTAACTCTCTTTTACAAATTGTGTATTTTGCATTTAATAAATTATTTTTTATTTCAAGTATCTCATTATGTATTTTATTTCATAATATATTGTGCTTTTTTCCTTATCCATACCAACTTTATTATTATTTTCAATTACATTAAGAAACATAAACATAAAAAATTTAGAATAATTCTACATATAAATAGTGCTACTATATGACAAAGTTGCTAAAAGAAAATGCCTTAAATTCCCTATATCTCCTTATTTTAGGTTGAACATGTCATGAATTATACAATTTTCCAAAATTTATTAGTTGTAATTTACAAATAAATAACTAAGAAATATAACAATTGACATTTCTTTTTTTTTTTCCATATTTTTTCATTGATAGATAAATGGATAAAAGAAAAGATTAGAAATCAAATGATTTCTTACCTTATCAAAAGTTTAGTTTATGAAATCAATCAGCACATTTCTTTCAAAGAAATGATCAATGAAGATAGTAATTAATTTAATTTAGGGTTACTTAATGTCTTTTTATCCCCTCTTACCAATTTTGTGTATTTTGCATTCAATACATTATTTTTCATTCTTTTTTTGTGTATTTTTTATTTCAAGTATTTCATTATGTATTTGATTCTAGAACGTATCGCACTTTTCTATTATTTATTGCCATTTTCAATTAAGAGATAAAAATAAAATTTAAAGCCCGTTTGGTTCGTCTTATTTTTCTTTGTTTGGTGTCTGTTTCATACTTATTCAAATATAAGCGTTTAACTGAAATCAAATGAGATTTGAATAGAAAAAAGAAGAAGATATAATTACATAAGTAACCTTATTAGAAAAATCAAATCCCTCAAGCCTATTTTGAAATATAAGTAAATTAGGGACAATTTATCCAAACGTCAATTATCAAAAAGACACATATTTAATATTAGATATAAATCAAATACAGATAATATATATATATATATATTAATATATAATATATATATAATCTAAATAGGCTCTTAGAATAATTCAACAAATATTAATTTCTACTATATGGGAAAATCGGTTCCATAAATCTATAACTCCCTGTTTTAGTATGGATGTGCCACGGATTATTTAATTTGTAGAAAATTTTAGCTATAGCGTTAGAATTTGCAAAGAATTAACTAAGGTGTATAAAAATTGATATTTTCTTATTTCTTTTTAAAGTAAGACGCGTTATTAAAAGCTACAGCACCTTAAAATCAAAATTAAAAATAGTTTATTAGTAAAAACTAAAAATAAAAATAATATAAGTTGAATCATTGATGAAACTAAACTATATAAAGATAAATGGCTAAGAGAAATGTTGAAATTTATATATTTTTTTATTTTATGAAAAAATTAATTTATAGAAATCAATCAATGCAATCATTATGAAGAGATAATCAATGAAGATAGGAATTAACATCTCATGATTATAAAAATTTAAAAATGTGAATGTGTGTATTTCTTAAGGAAATTTAAAGAAGCAATAATTTCTGAAAATTAGCTGGCAAAAAAAAATCTCAAAATTAAAGGGACAATAAAAGCATGAAAACATGAATTAAGAACAATTAAGAGGTGATTGATGGAGATAGAAACTATCATTTCATTATTATGTTTTTTTAAGGAAATTAAAGGGGTAGTGATTTCTCAAAATTAAAGAAATAATAAAAGTGCAAAAATAGGAATTAAGAACAACCAAAAGATGATCAATAGAGAAAGGAATTAACACCTTATTATTATAAAAATTTATTTTAAAATGTAAATACTTACATGCTTATTGCCTCTATTAACTTATAAATATAAATTCTTAAATGCTAATTATGATATGATGGAATATAGTGAATCACTATTAAATAGAGATATATGGTATATAATATAATCCTATTTTATATAATCATTTAATCATACAATTATAAAAATAAATTTATTTCTTTGTCTTTTACCTATCATGTAATTCTATAGAAGGTTTAGGGGAATATTCTTAAATATTGTTATTTTAAAAAAATTCAAAATATAGTACCCGCAAAAATTATTCAAAAAATAGGTTTCAAAAATGTAAATGCGATTTGCGACTTCTTTTTTTTTTTTTTTCCAAAATTTGCAAAATTGAATATGCAAACCTAGTCTACACCTTCAAGAAATTTTCTTGAAGGTGCGAATAATGTCTACACCTTTAGTGTAACTTTGTTTTTTTTTTTTTTACATTTCGATATATGAAAACATAACAATTTGATCCTTATAAAAATACCAAATAACGATACGTTTGGTATTAGCTATAGTACACTTAAATCAATCTTTTTTTATATATTATGAGCTCCATGACTCCAAATCAGCAAAAAGCATGACATTTCAAAGTAGGAAAAAAATTGAAATTGATGTGATTTGCTTTTCCAACTTTAAAGAGTCATAACTTTTTACTCGTTTGAAGTTACGAAGCCCATAAAATATCACAAAAGACTGATTTGAGTGTACTATAGTTAAGACAAAACTATGATATTGTTTGATATTTTTATAAAGGTCAAATTGCTATATTTTCATGTACTAAAGTGTAAAAGAAAAAAAAAAGAATTACATTAAATGTGCAAACGTTGTTTACACCTTCAAGCAAATTGCTTGAAAACACAAACAACATCCATGCCTTCAAGCAATATTCTTGAGGACGTGAATAGCATTCGCATATTTGAAACTTATTTTTTAAATAATTTTTGTAAGTACTATAATTCGAATTTTTTTAAAAAATAACAATATTTCAAATTGTACCTCGTTTAACTTATGACTTTAATTTTATGATGATCAATGTTAATAAATGATAGAGTTTAATATTGATTTAATTTGACAATTACTTATGTTAATAGAATTTAAGGAAATTCAATAATTATATCATAAACAAAAATACAATAAGTACTAATAATTTATGGCTATGAATGTAAAAAGTTTTTAGATATAGAGAGTTTTTACTATATTAAAGAAAAATAGGAACTTTTCATACTTACTTTATGAATATTAAGGACATGTGCATTAGTAGAAATTTATAGAAAAAGAAATATACAAATGGCAATTCAATTTGATGATTATCAATGTCAATCAATTATAAAACTTAATATTAATTTAATTTGACAATATTCATTGATACTAATAATTAGTAAAGATTTGTGGATTTTATTAATATTTATTATTTATAGAAAATGTGTATAAATAGTACTTTAATCAACCAATATACTATATGCATTTTATTGGTGTTAAAAAAATGTCATCTTAAGTCACTATAACTTCTTTATGGAAGCAACATAATTGTTGTTATAAGTAACAACACAAATAGACAGCATATTAATAACTAACCATTACACTTATTAATTTTCATTAAAGTCACAGTTATTATATATATATATAGTTTTGATAAATTTTTCTTGCAATATCATATATACATAACTTTTAATAAATATAATTCTTATTAATTATCATTATTTATATATACACTTATTATTAATTGCTTTTGCATTTTGTTATACTAGAAAAAGAAAAACATTTAACAAAAGAATATAGAAGCCTAAATTATCAATTAGATAATAAACTAGTGAATTGTGTTGTCATAATTTATAGCATTTTCATCTTTACTTTTTTATCTATTATATTATTTTATGATGATAATTTAAAAAAGAAACAGAAATAATTTTATTAATCAATATTAGAAGTACATCGATAGCAATCTATACACTTTAATCTTAATTATTTGTATCAAAAAGTTAAAAAATTTGTGATTTATATATATATATATATAAGACCATACCTTCTTTTTTTTTTACATTTTTTGTTTTTCAAGAAAAAATTTATAATTAAATTCAATCTTTTATCCGTGCATTGTGCGAAATTTCAACTAGTTTAAGGTATGACGAAAGGGGGATGAAATCAAAAAAATGAAGAGATAGTTATATAAGACTTAAATAATTACGAGTTCACAAAAAAAGAAAAGAGGGGAAAAAAGAAGAATTCACAAGTAGCCAGGAAAACCCAAAATGACAAAATTGATTTTGGCATCCGACCAGACAGCGACAGAAACTATCAGATCGTGGACAGGAAGAAAATGAGACTCCTTCCTACATTCAAATAACTTCTGCTTGAGCTCGAAAGTTTCCCACAGGTTGTGAATGCTCCTATCATTGTCAGTCTTGCATATTCCACTATATCTGAGTCCACATTCCCCAGTAGAAAGATGAATTACATGATTGTGCAGGAACAGCTTCTCTCGTTTGCATTGTCGAATTCATCATCTGATAATCCCATTTCACTGCCCCCCGACCAAAACCCAAAATCAGAAACAACTAGCAAAAATAATCACAGAATTCACATATATTATCACTTGTGTTAGGTCTTCTGAAGAAAACTTCAGAAATTACTAATTCAACACATCAATGATCACATTGCTACAGCCTTTGAACAGCACTAGTCGCATATCGTATTTACATAGCATTGCCCGCATGAATGCATTCACACGCCTTGTTGGATATTTACAGTAGTAGCAGCACAATTTTCATTGCTTTTCATGCCAATACCATATAAATTATGTTCACTAGCCAACCATGCACCGGTAATGCATGTATTAAAAAATAAATATGCACAAATAAATTTGTTTTTTTTGTCTAGTGAAGTTATTATACCCTTCTGTTTTCATTTGATATTTACTTTAGAATTCATTTGCATGGCATGGGAAGAGATCTTAATGAATCAATAATAACTCCATTAAATGGAAGAAAAAAAAAACTTAAATATGACTGCTAATATGATGCACGAAAATAACAAGAAGGCCCTATCATGCCCTCATTCAACAAATAAATCAAAATGAGTTTACCGTTTATTTAAGGTGCAATCTAGGTGAATCATTTCTACAGAGGAGAATACAAACATATATAAAGCTATATGCAGAAAGAATCAAAGAAAGGTTGGATAACCTTGGACATAAAATTTTCTTTTATTCAAAGGTGTTATTAGAATAGGAAGGGAGAGTTTCACAAAAATAGGAAATCCTATACGCCCTCATTCTATATTTACATCTGCTTAATTTTAATAGGTAATCTTGGAAAAAAGAAAGTTCAACAATCCCTAAAAAGTACGAAAACCTCATTTTCACTATCAAAAGTATAGATTTCAGCCCTGGAACTCCTCAGAAAAGTTCTTTTATCAAAAGTACAGACACCTGACAATCATTTCACTAGCTATCACGGCCTCACCATGCCACTTTTAAACTAAGCCACTGAACAGAAACGATCTGTTCTTTTTAAGAGGCAAAAGATCCATTGGAATTCCCTGTCGTATGGCGTTTTTCTTAAAAGTTCACTCAGAGGTTGGCATCAAACTTATGCTCTGCCCCCACTCCAGCTACAACAAGTCCATGAGTTGAAGGCATCCTCACCATTCTCCGCTTCTCTAAATATACACCATAGCCACAGCAACATCCTCAACAAGATCTTGGCTGTCAAAAGCTAACTGCTTTTCACCTCCTCGCCTTTGCAGCCAGTTCCAAAATCTATTAATTTGACTGATGCATCAGATTCAGGCCCTCTAAAGAGCCTCTTCTCCTCCTAGAACTTCATTTTTTAATATGTGATGAAAAAAGTAATGCAACAAATAATCTTCCAGCAAATTTGGTACTTGAGCCACAAGAGATATAAAGTCTTCCATGAATTTTTCAACTCAATCTACATGACAAATACAAGCGAGTAGCTGGTATGGGTTTAACGCCTTATGACCTAGTGATTAGCTCCTAAGTCAACTCTCCTATGTAATATGTGACATTCTTTGCCTTAAAACCCTAAAACAAGATACTGCTATTCCTTTATTGCAAATTTAAGCCAGTTAACTTTCACCTTCAACGAAGTTCCATGGTGAAACCATCATGGACAATGGAGTTGGAATCACCTAGTGGTGAGAGGTTGATTTGGGTCTATTAAGGTCCCAGGTTCATTTTTCCCCTAGAACAAACCTATAGGGATCCTTGTGGGCCAGGGCTTCCTCCCTGGATTTGTCAGGGAGAAGGGGTTCCAAAAGGCCCTACCTTCTCTAAGTCATCTGGGATGATCTTAATTCAAGATAACTCAAAAATTCCCCATGGCATACATCTAAACTCAGCTTCCGTACTTGAGCAAGCTACTATTACCTGCTTTTTGCTTTGCAAAGTGATCAAATTTCCTCCAAGAAATATATAATACCCCAATGTTGACCTCCTATTTGACATATATCCTACATAATTAGCATCTCTATGCCTCAACTGTCATCTCTTGTCCCTTTCAAAACATTATACCCTTAGCTAGATTGCCCTTTAAGAAATGTAAAATTCTGTTAACAGCTTTGAGATACTCCTCTATGGATTGATCCATAAATCAACTAACAATTCCTTCAGCATAGCTATGTAAGGTCACTTATGGGAGACAGATCAGCCTTCCCACAAGTTGCTGGAATTGCCTTCTATCTACTATTTCACCTCCTTCCCCAGCCCCAAGCCGATGATTAGGATCAAGTGGAGAAGATGCTACTTTACAATCAATTTTCAAATTTCCTTAAGCAAGTTAGGGAGGGTGTATTTTCTTTATGAAAGAAATCTCCCTGCCTTTGAACATGCAAACTCAATGCCACGAAAAAAACTGAGAGCTTTTCCAAGTCTTTAGTTTCAAATTCACTCGCCACCCTCTCTCCCAAGATCCTCCTTTCGCTTTCATCATTCCCCATCAAAATTGTGTGATCTACATACATGAGTACTATAGTGATCTTGCAATTTCCAACATGTTCAACGAATAGAAAGTGATCTCATTGGCTTTATTTTTATCTAACTCTGATTGTGGCTTGCAAAAATACCCTAACCAAGCTGCTCTAGGGGATTTTTCCATCTCTTCTCTGTTCAAGCTTCAGGTTTCCCCAGATTTCTCAATTGGTTTTTCTCTAGGCATCTCCTCTTAACTAGCCATATTGGCTCAGCTTCATTGCATTCTCTAAATCCTCAACACTTTCTCCTTTCCATGGATTTTGAAGCGTCTCTCATATGGGATGCCTTTTTCCAGTATGAACATTGTACACCATAGATTGTCCTTTCTGGAGCTTCTCTCATCACCACTTCTCCTTCCTTCATTTTCTCAATACTAAGCCCCCATTTATTGACTTTCTATACACCATAGCTGACCCCCACTTAAAGGTGTTTCTAGCATGACATTTCTATGACTTTCTTCAGCTCTCACAGTTGAATAAACTTATCCCATTGATGGTAGTTGTTCTATCCTAATTTACATGCATACAAGATCAAACCCCATGATTAGGCCTGCAAGAAGCTCGAACACATGCTTGCACCCTACAAGTTTTACCAGTATCTGGGAAATTAATGCAGTGCATCTCAATAGTAACTGGATTCTAGCCAAAGACCATTCATCACAATGTAGTATTCAGTGACAAAGGCTAACTCACCTAGTACTTGAAATCCTTGATTTTTCATATATTAAGGCTGCATCTTGCACCTAGTATGTCTTCTGAATCACTTCCCACATGTCATTGGCAGAGGAGAGAAACATGCAATTCTTGCTCACATCAGGGTTTTTTTTTAATATATACATTATATATATATATAATTGGGTAATTTCAGATTTTTTTTTCTTTTTCATTAGTTAAAAAAATAAATAACAAGAAAAGGGGTGAAAATCCAAAGTCAGAAAAACAAAATCACCTAAAAGGATGACAGTCAACATCAAAACAAAGCCAAAGGAGGTCTCCAAGACAAAAGAGTCAAACAGAAACTCAAAAATGAAACGAGCAGTCTACATCCTAGGTCATACACCAATATCTGCCTTTTTCTTCTTCTTAGCAAGTGAGACTGCAGAAGTCAGCTAGCAAGAGGCACGGCCAGAGACCTTGGTATCGTCAAGGAATTTTGTTAATGTCAAGTTGAAAGAGGGGTCTTGCTCTAAGGGCTTATCAGCACTACATAACTCACCCAAACCCCACAGCCTATCAAGGACAAAGGTGGTGGCAATCGCAGAGACATTTGCTTCTACTTTGGTCTTTAGAAGCAGCACTGTGACACTCACTTTGACTAGGTCTTCAAAAGCAGCAGCAGTACAGCATCAACCTGATGAAAAGGAGCCTCAGTAATCTCTTTATGCAATGCATCAGGCAGACTCAGAGGAGGGAGCCACTTGCACTTCAACAGGTAAAGAATTAACATGCAAAGGCTCTTCTGCCTTCAATGGACAAGCAACCGAAGTATGGCCAAAAAACTGAAGTATGGCCAAAGACCCAGCACCAAGAACAGCTGGAGGGTCTCTATTGGTATTCAACCTCCACTGGAATCTTTTTATCATTGGTACATCCGACCCATATTGTGTTTACAAAATCACTTTGGCATTCATATCAACACAGGCACAAATAAATCTCACCCTATCTTGTCGAGCTGTAAAGTAATCAGCCACCAGAAGTTTTCCCAGTCAACTTACAACATAACTAATGCCTTACTTATGGAAAAATTAGATAGGCACATTCCGAAGCTTGGCCTACAGAAGTAGAGAAGTGAAGCCTTCACTTGGAAAAGACATCCTATTTTCCATTGCTGAAATATAAGAAAATGACCAGCAAAGTATCAAGGGGATTCAAATTTGACCATCATTTTCAAATTTGAAGACCGTAACAATTCTCATTGCTCAAAATTTTAGATAGACCATAACAATTACAATGCATCAGCAATGTTTTCAACAATAGGAAATGGAAGGCTCTTACTAAGAAAATGGCCTATTGAAGTATATCTCCACGAAGAGGCTCCCAATTCAGCCACTCTTGGTGGTGGTGCCACCACCAAGACATCCTCATCCAACTTCCATAATGGAAGAAACCACCTTATGAGAAGGATGGTGTTAGGGATGCATTTGTTGGGAAAACTTACACACGGAGGGACAACCAAGCGGTAACCACCGTGCAAGGAAGAGCTCCACAAGTGCAGCACGCCACTGCTGTGCAAGACCGAGATGGATGAGGAAATAATTTAGGCAGATTCCATGTAGGATCAAGTCGATCTTAGGCATTTAAGTATTTATTTATAAATTAGGATTGATGAGATTATTTCCGTTATTGTATCTCTAGATTAGGGAAGTCCTTGTCCATTAGAATAAGAATCTATGAGAATATAGCTAAAAAAGGAAAGAAGAAGGTGTATGTATTGAGAATTGAGCAAAGAAATACACAAGCATATTTTTCTCCAAAATCTCACGAGATCGGATTCTCTCTCTCTAATCGAGGTCCCAGGTTTCAGATCCCTGCGGAGATCTGAGTTATTCCGAAGTCCACCAAAGGGAGGTCAAAGAACAGCGACAAGGGAAAGTTTTCCCGCTTAGACTTGGATTTCCCGGTGAATCGTCCGGTGACTAGAGCTTGGGCTAGGGATCCTAACAAATTGGTATCAGAGCCAATCACCATGAGCGATTCACCCCATGATGCTGATCCACTCCGTGCCATGATCATTGAGTCTGAACGGCAGACAAATTCCCAGATACAAGAACTATCCCAGAAGTTCGAGTAGAAACTGGAAATGCTCGTCCAACACCTCCAGAACAGTGCGGCGGCAAGGGAAGCGTCTGGCAGCAGCAATCCGACACCCCGGCGACATACCCAATGTCCGGAAGGCGGAAACAGCCAACACCCTCAGACCATCGGAACCATGGTGCCCAGGTATACAAAGCTAGATTTTCCGACCTACGACGGCTCGGAAGATCCCCTGATTTGGCTCCACCGTTGCGAGAAATTTTTTGCAAACCAACGGACAGCAGACGGGGATAAGGTGGGATTGGCTTCCTTCCACCTCTTGGGCGAGGCACAGCTTTGGTTCCATCAATTGGAAGGAGAACGTCCTCAGATGGATTGGGGAGAGTTCAAATATTTCTGCAAGCTCCGCTTCGGACCTCCAGCGTGCACAAACCCGCTAGGTGAGTTGGTGACTTTGCGACAACTGGGAACCGTCAACGAATATAATAAGCAGTTCCAGGAGAAGTTAGCACGAGCAAGCCATGTAGTTCGGGTTGATCAGAATGTTGGGCTGTATACGGCCGGATTGGCAGATTGGATACGCCTTGAAGTGGAGCTCCAGGATCCACCCGATCTGATGCACGCAATGAGCTGGGTACGCGCCTATGAAAGCCGCTAGAAGCTGATGCGCGAAATGAGTGCGCGAAAAGGGGTGGCCAATTCCAATCGTCACTGGGGCGGCAGCCAAGCGACAACAAAGGGACCTACGGCATCCACACCAGATAATTCACAAAAGACCCAAGCATCCACCTTTATCCACTGCTTGAATCGAGCAGAGATGGCCGAGCGACGAGCTAAGGGTCTTTGCTACAATTGCGACGAAACCTATACCGCTGGACACCGGTGTCAAAAGTTATTCTGGTTGGAGGTTGATGACGACGAAACAGATTGTGTTTCAGGAGGGGCAGAGGAGGAGCCCACGATATCACTTCACGCCATGACCGGCCAAAGGGGAACAAGTATGATGCAGATTCTGGCAGTGGTAAAGGGGGTACCCCTGCGTGGCTTGGTCGACTCAGGAAGCACCCATAATTTTATTAGCTGGACAACCATCGAGCACCTGCAACTTGACTACATCGGCGAGACTAGAGCCACAGTCGCCGTCGCTAATGGGGACAGCATCAAATGTGTGGGCATTTGCAGAGGCATTCGTTTCACCATTGAAGGACATGAATTCCATGCCGACTTCATGATCATCCCATTATCCGGGTTTGATTTGGTGTTAGGGACACGATGGTTACAGACCTTGGGGCCGATTCTATGGGACTTTTCAGCACTCACAATGTCATTTCAAAATGATCACAAGGAAGAGTCACAACGGTACAACCTCATCTTCATCTAGTCGTGAACACCTCCTTGGACGATACTGCACTAGAGAAACTCTTAATTGAGTTCAACAGTGTCTTCCAAGAACCTACTAGCCTACCACCGCTCCGAAGTTGCGACCACCGCATTTGTTTGGAACCAAACACTAGCCCAGTGGTCGTCCGCCCGTATCGATATCCTCACCTGCAGAAGGATGAAATAGAAAGACAATGTGGACAGATGCTGCAGTAAGGGATCATACGCCCTAGTCATTCGCCATTCTCATCCCCCGTCCTGCTAGTCAGAAAACAAGACGGCTCTTGGCGATTTTGTGTCGATTACTGGGAGCTAAATAGCAAGACCATTAAGGAGAAGTTCCCAATTCCGGTGGTGGATGAATTGCTAGATGAGCTATACGGAGCAAAATTCTTCACTAAACTGGATCTCCGATCAGGTTACCACCAAGTTCGCATGTTTGACAACGATGTGGAGAAAACGGCTTTCCGAACACACCATGGGCACTTCGAATTCCTCGTAATGCCGTTCGGCTTATCAAACGCGCCTTCCACGTTCCAAGCCTTGATGAACAAAGTCTTCCGGGATCATCTCCGCAAATTTGTCCTCGTCTTCTTCGATGACATCTTAATATATAGTAAGGATTGGGACTTGCATCTCCGCCACCTCCGAACAGCGGTCCACCTGCTGCAAACCCACCAACTATTCATCAAGAGGTCCAAGTGCTCTTTTGGGACAACAACAGTGGCGTACTTAGGACACCGCATATCCAAGGATGGGGTCACATTGGATCCCGCCAAGGTACAAGCAATTGTGGATTGGCCAAAACCACAGAATGTCATAGCCCTTCGCGGATTCCTCGGATTAGCAGGATACTACCGAAAGTTTATACAAGATTACGGCCAATTACAAGCCCTCTCACGGCAATGTTGAAACGCAACGCTTTTACTTGGACGGACGCAGCAAAGGCAACTCACGGCTGCAGCAGGTGCTGGCCACCAGCCCCGTCTTGCAGTTACCCAATTTTACACAAGCATTTGTGGTAGAATGTGATGCTTCCGACAGTGGAATTGGGGCTGTCTTGCAACAAAATCAACATCCCATTGCGTACTTCAGCAGACAATTGGCCACGAGACACCACAAATTAGCAGCTTACGAACAGGAGCTTATCGGGTTGGCCATGGCAATACAACATTGGCGTCCTTATTTATGGGGCTATAAGTTCGTCATCAAGACAGACCATTATAGTCTCAAATTTTTGCTTGACCAGCGCATCACGACTTCCCCGCAGCAGCATTGGATAAGTAAACTACTGGGCTTCGATTTCAACGTCGAATATCGGTCAGGGCACTCCAATAGGCAGTAGATCTCGTTGTCACCAGGACAAGTTGGAGCTGCATGCCATTAGTCAACCTCGTCTGGATCTTTGGGAAGAGATAAAGGATGCGGCAGCAAGTGACGCCAACATCCAACAACTTCGGGACAAGCTGCAACAAGGGGTGCTGTCAGGGCCTTGGACAGAGCAGGATGGAGTCCTCTGGTAAAAGGGTCGAATCCACTTGTCCAACACCTCGCCCCTCATTTCCGCCATCATGTCCGGCATTCATGATAGCACACATGAAGGTGCACAAAAGACGTTACAGCGACTTCGCTAAGATTTCCATTGGCAGGGAATGAAGGGTACAGTTCAAGAATATGTGACTCGCTGCCCCGTGTGTCAACAAAACAAGGTTGACTGCCTGCGGCCCGCTGGATTGCTGCAACCATTAGCACTGCCCACTCAAATCTGGGCTGATATATCCATGGACTTCATCGTGGGGTTGCGCAAATCTGTACTATTGGTGGTCGTCGATCGTTTTTCTAAATACGGCCATTTCATCGCCATCGCACATCCTTATACAGCCAAGCGAGTGGCCCAACTATTCATGGAACACATCATTCACCTCCATGGTTTCCCCGAATCCATCGTTTCAGACAGAGATGCCACTTTTACCAGCAATTTTTGGAAGGAGTTATTCCGCCTTAGTGGCACTAAGTTGGCTTTTTCATCGGCATATCACCCGCAATCCGATGGCCAGACGGAGGTGGTCAACAGGACAATTGAAATGTACCTCCGTTGCCTTGCCGGAAGCAGCCCCAAGACCTGGGTGGACTGGCTACCCTGGGCGGAATATTGCTACAACACCTCCTATCACACAGCCCTCCAGGATACACCCTTCAGAGTCATTTATGGCCGCGAGCCTCCACGCCTCACAGCTTATATTCCAGGAACCACCAAGGTTGACGTAGTAGATGACGCCCTCGCGGTTCGTGACCAAATGCTTGGGGAAATTCGCGCATAGCTGCAGGCTGCCCAACACTGCATGAAGACTCACTACGACAAACATCATAGAGAAGTCGCCTTTGACGTCAGTAACTGGGTTTGGCTTCGACTACAACCCCACAGACAGCTATCCTTGGCCGGACGACAACTCCACAAGCTCTAACCCAAGTTTTATGGTCCCTTCCAGATCCTACAGCGGATTGGGTCAGTGGCTTACCGGCTGCAATTGCCCGACAATGCCAAGCTACATGATGTCTTTCATGTCTCTTTGCTCAAACCACACCGTGGTGATCCCCCACTTCAACCACCACAGCTACCCTTGGTTTCAAAAGACCGCATTCTGCCAATTCCAACGGCAATTTTGCGCTCCCGCTTGAATAGAGGTCAGTGGCAACTCCTTGTCCAGTGGGCTGGAACAGAACCGACAGATGCAACTTGGGAGCAATTGGATGAATTCCAGAAGACCTATCCTACTTTTGAGCTTGAGGACAAGCTCGATGTCCAGGAGGGGAGCAATGTTAGGGACGCATTTGTTGGGAAAACTTACACACGGAGGGACAACCAAGTGGTAACCACCGTGAAAGGAAGAGCTCCACAAGTGCAGCACGTCACTGCTGTGCAAGACCGAGATGGATGAGGAAATAATTTAGGCAGATTCCATGTAGGATCAAGTCGATCTTAGGCATTTAAGTATTTATTTATAAATTAGGATTGAGAAGATTATTTCCGTTATTGTATCTCTAGATTAGGAAAGTCCTTGTCCATTAGAATAAGAATCTATGAGAATATAGCTAAAGAAGGAAAGAAGAAGGTGTATGTATTGAGAATTGAGCAGAGAAATACACAAGCATATTTTTCTCCAAAATCTCACGAGATCGGATTCTCTCTCTCTAATCGAGGTCCCAGGTTTCAGATCCCTGTGGAGATATGAGTTATTCCGAAGTCCACCAAAGGGAGGTCAAAGAACAGCGACAAGGGAAAGTTTTCCCGCTTAGACTTGGATTTCCCGATGAATCGTCCGGTGACTAGAGCTTGGGCTAGGGATCCTAACAGATGGGAAGGGCAAAGGAAGGAAGGAGTAGATAGGACTTTGGATGGGAGAGGAGGAAAGAGGGCATTGGTTTTTTTTTTTTGGTGTGTGTGTTGGGGTTTTGGGGTGGTGGGGTCACAGTGGGTTAAGGCAAGACAGAAGAGGGCCCAGGATGAAGTGAAGGTCTTTAGAGGAGGAGAACAAGAGGACTTCTTTGTACAACAAGGAGAAGCCAAGAGAAAACCCAAGCACACTGCACACCCCCCCTTCGTTGGCATCAAAAAAAGAAAAACTGCTAGATGACACCAAGTTCACTTGCTAGGCACCAAACTGCCCACTTCCATCACACCAGTGGAGGGCAGACTCGCTCGGATGGCTCCTTGCCCTGGAGGAGGAGGTGGACTTGGGTGGAGAACCTTTGTTGATAGGGCAATGAGCATCAACACAATGGAGCATGGAGACCAAAGAAGGAAAACCCTAGTCCAAAAAACCCCTCAATGAACAAAGAAGGCCAAGAAGGAGAAGCTATAGGGATACCAGCGACCTTAGTTGACAAGTCGAGCAAGACCAAAGGAACTCCAACAAAACAGACAGGAGAAGAAAAAGGACAACGAAGAAACACTATGGACAAAGGAGAATACCCAAGGAACACAATGCTAGGGAAGACAAGCCAAGTGCCATTAATGAGGTGAACAACAAGGGACAGCGAAACCGGAGAAGGAGACAACACGACACCAAAGAGACAGATGATTGAAACCCTAAGGCAAGAATACACAAGCTCAAACGAGCATTTTCTCTCTCTAGCCCAGCCCACTTTTAGTGCCACAACCATCCCATGCAGCAAAATGGAGATCCTTCTCGTAAAGTGGCTTGACTTGCTTTTACCTTTTAAGTAGGACTTCATAATTTGTGACCATTGAAGATAATTTCATCCATCCAATCTATAGGATTGGTGCATGCTTTGGAGTCCATCATTCAAATTGCCTTTTCCTTTCAAGTAGGTCTTCACAATTTGTGACCATTGAAGATAATTTCATCCATCCAATCTATAGGATGGGTGCATGCCTTGGAGTCCATCATTCAAACTTTTGAGTAGATGAATCAAATAAGTTTGACTTTTCTGGAGTCTTTCCATAGTCAGTGGTGTTTTTTCTTGGGTTATTAGACATTATCGAAGGGAGCATTAGGGTTAGCATTAGACTAACAAAGGAGAGGTTACTATTTGTGGATGGCAATGAAGTATTCCCACAATCCAAGTTCTGATACTATTAGAAAGTTGTGAAATTTATTCATATTTGATATATCAGTTTACAAGGACTAAAATATGCTTTGAAAAAGATGCAAAATTCAACAAATATCTCTATAAAGGAGATATATATATATATATATATATATATTTGACTAAATTAACTAGCTAATTTGACCAAATTACTAGCAAAAATATTAAAACTACAGAGCTATTATGTACACAAAAATTATACAAGATATACATGCACCAAATATATCCATAAAGATCATAAATACATCTTCTAACAGAAATTGAATGAGAAAGAATCTTGTGTCAAAAATGCTCTAGTGAAATCTCCCTAATGATAATGTCTTTATATGGCTATACATTAAGTAACAAGAGTTCATTTTTGTTAAGATTTAGTACCCCAATGTGCTAGCTAAAGAGGATTTAGGACTGAAACTATGAGGATAGAGGGTTGAAAAGCTGAGCTTTAGCCGACGTGGATAAGTTTTCACAAAGAAATTGATTCAAGCATATCTTACTAGAAGCATTACCGCAATGATTACTTTATTAACAATAAAGTTTAAATGTAATAACTTTGTCTTCAGATGGAAATCAACTATTATACTCTCAGTGGAACCAAAAAATCAACCACATATAGAGAGGAATCACATCAATACACGGAGCCTTTTATTTGCTAACTGTATCTATGATCTAAAGAAAAGTAATAATGCATTTGCTTTTCAATTCATCATAATACTTGCATACCTGGGCTCAAATTCCCTGGTCTCGACTAGTTCACTCCCACAAGCATCTGTCCATTGGACTCTCCTCCTTCCAGCATTACCAATAGAGTCACCAACATTTTTACCTAATTCGTCATGCTCATCAGAAATTTCCAAAGGAACGGCGCCACTAGATCGTTTCTTCAGGCTACTCTTTTGAATGAACTTCCTCGTATCATTCTCGTCTTCAACAATGGCTTCACGATTGTCATCCTTGCCTGAGACAGCAGTGCCTGGCAAACTCTCCTTCTGTTGGACCATACCAACTTTCAAGGGAGAAGAACCATCAAGCCCGACCGATGCACAGCCAAAGCAGACAAAAGATGCACATCCCCTGGAAAGCCAGTTTTTATTTGAAGCCAAGGGGAGGTCTTTTTCCCGTTCTCTGTCCACCAGTTGGTACTGATTCCACGGGGAAACTCTCATCGATCTATCCTTATTCTTCTCACCAAACAAAAGAAGGGTGAGGCCCTTGCTATACCCAGAAGCCGATGCAGAAAAGAATCCTCCGCCTTCCGCTGCGAATAACATCGATGCTAATCATGTGTGGACCCCAAAAAAATCTCGGCTCCAAACCCTTGTCCTCCCCACCTAAATCATATAGCAGCACGCCTCCTTCATTTACTTTTACAAATCACAATCACCAGAGAGGTTAATAAGACTCGAAATCAGTAACGACATACTAGCAGACAGCTCACAACATTACTAAATTGAGAAAAAGGATACACACAAGTTAGTACATAATAAAACATCAATTTTTCATTTTAGAACCAAAAACACACAATTTAACCCAAAAGGAAGTTTCCACCGGGATTCACGCAAAATCCACAAATCTTACGTAATATCATCCTCCTATGCTTTCCACATCAAAACTAGAAATAACAGAGAAATGATGACTTGCTTTTACTTAGTAGTCTCAATAACTGACAACTAAAAGCTTAAAAAAAAAAAAAAAAAGCCGTAAGTGTTTGGACGGGATAGAAACAAAGTGAAACTGAAACTGAAAAATGGGATCTGAGATGAAACACCTGAAGAGAGAATATTTAGAGGCGGAAGGAAATCGAAGCTGATGGCGTAGTAGATCGGAGGAGTTGGGAGGTGATAAGCAGGAACGGAACAAACTGCCCAAAGATGAAAATTATAAAAATAAAAAACAAAAAGGGGGGGGTGATGGAGCAAGTGGAAAGAGGCAGGAATTGGAAATCTTTTTAGATTTATTATTATTTTATCTCTTTTGTTTCGAGTGGATAGTCGGATACAAAACAGTAGCACATCAACACACTGCTCCCTCAGCCACCTTCTACTGTTTTCCACTATTTCAGCATATTTCGCAATTGACTCTCATTATCCTTATATTCCCTTCGTTACTTTCTTTTTCTCTTTTCTCACATCAATTACTTTCTTTTTTTTTTTTTTTTCATCGCGCTTCTCGCGCTCCCATCTCTAACCGACACACGCTTTGCCATTAAATGACAATAATCCTTTCAACCTTTTAATCTTTTTTTTTTAATGCATTACCTAGTGTGGACCTAACAAATCAATCCATAACCCATGATCCTGGTGGTTCTCAGCATAGGTATAAGACCAATCGAGCAACGCTATTGAGTTAGTTTTGAGTCGAATCCCAGATGTTTAATCACCAATAAAGTGTTATAGTTATATCACATGTCAGTTCGATTTGATACAATTCACTCATTTGAATCACATTAAACCTAATAGTATGGTTCGATTCTTATTTTAATTCAAATCTAACCTTATGGTTAGGTTTGTAACTTTTTTTTTAATTTAAAAAAAAAGGTTTAATTGGTATGGTTTACCCATTTGAATCAAACCAATCTTAAAACTACAATTCGATTCTTTTTCTAATTCAAACCTAATCTTATGGTTTGGTTTGTTATTTTTTTAATATAAAAAACGGTTTGATTTGATTTGATTCAATATTTAAACTAAGAATCTCAAAATGTTTAGGAGAAATACTCATATTTTGATGCAAACTTTCTTAACCATCAACAAAATAAAAGTATTTTCAATGAAATTGAAAACTAAGAACTCAAACTTTCTTTAGAAGCAATTGATTTTTTAATATTCTATGCAATTCATCAGAGCACTACATATGGGAAATGGTTATAAAATCCTACTATAATTTAGTTGATACTAAGGGTGAGCAGGGTAAGGGTGAGCAAAATAACTAATCGAACCACGAGCAACAACAAACTGAATTGAAAAATCTGTTTTTTTTTTTTTAACCTTTCAGTTCTAGAAGGTGAACCAAACCTAACCGATTGATATATATACATAAAGAAAGATAGCGTTGGACCATTAGAGTTGGGAATGCGAGGTGGGCCGGGTGGGTCGACTCGCCTAACCCGCAAATTTTTGTGAGGTAGGATAAAAACTTTTTGCTTGCAAGATGTACAAGCTGTTTTAGCCCACCTTACGTAGCCCACGGGTCAAGGTGAGCCACGCCAATACAGGCGCGAGTTAACCCGCATGACCCACACATTATTTAAAAAAAAAAAACATACACATAAAGCAAATCGACCAGCTCCCATCCTCGTCTCACTCTCAATCTGTCACTCACAAGTCACAAACTCATCTCACATGAAATCAGTCTTCTAATTAGATTAGACCCAACCAAAGCCAGCTCCCAATTCCCTCGTCTCACTCTCGTCATAGACTTATCTCACTGTCTTCTTTCTTGTTCTCGTTCTCGTTCTTGCTCATCTCAAAGCTAGTGGTCCACATACTAATCATTGCCTTATCGTCGTCTCAGTCGCTAATCCATCGTCTCGTCGTCTCAACCATCATTGTCTCATCGTTGGGGTTTAGGGTTCAGGGGAAGGGGGACGGCCACTCGGCCATTGGGGTTTGGGTTCAAGGGAGGGGGGAACGGTTGTTGGGGTTTGGAGGATAGGGGAATGGTTGTTTAGTCGTTAAGGTTTAGGGGAGGGGGGAACAATCGTTTAACCATTAGGGTTTAGGGTTTGGCAGGTCGGTGGGCCAGCTCGCGTTGGCCCACGAAGCGGGGCAAGCCGGCTTCTTCGGCCCACCTAATGTGTGGTCCATCGCTAGCTAGCTTGCTTTGACTCGCAAACTGATGTGAATCGGGGCAGGCCAACTCGTTCAACTTGCATTCTCACCTCTATGGACCATACACACCCCCATCGATGGACAAACCTAAGCAAGAACTAAGACTTTACACTTTACAGAACCCTAAATCTAAACTTTTCCCTCATTTCACTCCTCTCCTAGTCTCCTCCCTTCCTTCTTATTTATCCAATCCTAACCCTAAGTCCCACATTATTACTCACCATCACTATCCAACGTCAAACTATTCTTGATCTCTTCTCCATCTCAAAAGTATTCCCTCTATACGGTGCACCATGGGCTAGAAAATTTTCAACCATTCGGTAGATAAGGCCTATTAGAAGCCTTTTGGACTAGTTCTAGAATCCTTGTTTACTATGCTCTAAGAGTGTACAAGGCTACAAGCATTCTTTCTATTCCAGTCAATGGTCAAACTTCACAAGTGTAGTCTTTTCCTTAGTCATTAGTGGTTACCACTGCATTGTGCACTGCACATGTAGCCACCTCTACTAGTCACTCACTAATAGTCACCACTGCACCATACAATACACCTCATCTCATTCGACCTCTCGCAAGCATCTATTAATATTTTGGTAAGCTCATCATAACTCATTGTTTTCTTTTCTTGGTTTAAATTTCGATTGGTAAGCTTGTCATTGATTATTTTTCTTTTCATTGTCAAACTTTCAAGTGATTCCAAAAAAAAAAAAAAAAAGAAAACCTCTCAGGCTTTTGCAATTTTGCATCTACCATCATCTTACCTCTACATCTAAGAAGTAAGCTTGATGCTCTATTCCCTTTATTTGCAATTATTTTGGGTTTTTTTTTTTGGTAAAGAAAAAAAAATTCATGTAATTTTAGGTAAAATTTTCTTCTAAAGCTTAGAACTTTTTTCGTATAATTTTGATTAGGGATATAGTTTTTTTTTTTTTTGGCTAATGAATTGTGATATAGTTTGAATTTACTTACTATATTAAACCGAAAACCATGTGGAGGCTTCATTTGTGCACTCCAAATGTGTACTTACCAAGTTACCGCTTGGTATCAATTGTATGTTTTGAATTTGAAGATAGATTATTGATGTGGAAAGTGACTGTTGATCATTGGAGTTTGAATTTTATGTTCTAAATCAAATGTTATTAATTGTAATTATGAATGCATGCTTACTACTTTGTAATTAGTATTAATTGACTATTGACTATTGATCATGGCCATATAATAGCAGTCTTAATTGCCTCTTTAGAAGCAAATTGGGAAAAGTTTATATTGAGTACATACACGATAAAGACTAAAGAGCATGAGTGAGTGAACTAAAATATTTAAAATTTTAATGTTGTACCTACAAGCTATAAAAGTTAGGTGCCACAATGAAAGTGAATTGTTTCTATAGGTCCTAATATGCCAAACAAGAGGGGGGTGAATTGCTTGGAAAAAGAAATATTCTATCAAATTGATCTAATCGGATTCTATTCATCTTCCTAACATGATGAACAATAATAAAATAAACAGATATGTTGTGCAATAAAATAAAGAAGACAACAATTCATAGAGGTTTCTCCTATTGAGTACATCCTTTCTTCCAGCTTTGTTGTTGAGGATCCGATCTTCTACACCGATCGTTCCACTATTTCAAATGCTGAGAATTTTGTTACAATCACTAATAGCTCTTACTCTATCTTTCTAGCCCTTTCTTTAACTAATCACATACTACAAGACTACGTAACCTTACTTTCTTAGACTAATTTTACACAAAACGATAGATAACTTTACAAAAATGAGAAAAATCTAATTTCTCTAAGTTAAGCTCAAGTAAACAAAGAAATTTATTTTGCTCTATTCTAATTTTTTTTTTTTTTGCCTATATATCTGTATCTCTTCTCTATAGTATCTTTATATCTCGTTTCCATTTTCTATCTCTATTTTATGTCGTATATCTTCAACTTGAATTGTTTTATATACATATTTCCTCATTCTATTAATACAATGTTCATTGAGCCTTCTGATGTTCATATCCCTATATTATTGGAAATTTGAAAAATTCAAACTGTGATTCAAATTAAAATTGATTGATGTAGAATAGATTCAGCTCAGATTGATTTATGTTTATCTTCATCTAGCTCTTCAACAGCTTCACATGGATAATTCTCAGTTGTAAACAAAAAATCCCCCTTTATCTGGATGTTCTTCAACTAATAACCATATCAGTTATTTTTATCTTCATATTGTTCTTCTATGGTTGGAACAACTTTGACTTGATTGTTATATGTATACAAAAAAATTGTAAATGGATGTTATAAATGATTCAGACTTATAAATTTAAACTTGTATAAGGACATATATAATCAAAAGTTTACGAACCAAACTATCAGACTAATGAAACATCTAACAAATTGTCTAGATAACTATCTGGATAAGTGTCTGTATAAGTGTCTATATACTACTTTCTGGATAAGAGTCTTGATAAATGCTTGTATACTATTGTTTGGATAAGTATGAACTCTTTTATCTTCACACTTAATCCATTATCTATACACTAATAACTTTTTATTATCATTAAAACTTATTTTAGAATTAAATAGTTTCTTAATCAAACACTTCTTACCTTTGTATTTGCATGCCTAGATGTATTATGAGAATTTTGTAGCTTCTTTTGACCTTCTACAAAGCAACTTTCATAGAGGTAGTGGTAATGTCTATGATAGATAAGTTACTTAATTTACTGAAAAAACAAAATGAGGTTCTTGATGGAGGTCTAGGCTTAAGGGATGAAATAAAAGTATACTAGATGTATGCAAACATTCAAAATTTAGATAATTGCAATCTACCAATTAACCTTCAAAATAGACAATGTTGAGGGATGAAAATGACTTGTCTGTTCTAAGAATTCTTCCCTACATGTCGAAAGTTGTTAAAAGAGTAAAAAAAAGATTTTTGTCATTATCACATTAAAAGTGTTTAAACTCATTCATCTTACTAGAAAGATTACAAATGTGGATCTCCAGCTACACCCATAGACGATCTAGAAAATGATCTAGGACTAGGAGAGTGCATGTCTATGAAGTAGATTATGCCCCTCTTAGTTGTCTATTCATTAATTAGAGATCATCGATAAGAATATGTTACTTAATATTTCAAAAGCTTTAAGTGGCATTCTTCTTATTTAAATAGTTATAGTTTAATGTTTTAAAAGCTTTGAGCAACTTAAGAATGGATAATAATGCACCCAAAACATAATTAAAATTATGATCAAGCATAATATTAATCACAAATAGGAAGAGTAACAATAGATCAATGTACTATCACTGTCTAAAAGACCTCTTAACCTATACAATTGAACTGTGCTTTGATAGTAGATGGTAGGCACTAGACAAAATTTAACTTATCAATACATATCATTGAATAACTATACAATTTATACATGAATTAATATAGAATGTTAAATACAGGTTTCATGAAAATGCTAAGAATTGTCTACAAGTTGTGTTTTGATCACATCCATAACTTTTTTTTCCTAAATAAATTTAAAATGTTAGCATATAATTTGAATAGACATTGATATCCATTGGCTCTAACAAACGCTCATATCAATGTAGCTGTCCATTACATATTATAAATGCAAATATGTAGCATTACATCTAGCATCCTTTTATCACCATTCTTCTATTATGATTTTTAGTTATTGACATTTAGAGAAAAATATTATAATATGTATCATATACATTTATGTTCCATTTTAGGCTGTTAATTTTTTGTAGCAAGACAAGAAAGCCAATGATTATTCATTTTAGAAATTTGTATGTGAATGGGAAATATATTTAATGATAGTTATGATGTTTCTTTACTTGTATAGATTTAATAAGTTTATGAAACTTTGTCTATATTAATTAAATTCTTGAATTTTAATTTTATTTTTCAAATGTCTATGATGGAGGAACAAAGCATGGGTGAACCAATAGATGTTTCTAATGAAGATATTGATATAGATGAACAAGGTAACCATAATTGTCAAGTTGTTAGTAGTGGAAGTCAACCTTCTTCTGGTAAATCATCTAAACCTTATTTCGCTACTAATAGGTGCTTAATTAGATATGTATATATATATATATATATATTAAGTAAGATTTAAAGTATTTTTTTCTTATTTGGTGTGTTTTTGAAGAATTTGAATTTTAATTAAGTAATATTTTGATTTTAGGGCTTTTGATAAACAGTTGAATTAAAAAGGAAGGAAAGAAATCTATTTTTACTCAAGTTGGAGCTAAATAGAAGAAGCTATAAATTTTTTAAAATAGACACAAGCAACAGACATAAGTATGTCTAGATCATGTTAAAATTGAAGCTTAAAAGTTGAGAGCTACATAGGGGCTAGACATGACCATGTTTATTAGTCGTGTATCTCTCAAAAATAGTTATTTCTAAGCACGACTTAGACATGACTGTGTCTAAGTTGTGTCAACTGCAGTGTCCAGTTTTCCAAGTTTTTTATCAACGATTTTGACATGACCCAAAGCAAGACCTTGTTAGATGGCATGTTGGCCTAAAAATAGAGTTTTTGACGCTTGCTACATAAAGGAAAAGAGGGAACCAACCTCATAACTTTGAGAAGACTTTTTTTTTTTTTTTGTTCTAGGGTTTTTTGAGAGGATAGAAGGATATTTTTCTATACTTCAAGAATTAGGGTTTTTCTTTGGTCTCTTTGATTATGCATGCTTTTACATCATTAAGGACTTCTATTTTCAACATGGTTAGATTTTAATTTTCTTAATATCTAGACTTATGGATCCTAAGATTATTATGTGATTGGATTTATTACTATTCAATGAATTCTTAGATTTATTGATTTAAGCATGTGTTCTTGATTTTGTTTAGATTAATATTTCTAGGGTATTATTCTAATTATTTGATATTATACGTTATGATTGAGAAATATGATATATAATTAGATCTAGCATGTTTGAAAAGAACTGACGTAATTTTAGAGATAAGTTACATAATTCTTTCGAAATTGATTAATTTGTTTTTAGGAGATTCATTGTTCTTAATACAATATTTGAAATATGCTATTATGAAGAGATTCAAATAGATATTTTTAATATTAGGGTTAATAAGTTTGAGAAAGTTATTAAACTAATTTAGAAATTCTCCTAGTCAATGAAATTAAAGAAGGATTTGAATGAATTCTTTTGATGTCACATAATAATTCTTAGGGGAAACAAAGTCTAGATACTTGTTTTGCTATCTTGAAATTAATTATAATCTGTTTTACTCTTCTTTCTTTCAATTTGATCTTTAGTTTATTAGTTAATTTTTAGTTATAAGTTTTAATTCAATTAATCTTTACAATTTACCCATTAGATAATAGGGTGTTGGTTAGTATTAGTATTCATAATCCCTATGAGATGATATCCATATTGAATTCACTATATTACAAAATTTAATAAGCATACTTGCGTTGCATTAAGTTTTTAGTGCCATTGTCAGGAATTTTAATATTAAGAATACTTGTCACTTTATTAATTTAACCATTTTTTTTAGTTTCTTTTCTTTTTTAGTAGTGCATGATCAGAAGTATTTCATTAGACGCGCTAATCTTTGATTCAGAAATTGAAAGTATAATTATGCATTTACGTAAACCAGTTAAGTAAACGGTGGAGGAATTAAATCAAGGTTCTTCTCTAAAAATTGAGGCAAAAGAGGAAAAGGACAAGTTGGAAATTATGGGGTATGAAAACTAGAATCAATAGTAGACTATATTTGATTTCTCCAAACCCTTTTTAGTTGAAGTTGACTCAAAAATTGTTCGCAGCAAAAAAATGTTAGGTCGCTTGTTGCTGCCAACAATTTTCATATTCAACCTCATATCATATAAATAATGTAGCTGTTTGTCCAATTTGACAAACTATAAGATGATGACCGCAATGTTCACATGTCAAATTTCCTAGAGATCGGCAACACCTTTAAGGTTAATAGGGCTTCTGATGATGCAATCAAATTGCGACTCTTCCCTTTCTCATTAAGGGGTTGAGCAAAACAGTGGTTGAATTCACTTCCAAAGGGATCCATCACTACTTGGGATGATATGGCTAAAAAATTCCTTGGAAAATATTTCTCACCTTCTAAAATAGCTAAACTCTAAAAGAACATATCATCTTATGCTTAATCGGAGGCCGAGACCTTGTAGAATACTTGGGAAAGATATAAGGAGCTATTGAGGAGATGCTTACATCATAGCCTCCCCTCTATAGATGCAAATTTCGAGCCTTCTATAATGGTATAAATTTGTCAACCAAGCAAATAATAGATGCCACTGTTGGAGAAACCTTAAACACTAAAACACCCAAAGAGGTCCAATCCTTAATTGAGGACATGGCGATGAATAGCTCTGAATAGGAAGGTTCTAGGGTAAGAAATAGGTTAGCGAGTATCTATGAATTAGATATAGTGACAACTCTAGCTAATAAGGTTGATGTAATTAGTAGGAAATTGGATTCACTTTCCATCAATCCCCAATGTAACTTGGGAGAGGTTAATGTAGAAGGAATTAGGACTCAACACCATTAGGAATAAGTAGATTATTTAAGGAACTCCTTTAGACCACAAGACAACCCATTAGTAACACCTATAATTAAAGATGAAGAAATCATCCAAATTTCTTTTAGAGCAATTAGAATCAGAATCAATAAATGATGAATTTGCCTCCATTAGGATTCTAGCGACCCCCACCACAAGAGAAGAAATTAGATTTGGAAGAACTTTCAACTAAATATATTCAAGCTAATGGGGCTAGATTGCAGAATACTAAAACATCCCTAAGAAATAAAAAAGCCTCTATTTGTAGTATGGAAAATCAAATAGGACAACTTGTAAAGATGATGGTTGAAAGACAATAAGGGACACTACTAGGAAACACCAAGATGAATCCTATAGAGCATGTGAGAGCAATAACCCTTAAAAGTGAAAAGGAATTACAAGTTGAACAGAAAATTAGTACAGAATCAAAAAAAAAAAAAAAAAGATGAGGAAGCTAAAGAAAAGGAAAGTATAGAGCCACCAAAAGTAAAGGAATATAAACTACCCATACCTTATCCTCAATGCTTGAAAAAGGACCGCTCTAACAAACAATTTAGTGCGTTCCTTGAAATTTTTAAACAACTACACATTAACTTACCCTTTATTGATGCCTTATTATAAATGTCCAAGTACGCTAAGTACTTAAAAGAACTACTCTCGAATAAGAAAAAGCTGGAAGAGATATCAACTACGACATTAAGTGAGGAATGCTCGGCACTAATGCAAAATAAGTTGCTATGAAAATTGAAGGATTTAGGGAGTTATACTCTACCTTGTCTTATTGGAAAGTTATTAATAAATGCAGCTCTAACTGATCTAGGCGCAAGTATAAATCTAATGCCACATCATATGTTTAAAAAGTTAGGATTAGGAACCCTAAACCAATACATATGAACATTCAATTAGCCGATAGGTCCATTAAGTACCCCATCGGCATTATTGAAGATACATTGGTTCAAGTAGGTACATTCAATTTTCTAGTGGATTTTGTGATCCTAGATATAAATGAGGACATCGAAGCACCATTAATTTTAGGCCGCCCTTTCCTAACTACTGCTAGGATAGTTATAAATGTAGGAAATCATATGTTAATTCTAAAAGTTGGGAATGAAGAAAAAACCGTCAAGATGCTTGACACGATTCAATAACTCCCTAAGAGTAATAATACCTATTATTTCCTAAATATGTCTAATTTGCTTGGATCCACTTGTGTGCAAGATGGCATTTACACAAACCTAATTCAGCAACATCTCATTCATGTCAAGCAACATGGTTTAGATAAATTCAAGCAATTTAAACACCAAGATTTTAAAGCTCGTCCCCTTGACTAACAAAAGAGAAGTGCATTGAACTAACAATGTTAAACAAAATCACTTTTTGACAGGCAACCCAAGTATAGTTTTTTTTTTTTTAATTAGCTTTTCTTAGTTTAGTTTAATTTATTTAGATTTTTTTTTTTTTACACCTAGTTGTTTAAAAAAAAAAAAAAAGCAAGCCAATTTTTTTTAGTTTGACATGACCACTAAACACAGTCATGTCAAGGATGTGTTGATTATTAAGACGTTCTCCGAATGTGACATGACCATCAAACATGAGCATATTAAAGTCGTGTCAAGACTGCTGATAAAAAATAATTTTTTTTCAAAAGTTACACGACTTTTTGACATGGTCATATTTAGGTCATGTCTAACGGGGTTTTGAAATCAATTTTTTTGAGAGAAACACAACCCTTAGATACGATCATGTTAAGGTCATGTTAGAACATCTAAAGAATGTTAATTATTTATGAGAGTTACATGAACTTTAGACATGGCTATGTCTAAGGTCATGTCAGGGATGCTCTGTTTAAATTATTTATGAAAGATATACAGTCTTTAAACATTATCGTGTTTTAGCCGTGTTGATCTTGAGTAAGTTATTTTAATTTTCTAGGCATGAACAGGAGAAGATGAGGGGGATTATGATCATGATTACAGTGACTAATTTCTTTTATCTTTATTTTCTTTATTATAACTAACAAGACAAATGTAACTTGCTAAATTAGACTGTACTATTTTTTTTTCTTTTAACTGCTATTTTAGTTTTCTGTTCCTCTTTACATTTTTTATAGCTTTTACATGTTTAGAGCGTTCAAGATCAACCATATTACGCTGAGCTCGTTTTGGAATGGAATAGATGCTATATCCAAGGGGGTACTAGTTCTTTTTCCTACCACCTTCCTCAAAATTTTTGTTTTCTTTTATTCTTATTTTGTTAGTTTTTCTTTCTATTCATACATTGAGGGCAATGTACAGTTCTAAATGTAGAGAAAAGGGTTATAAATTTTGTAGTTATTTAAGAAATCAAATTTGTTTAATTTACCTGGAAATCATTAAGTTATCTTGCAATTTGGCATATGTTACTCTTTGGATAGTATTGAATACTTGATTAATAAGTGCTTTAATGATGCTTTACTTAAATTGAATAATAAAATCTTCGTAGAGTAGAGTTATTTATTATTTAGCTTTGTTGGTCCCAATTAGATTAATCAAGAGGGGGGTGAATTGATTAATTACTTAAAATTTCAATTTTTGCAAATTATCCAAAGTCTCTTGACTAACGAAATGACGTGAGCAACAAAAATGAAAAATAATAATGTGTAATAAATAAAATGAGTAGAGAAGAATAAAATGCTCAGAGATTTATAGAGGTTCCGCCTCGAGCGTCAGTCCTCTCTTCCAGCTCTACGTCGGGGTCCCAGTTGTCTTTACTGGCTGTGTTTCACTATATCAATAAAATTGAGAGTATACAAAATAAGCCTCTTCAAGGCGAAGTCTCACTACTGAGTTTCTCTAGCTTCTTCACTAAGTTAATCACTCAAACTACAGTGATGAAACAATTCTCAATTCCTCATACAAGAAAGGAATCACAATAACAATGAGGAATATCAAATTTCCTCTACAAATCGGATCACACGTATATGGAAAAATTTTGCACCTGAAGATGTATGAGCTTTTTAACTTTTTTTTCGTGTGCTTGTTTCTAAAAAGAATGTTATATATATTCTTCAGCGGAACATCCCCTTTTTATGTAGAAGACATAACGGTTACTTTGCTGGAGAATATCTTGTAATGTTCATGGAGTTCCACGTGACAAGCTTGGATTTATTTTTGAAATTTTGTATTTAAAAAATAAGTTGAACTTGTTGGAGAAAAATCTGCATTCCCGTGATATTTTGATGAGAATAAGCTTGGATAAATTAGTTTGACCGAGATCTTCTTTGGAGATATTCTTTGGATCAAGTTTGTTGAAGATATCCCTCACATTATAGAACCTTATCTTGATATCCCATATGTTGTGGAACCATATCTTCACGTACAACCATATTTCTAATTCAAATATACCCTTATCTTTGTAACTACTAGATCTCCCAAAATATAGCACAAATATCTAGATTTAAATCTTGATAAAACCTGTAAATCTTATACGATCTCACTTTATCATGAATAAAATAAAATCTTTGAATAAATCTTGTAAAAACTTTATGTAAATTTAAAACCCCATGATATAAAATCCAACTTTAGTAAACACATCAAGTATATTACCCAAATATACTTGACACGTGGAGCTAAGCCTTGAAATTTATTAAAAACCATCGATACAAAAATTAGAACGAAATCTGGAAAAATTCGCGACAAGCATGGAAGGTTCTGAAAGAGCTTCTGAAGAAAACCTATCAATTGTCCTCCTGTTGTAAAGGTTCTGAAAAAGCTTCTGAACAAACTCTGTCTACCATCCCTATTTTACAAGGGTTCTGAAAGAGCTTCGATAGGTTGACATGAGAACTACGGATACATTACACAACTTCTGAAATACCTTCTGATAAAACAAAAACAGTCTGTATAACACCATTGAAGGTTCTGAACAAACTTTTGTCTCTTTGTCCAATTTAGAAAAATTCACTTACTATCTTCTGAAATAACTTCTGACAAGCTCAAACATACGTTACACATTATTCCTCTTTTGTTAACATCAAAACCAAATTAGAGAACTTAAGAAGCTTTGAAATTTAAGATTTAGAAATTTGAATAACATTACTAGTTAACAATTAATTATAGATTTCTTTTAAACTTATTTTGATGTATATTTTCCCTCTTGGATATTTTTAGAGCACCATAATCCTTAATAGGTAAATAGTTTATACTTATCTCTTAAAAATTTCTTGAAAAGTCAATATAGTTAGAGATGAAATGAATAAAGAGGATAAATTAATTAAATAAAGTTTAGTTGTGGGCCTCGTTAACTCAAATAATTAAGCCTACACTGTGTGGAATAACAAATGTTAACTTGAATGATGAATTCAGAATTATCGACTAAAAGCTCACTAAAAGGGTTAAGAGAAAAGTCCATGTAAAGGTTAAACGTAAATAAATAAGCTTTATTAAACAAAGGTAGTAGATGATTCGAAGGGATACCTTAAAACCTAGTAGTCTAAAATCGTCTGGTTTGAAACTTACTGACCAATGAAACTACTTTTGAATTTTTTTTTAAAAAAAAGAAATCTCTATCAAACAAGAAATACACTAGAGGAATGATTAAGGGATAATTGGATGTATTTATCTTGGATTATGGTATTTAGCAAAATTGAAGAGGGGAGTGTATACATTTTCGTAAAGTTAGTAAGATGTTTATGACTTTTTATTGATTAATGAGATAATAATTCGAGGTTTAGAGTCTTAGAAATCATTTGTTAAATAACATGAGTAAGCTTTGATTTGCATTGATTAATTATTGAATTCGAGTATTTAGTATCTTGAGAACATTGGCAAATTGATTAAGTAAAAAAGTATAAAAGTTATCGTTAATTTTCTTTTGAAAGTGCAAGTTAATTAAGAGTTTATTCTTAAGTTATTACTAGGTTAAATAAGAATTTCGTAATTAGTTTCTTGAATAGTAAGTTAATTAAGTATTTCTTGTCCTACTATTTGATTTAATTAATTTGCTAGAGGATAAGTAAATACTAAAGTGTAGGGAAGTTTGATAGGTGCTTCATTATATATATATCAAGTGAGATTGATTTAAAGTATTTTTTCCTTATTTTGGTGTTTTTTTGAAGAATTTAAATTTTAATTATGTAATATTTTAATTTTACAACTTTGATGGATAGTTGAATTAACAAGGAAGAAAAGGGATCTAATTTTGCTCAATTTAAAATTAAATAGAAGAAGTTATGAATTTTTGAAGATAGACACAAGTAGCTAATATAACCATATCCAAATCATGTTGAAATTGAAGTTTAAAAGTCGAGAGTTACATGGAGGCTAGATATGACCATGTTTATTGGTCATGTATCTCTTGAAAATTATTATTTCTAAGTAGAACTTAGACATAACCTTTAGACATGACCGTGTCTAAGCCGTGTCAATTACAATGTCCAGTCTTTCAAGTTTTTCATCGATGATTTTAATATGACTCAAAGCATGATCATGTTAGATAGTGTGTTAGCCTAGAAATAGAGTTTTTGACACTCGCTATATAAAAGGAAGAGAGGGAACCGACCTCATAACTTTGAAAAGATTTTTTTTTTTTTTGTTCTAAGGTTTTTTTGAGATAATAGAAGATTATTTTTTTGTACTTCAAGAATTAGGATTTTTCTTTGATCTTTTTTATGATGCATGCTTTTACATCATTGAGGATTTATATTTTCAACATATATAGACTTGTGGATCCTAAGATTATTATGTTATTGAATTTATTGTTATTAAATGAATTCTTAGATTTCTTGATTTAAGCATATATTATTGATTTTGTTTATATTAATATTTCTAGGGTATTATTTTAATTATTTGACATTATATATTATGATTGAGAAATTTGATGTATAATTAGATCTAGCATATTTGAAAAGAACTGATGTAATCTTAGAGATAAGTTACATAATTTTTTTGGAATTAATTAATTTGTTTTTAGAAAATTAATTGTTCTTAATGCAATATTTGAAATATCTTGTATGAAGAGATTCAAATAGCTATTTTTAAAATTATTGTTAATAAGTTTGAGAAAATTATTAAACTAATTTAGGATTTCTCCTAGTTAATACAATTAAAGAAGAATTTAAATGAATTTTTTTGATGTTACACAATAATTCTTAGGGGAAATAAAGTCTAGATACTTATTTTACTATCTTGAAGTTAATTATAATCTATTTTGCCCTTCTTTCTTTCAATTTAATCTTCAGTTCATTAGTTAATATTTAGTTATAGGTTTTAACTCTATTAATCTTTACAATTTACTTGTTAAATAATAAGATATAGGTTAGTATTAGTACCCGTAATCCTTATAAGACGATATCCGTATTTAATTCATTATATTACAAAATTTGATTGGTATACTTACCTCACATCAGCTGCATCTACTAATAAGAGGCTATCATAAGAACATGGGTAACTATCATAAGACTTTTAAATATACTGGTGTAAATGAAACTAGTGCACTTCGGACTCATTTGAGTAGATGTAAGCAATTTACTAATAAAGTATGATAAGTAATTAGAAACAATATTTTTCCAAGTTTGATGGGTATGTTTAACCACTAATATGTGGACATCTTGTCAAAATTTAACTTATATGTGTCTTATTTGTCATTTCATTAATGAGAACTAGAAATCGCAAAAGAAGATTTTAAATTTTTGTCAAATACCTAACCACTCTGGTGAGGCTATTGGAAATACAATTGAAACATGTTTGAAGTGTTGAAATATCACAAAGATTCTTATAATTACCGTTGATAACTCTAGTTCCAATGATCTTTGCATTTAATATTTGAAAAAAAAAAAAAAAGATTTCAATCATGGGAAACACTCACATTGAAGGGAGAGTTTCTTTATATGAGATGTTGTGCCCATATCTTGAGTTTAACTGTTAATGAGAGGTTGAAAGATATGGATGATTCAATCTTTAGAGTTGGTTCAGTAGTAAGATATGCCAAGTTTTCTCCATTTAGATTGGCTAGGTTTAAGAGTAGTGTGCAAGAAGAAAACATTGAAAATAAGGCATCGTTGAGTTTAGATGTTGAAACTAGATGGAATTCAACTTATTTGATGTCGGAGTTGACTATGAAATTTCTTAAAACATTTGAATTGTTGGAAATTAAGGCCGAGAAGTAGTAGATCTTGAGAAAGAAAAAATGAGGAGAGTTCCTTTAGAGGAAGATTGGGCATATGCTCGTGGTAAGTTAACAAAAGGCGGTCTTAGAGAAGATGGAGAGGGATGATGGTGAGAGAAGAATGCCCGTGAAAGTCTAGAGTCCTAGCTGAAGTAATCTTAAGGTGGAGTTTGGCAACAGGTAGAGGAAGGCGATAATCAGTTGGTGTAGTACAGAAGTAGATCGCTCTACCATTAGGCAACTTAGGAAGAAAAGATCTTGGAGGACAAAATGAAAGGTTGAGGGTAAGTGACAAAGGCCCGTAAAAGCCTATGGTCTTGGTCGAAGAAGACCTTGAGGGAGTTTGCTAATGGAAAAGGGTGGTAATCTATTAAAAAAGTAGTGGATGGAAATTGGTGTTGTAACGAAAGCATCACGAATTTAGGTAGGGGATAATATTATGACTCATAACATCAAGAGGAAAGTAAGGGATCAACTTAAGTATAAAGTGTAGTAAGTGACACCAATAAGTTAATTTGTTCTAGGAGGTTGGGTTTTCTAAAAGCAAGTTTGACCTCTCATGAATAAAATTAATCAGGAGTTAATGTCACTCTCCTTATGATGACCATGGCAAGTTAAAACCAGTTAAGAAAATTAGTCCACGCAATTATAAGGGGGACTATAGCAAAGTTAGATGAAAACTCTCCTAATAAGGAATGGATGGGTTCAGAACAAGTCTTGAGAAAATAGAAAAGAATGGCTAACTCACCATTTAAAAATGAGACAAGAGTATAAAATAAATACGGTCGAGCATCATACGAGATTTCTAGAAGAGGTGAACCTCCCGTTTCATAACATCCTATACCTTATAAATTTACAAAGTACATAATAGTTTTAGGATACTATAGGATAAGTTCTAATCCAAAAAATTAAGAGCTTATAATTTATAGGATAAAATATAGATAAAACCCTATACACTATCCATACTATATCCACTCATCCCTAAGTGATACCTTAAAAGTTAGATAACATCTAAATCAATACAGGAAAAATAAAATGCAATCATTCTTCACTCATTTCCTAAATCTACATATCTAAGCAAAATATTTGAAATAATATTTACCTTCACACCACTTATTTGTATACTTATTTAAAGGTAAAAACATGGATAGATGGCACAAGAAATTCAAAATACTTAGGGAGGGTACTATCGAATTTTCACCATCAGTATAGTAATTACCAGGGTTTTTTTTTTCCACACAAGATTCCATTTGTTCGAACCGAACGGATTGGTTATCAAGTTTTTTGAACATATATATATAAGGAAAAAAAAAAGGTCAACTCAATTTCGAACCCATAAAACTGATCGAACCATGCGTAGTTCGATCAGGCAACTCCCAACCTTACCTGTCTATATAAAGTTTTACAATGACATTTTACATGTGACTATAAATATAATAAACGTAATAAATTTATCAATCATTTAAAGAAAGACACTTAATTTATCCAAAATCAAATAATGATATGACATTCATGCATTTCATTCAATCACGGAATCACTCTTAACCAAAATCAAACAATGGCATGACCATCATGCACCAGCTCCTTATATAATGCAGGAATGTTGCATAATTAATGGGGTTAGAACGGCACGATCCTTGGGATTCATAAAAGCGTGTATCAATATATTCTACATCACGGTGTCGAAAGATAAGTTCAATAAAAACCAAAATGTCGGGAGTCGAGACCACTAATGACAAGATACCAATATACGAACAAATATGCATTTTACCAATCAGCTAGAGAATCATTCATAACAATAAACTCTTTTAAATGCAAAATAAAAAGACCCTAGAAAACAAAACCATGGCTTCTCATATTCCAAGTGTTCTAACTTCAAAAGGTACGAAAAAGCACAAGAAAGCTTAACGCTTCTTAGAGACACCAACAGTCTTTCCTCTGCGACCTGTTGTCTTGGTGTGCTGCCCACGAACACGAAGGCCCCAGTAGTGCCTCAGACCACGGTGGTTCCTGCAAAATATCGCCATTATAAGGACTTGGGTACCAATGACCAACAGTTTAAAGATAATATCATAATCAGAGAGCTGTATTGTCATATGCATCGAGCATGTTGAACAAGATGAAAATATCAGTTCCCCTGGGTATGAATGACGGTGTTTTAAGCTAATATCATGCATTGACTAAGGCCCAACGAAGACAAAAATCTGACAGAAGTATGAACTGGGATAAGTTCTATATGGCTTGGAAACAGTATGAATATCGCATATTTTTATGGACAGCCAAATCAGCTGTCCATCGACAAGGTTCTATAACATCTTCAAAATATCACAACGAATCCTATTAACTATACAGCCATAATAGAAATCCATAACAAAGAAAAAACAAAGGCCTAAAACTTTCAAGGGATTGCTTGCAGTCAAAAGGACACATGGCCATAAGTTCTTATCCAAAAAAAAAAAAAGACATGGCCATAAGTGTCATTGACTAGCATTGCAAAAAACTGTTTTGCAGAGACAGAATTCTGGTCAGATTTATTGCTTTAAAAATGCACATGACATAGATGCAGAAGCAAAGCTATAATAAAGATACAAATCAAGATGAGATTTTAACCGCCTTTTTTGTGTAAAAGAATTATCTAACCAAGGCAAACAAAATTGTAGCATACTACAAGCTGCCAGAAACATGTTTTGTCATTAGATCTATACTGAAAATTTTCAAGCAACCATAGATTGTAATTTTCATCCATGAGAGAAAAAAAAAATCAATGGATTCTTCATTACCTGATCTTCTTCAAGCGCTCCAAATCATCTCTCAACTTCATGTCAAGAGCATTGGAGACAACCTGTGAATACTTGCCATCCTTGTAATCCTTCTTTCTGTTCAAAAACCAATCAGGGATTTTGAACTGACGAGGATTGGCAACAATAGTCATGAGATTATCCAACTCTGCAGCAGACAATTCACCAGCCCTGGAGTAGTAATACCCATATAAGCACATCAATACAACTATTAAAACTAAAAGGACGGCTAAAAGCAACATGGGAGCCAGTAAAAAAAGGGTACATCCATTGAAAACTAAAAATATCTACAGGAAACCTTAGCTTTTGGCCAGGGTAAGTAATTCATTATAAGAGGGAGAATATAAAACCGACACAGCTATCTAAATCTATTACAGAGAATGAGTACACACAGAAAAAAAATTTGCAGAAAACAAGTGTAAACCCAATCTCTGTAATTTCTTACCGTGTATATAAAGAAGCATTCAAATCATCTAACCAAACCTAGGTGTGTATCCTAATTAGGAAACCAATTCTTTCTTTTACCCAATCAACAACTACTAGAAGAAAAGGAACTCTGTCTAGAAAAAAGGAATTAAAAAAAAAAAAAGAACCTAAAATAAGTGAGCTCTCCACTATTACTAGATGTAGAACACCGCAAATTCAAGTATCCATGAAAACACATATTACTAGATGCCCAAACATCTAACAACAAAAACAACTTGGCGATTCAACTAAATCATTATGTCAGCAGGAATAACATAAATTTTCACAGTATCCTCGACATCTTATGAAGTCAGACATATATTACATGATTGAGCAAATAATAAACAGTACAACTACACGATTCAGACAGAGAGACACAGAGAGGGAGAGAGAGAGAGAGAGAAGACCTCTTGTTCATGTCAACATCGGCCTTCTTGCAAACAATGTTGGCGAATCGGCGACCAATACCTTTGATAGAGGTAAGCGCAAACATGATCTTCTGCTTTCCATCGACGTTGGTGTTAAGCACACGCAATATGTGCTGGAAATCCTCGTTCGCCACCAAAGACTGCTCATTCATAATACACAACAAATTCCATTAACACGGATCGAAACCCATCAACAAAAAAAACAGTAAAAGAGTAATAATCACCATTTTCCAACTCCGAGAGAGTTGCAGAGCGTGTGTGTGCGACGGAGGCGGTTTCTAGGTTTAGAGAGAAGAAGTCTGGCTTTGCTAATGCATTTTATATGGGTGGTTCCGCGCTAGGGTTTTTGGAATTCGTTAGTGTGACTATTTTGCCCCCACTCCTATCGGGCTCGAAAAAAATCCACTAAAAAGCCCATATTCTTTTTCACTCAAATAAAAGTTTAATATTGATGAAGTCCCATATCTTTTCCATTCATCTTTTGATGATTTGTGCTGGGTTATTTTTTCTTTTAATTATTTATAGTATATACCTTAACTTAGAAAGTATATGAGCATCATAATTCAATAAGATATTTATTGGATTTGAATTTTTGTAAAATTCATGTTGGCAGGAGAATTTGAAAAAAAAGCATAACATTCTATTTTAGAATTTTAGATTAAAATTATCATTAAATGCTATATCTCTAAAAACTATGTGAATTTATAGAGCATGAAACGAATACAAGCATTTTTTTTTTAATAAAATAAAAACAATCAACATTAATTATATTACCATTGAAAAAAAGATTACGAGCTTAGCAATGTTTTTCCTAATCTATTGTATTATATTAAGAGAATAGTAAAATATTCAACTTCACATTCTCTAATATATAGTTTTTAATGTATTTATTTTAGAGTAAAAGAAAAAAGTAGGAATTTATGTATATAATTTGTTAATAAGAAAATTATTAAAAATATAAAAAAATGAAAATATCACTATTTAATTTACTAACTTTAAGATTTATTTATTTTTAATGAATTGCTTATAAAGATCAAAAGTATTTTTTAGCTTATTAACTAGATAAGTTTACTAATAGAATCATTTTCTCTTAATACACTATCAATAAAAACATAAGAAAAATTCTTGTTTTGTTAGAAGACATGTTGACAAAGACCTTGTACGTATATTAGTTTTGTTCCTTAGTAGTAAAAAAATCCTGCCTACTTACACAACAACAAGTTCTCTACCCCCTGGAGGGATGGAGCGACAAAAGTTTTGAGAATTCAAGAAAATATCACAAGAAGATGAGCCATTTATCATTATGATAGATGTTAAGTGAAAGTGCAATGATGTATGTAGTTGAGGCATCTTAATAGATCGGTAAACTTGAACCTTGTTCCTACATGACTAGATTAATTCGATCAGGCATTTACTATCTAATAGGTAGGAGCATAAACCGAAGCATTCTAGAGTTACAAAGATCATTAGCACCGCATAAAAACATTCCTTCTAGAGTAGCTATTAATACGAATAATAGAAACTTTATTATAACCATTTTTATATATTCAATATACTCTATAGATAAAGGAATACATAGACTTGAATATGGTAAAATAAGAAACTGAAAGATTTCATTGAAATTGTTAAGCATGGAAATTGTTCCCACAAGTTGAAATCATTTTTATCAATTAGAACTCTAAAGAGCAATTTCTTCTTTATCATCGTTTACTTTTTGAATTAGTTGTGTCAAGCATCACATATTATTTGAATAGCATTGCTAAAATTAAACAATTGAATAATGTATATGCCACATAAATATTTAGATGATATGACAAATTATTATATCACATAATTAAAAAAAAAATGGCCACACATTTATATTAAGGGTACAAGTGCTCAATTTTAAAAACGAGGAGTGTTCGCATAATTATAATAGTTTTTCAAGGATGATATGTGCAATTTACTCTTTATTTTACAACTCACCTTTTTCCACTGCTTTCTCTCTCCCATGCTATCACTCTAGATCCTTTCGCTTTGCCTAATACAAAAGAAAATTACCTTCTCAATTTAAAATGCCCAATTATACCCAACAACTATTGATATTTCATGAGCATTTTAATTATGTTATAGAGGTTTTTGATGTATTCATTTGATAGTTTTATATATAAGTGAATATGATCAATATTTGATCATATTATTTGTGTTTTTCTATTTTATAACAATTTTAAAAATGAAAAAATTAGAATAATTGTAAATTTCATTTTTTAAAAAGTACACCTTTACATTAATAATAATAATAATAATAATAATAATAATAATAATAATAATAATAATAATAATAATAATAAAAGAACCTTGCATTGATGTATAAATAGTTTAATAACTAAATTACTAGGTAATTTTAGCTTATACCAAAACATTTATTTTGCTATATAGAAAATTCCTCAATTAATACCTCCTTCATTATTTTTGTAGATAAATGATGACTTTTTTTATGAAGTAAATTAAATGCATATTTTTAATGTATCTTAACGTATACATATATAATGTTTTGCTACTATTTCCTTCTTTTATATATATATATGCAACTTGTATTGTTCCTACATTATTTTTTTTAAGTAGTGGTCATGTATATAATTTGATTCAAAAATTGTGTTATATTCTAAATTTTTTATGTCGTTATATTAATTTTTACACATATATCACAAGTGAAATTATATTAATAAATTTTAAAACAAATAAAGGAAAATACATTAGTCTAAACAAGTTTTATGAAAATATCTTGCGTGCACTTTCAATTTTTCAAAAAAATTTCTTTGTTTCCCTTATTCAATATATTGAAAAAGGCATTTTAAATAAAATAAATTATCATAGGAAACCATTTCTATTTAAAGGGAATTTCATAGGCCAACATAGGAAAAACAACTTACTCTAGATAGCATAAGGCTTTGATTCAGCCTAAATTGGCCTAATCTACCAATTTGCGAGTCCCTAAATTGGGGAAACTGAGACTGACTCACTTAAGACCAGTTTAGTGTCAGTTTCAAGACTCGTGGACCAAACTATATTATTCTTTTTCTTAATTCTAAGATTTTTAAACTAAAAAAAATTAAGCCAAAGAATTACATAGTTCTAATCTATTTATTATTAATCAAGTATGAAAGAAATTTATATTTCTATCTATAAAAAATTATGCCCAATCTATACTAGTCCCATGCTATTAAGAAATAAACTCTCTTTGAGTGGGAGCTTATACATAGACTAGAATAGACCATCATTATTCACAATATGAAATATTGTGAATGAAAAAATCTTTTTTAATTATTTTTTACTTAAGTTAATGTTATTTTTTAATTTTTAATTTAGGTTGGTAACCCTCCATAATTCCAATAGATCCATGGAATCCAAGGGGCTAAACCAACCTAGATCCGTGGACCAGCCAAGTCTTGAGGCGAGTTTTGATTCATCTAAAAGGGATGGGTACGGGTCATCGACTCATCATGGTGAGTCAATGCCAGGTCACACATTAAAGCCGATTTGTGCCTAACTCTAACTTACTCTTTTCAAATTGAATGTTATTTTCCAAATTAGTCTTCACAAGCATTGTTACTATAAGAATTTATCTTGTTTTTCTTATAGTTGACTTATAAATTATACTTTAAATATGAAAGGAATTTAATGAACCAAATAAAATATTACAAGGTTGTCTAAAATTATGAAAATCAACTAAAGAGATTGTAATAATGGTATTACAAAGTCATTTACATATATACTTTCATTTTAATTAAAAAATTTGAAATAATGTATTTATATCAACATGATGATACTCCTTTATGACTACAAAAACCTTATCTTCTCATAGTGAAAAATTGTTACCTCAAGAAGCTAAAATTTGCATTTGTGGTAAGAAAACTCATTGAATAAACTATAGTGACAACGAAGTCATTATAAAATGTCATGGAATGAAAAGAAAAATGTCAAAAATAAATAAATGAAAAATTGAGGAATGATAAAAAATTAAATTACTAGTAAATTAAAGTTGTAAGAAAGTTAAATTTCAAAAACATAAAAATGAACAAACAAATAAATTTCCAAATGCATTTAGTGACCTAAAGAGGGTAACTAAATCTCATATTACAACTGTAAATGCTCTAATTATAGTTAATGTCCTTGAAGGGTAACCTATTGTTGCAAATGAGTTTAAAGCATGCTATAAGTATAGAAGACCAGTCAATTATAAGGATAAAGTTCCTTAAAAAAGAAAAGGAGTAAATACTAAAGATGGTTGAGAAGAGGATGTAAAACCTCCAAGAAGACAATATATAGGATAGGTATAGTATGAGGCCCTTCCCATACCCTGCTCTATAAAATACAAATTTCCAAATTTTAAAATTAGAACCCACCATATAACACTTTAGAACCATTATAAAATTTGTACCTTGTAATATAAGGTATATGGTACCTATAGAACTTACAAATCTTGCCTTTCTTTCTATGAATTTTAAGTTTATATAAAATTAAAAAAATAATCTATATGTAACATTACAAATTCATTATATGCAAAACTTATAGAGTTTGTAACAAAATCCACAAAATTTATAAAAGTAATTTTTCTTATCTTCATTATTTTAAGTTAATGCTTTTATCCTACTTAACAAATGAAAATGAATAAGGAAAAAGAATGGAAAATATAAAGTGAGAGATGTGGCATTAAGTTTAGCTGTTTAGGATTATTGACTAATAGGCTTAGGCTCTTTTTTTTTTTCCTCATTACTAAAACATTTACTAGCAATATATATATAATATTATCATTTATTAATAGGATGGATATAGGATATCTTGAAACTTATATACCCTTTATACCTTAAAGTATAAGTTCTAAGGTAGGTATCGAATAGGAAAACCCCATACTTGTACCTTACCCTATAAGAGAAGTTCCAAAAGAATTGTATTCAAAACCCACCCCATGACATGTAATACCTTACCTTAAAACCTACCTAGTTTAGTAGGATATAGATGGGTACTTTCTACAAAAGGGTTATCCCTCCATCCTTAATTTGTGTACTTAAAATTAGTGAAAATGAGGAGATCTCAATGAATTATGTCATGACAAGATTATGCTCATCCATAGTGAAAGAAACATGATGATATTTTTGCATATAATGTAGCACTCATTATTATAGAAGAAAATGAGGATGTAAAACCTACCTCTATCAAGGAGAGTAGACATAGAAATGATTGGCCAAAGTGGAAAGAGGCAATCCAAGCAAAATTGAAATCTCTTACAAAGCATGAAGTTTTTGGACCTATAGTCTAAACATCAAGTGGTGAAAGACCAATGGGGTATACATGGATATTTATGTGAAAGCAAAATGAGAAAAATGGGATTTTAAGATATAAAGCACGTCTTGTTGCCTAAAGATTTACCCAAAAGCCTAGTGTTGATTACAAAAAGACATATTCTCCTATGATAGATGCAATTGTGATATTCATTTAGTTTGGCAATATCTTAAAAGCTTGATATGCATCTAATGGACGTGGTTATGAATTTGAATTCTCAGGAAATCTATTCAATTAAGGTGGATAAAACTTTATATGGATTAAAGCAATATGGGCGCATGTGGTATAGTCATCTTAGTGAATATTTGTTGAAGGAAGGTTATAAAAATGATTCTATATGCCCATGTGTTTTTATAAAATGATGAGGATTTGGATTTGTTATAATTGTTGTTTATGTTGATGATTTGAATATCATTGGAACTCCTAAAGAGTTACCAACATGCCATCGGTTACTTAGAGAGAGAATTTGAAATGAAAGATATTAAAAAGATAAAGTTCTGTTTGGATTTGCAAATTAAGCATTTGGAAAATAGAATTCTTATTGTCAACTAAATTATGCAGAAAAAAGTGATAAAATGTTTTTTACATGGATAGAGCCCATCCATTAAGTACACCAATGGTCATAAGGCCAGTTGATATAAATAAGGATATTTTCCAACCATGTAAGGATGATGAAGAAATTCTTGGACTTGAAGTACCAAATCTTAATGTTATCGGAGCATTAATGTATCTTGCTAACAAATATATCATTTACTGTGAATTTGCTAGCAAGATATAGTTCTTCACCAACTTAGAAACTTTGGAATGGAATTAAACACACTCTTGGATATCTTCAAGAAACAATGGACATAAGCTTATATTAGGAAAATCGCTGGTAGGGGTAGCAAGCTTTTCTATATTTTTTATTAACATATTAGTCACGTAAACACACATAGAACAATCATTGCAATTGTTTAAAGGCAAGAATGGTTACGAACAAACTCAGGTAATATGTATGATTGGTTCAAATTCTGTTAGTGTTAATTTATTTTCACTCTTTTGTTCTAGTTTATTGCAACATATGGTTAGCAAATTTTCATCTTCATGTTGTCCTCTCTAGACAAAAAAAAAATGCTCTCTTCTCTCTCCTCCCTACACACTTCCCTAAACACACTCACCCGTAGGACCCTAGGAACCACCGTAACCAACCCCTTAGCCTAGTTCAGTAGTTACAACCACCTACCCGCTTGCCATTCACCATGTCAATTCCGGCCAAGGATGCTGTGCCGGAGGGCTGTCAGTCACTGTTAGTGAAGGCGACCATGTACAATGCCACCGATAGTGGACTACAATTGGGAGTGCAAGACCAAGGCTCCCTTTCGGAGGTGAGCACGTTTCCTGAGGAGGCTTTTAATGTCAACCTAATTCTGGTAAGTCAATGCCCTGCTTTTCCAACTGGGAAAGAGAAAGGAAAAAACATAGCTAAGGAGGGAAATGTGGAGCCTTGTGCTACCACAAAGCATAGCAGACCTCTCACCTGCAAAAGTGGACCCACATTCACCAAAATAGCCACACACCCTAGCCATGGCCCACGTGCCATCCAAAATCAATCCATTTCTGGTAATCCTGCATTGGGAAGCGACACAACATATCCCCGGACCATTGAGGAGGCTAACCGGTCTCCACCCAGCAACGGCTACCCACCTGCACATGCACAGGCGCCTCCGGCTGGCAAAACTTATGCACAAGCATGCAGCTCCAAGGCGTCGGATAGCTCACCGGTTTTTCCCTTGCAATACATGCCGCCGCCGGTCAAGGGCCTTTCCCCAACAGTGCACATACCTAAGGTAGTCGGGGACCTGGGCGCGACCTTCTGGAACAATACTCTCGTGGGCTATTTCTTTGGCCGCAAACTGCCATACTCCTTGGTCCGGTCCATTGCTTTCAAGCTTTGGAAGGAATTTGGACTTGTGGATGTAATAGGCAGTTTGCAGGGATTTTTCTACTTCCGGTTTGGTGAGGAGAGTGATACTACACTGGTCTTAGAGAAAACATGGCATTTTGCCCAACGTTTCCTTATGTTGCAGAAATGGCAGAAGGGCATGCCACTAGACAAGACGCAGCCTACCAACATCCCAGTGTGGGCCATTTTCTCGCGAATTCCATGTGAGTACCTAGGGGCGGAAGGCTTGAGCCACATAGTCAGTGGCGTGGGAGTGCCACTCAAGGCTGATGCATTAACGGCTAAGAGGCAGCGTGCCAACCACGCGAGGGTGCTGGTGGAACTTGATGCCCGTGAGGATTTAGTCACCCAAGTAAGGGTGGAGGGCAAGAACGGTGTAGCTGCGGAAGTAAAGGTGGAATACCAATGGTTGCCTCCGCGTTGCGTGACATGCAAAGTGTTTGGGCATAAATGCCAACCTGTGCCGAACACTCAAAGGCAGGAGGGAGCAGCAAAGGTGGCGGAGAGCAGACCGGTTGCCTCATGTGCAGATGCTGGTCCGCAGGAGCGGCGGTGTGAGGAGAAGGACAGGCTAGTGTCATGTGTTGAATGCCAACACCTCCCCACCAGTGCACTACGCCCGACACTCTCAAAGTCTAAAACAGCAGCTAGAGGAGGTGCATTATATGGTGGGTAGGGGATGCCAGCAAAGGTAACCAGCACTGCCAAGGTGCCCGTAGACGTCCTCAGTAATCAGAGGAGTATTGAGGTTGAGCGGATGGAGGTGGACAGCGACTACCCAGCGCCTAGCGTGAAGTCTGCAATAGTCCTGGCGGCAAAAGAGAAACCCTTGGCAACAGCTGCGATACCATCATCCCCTAGCCGTGTCACGAATACGCCAATGACTGATCAAGGAGGAGATGCAGCAGTTGGGGATGTTGATTTTGAGAACACCCCACTAAACAAATTATTGGTTCAGATGAACCAAAGCTCGGGATCTCAACCCATAGTCAACAGAAGCTCTAGCTCCTTTAGCCGCAGGAAGAAGAAACAACGCAAGAGGAGTCGGAACTTCACCTAATCGTATTCCCTCACGCATCTATGTCAATGGCAGCATGGAATGTAAGGGGTTTAAATGACCTCATAAAAGTTTCGGAGGTTAGGAGGTTATGTGCTATGCATAGCATCAGTTTGATTGGCCTATTGGAAGCCAAAGTATGCGTAGCAAATGAGGAGTCCGTCAAGAATAGATTGGATCCGAATTGGCAAGTATGGGTTAACTCCATGGCACGAAAGCGCATCTGGATAGCATGGCAACCTAGGGAGTGGCACATTTGTGTGGAAAAGGAACACATACAATTTCTACATTGTACCATGACAAACTTGAGAGCAAATAGCATTATGGCCCTCACATTTGTCTATGGATCCAATAATGATAGAGCACGCAAGGACCTATGGTTGAACCTCGAGGGGTTAGCCCAGGCTGTTGGTGATAGACCGTGGCTGGTCATGGGTGATTTCAACATTACTCGCCTAGTCACAGAGAAAGAAGGAGGCCGGGCATCAGTCACGGAGGCAATGTTGGATTTCCAAAGATGCCTAGCAAATGTAGAGTTGGAAGATCTGAGATATTCTGGGGATTTCTTTACCTGGACAAACAAGCAGTAGCAGGCACCTATCCTCAAGAAGCTTGATCGGGCCATGGTTAACCTACCTTGGATGAATATGCATCCAAGTGCTCACGCCCAATTCCTCCCACCTATCATATCCGATCACTCACTAGTTGTGGTTCGTATGGAATATGGAACGAGGACTAGAAGATGCCCTTTCAAATTTTTCAATTATTGGACCGACCACGAAGGGTTCCATGACTTAGTTAGCGCCATTTGGAGAAGGGATATCCAGGGCTCCCACATGTTTCAGATAGTCCAAAAATTGAAGCTAGTTAAGGAGGGCCTCAGAAGCTTAAACAGGGCTGAATTCTCCAACATATCGCAAAGAGTACAAGACGCGAAGCAACGGTTGGTACAAGTGCAAGCAGCCTATACATGAAGCTAGGGACATTAACCGGTTGGAAGAAGAGCGGATAACCTACAAAGAGTACTATACCCTTAGGGGGGCGGAGGAGAGCTTTTTCAAATAGAAGTCTAGGTCCAAATGGTTGGAATTGGGGGATAGAAATACGGCTTACTTCCATAAAGCCATGAAGAGCCTTCATAACTGAAGCTCCATCCATAGATTGACCCGTGAGGATGGCAGTGAGGTGGCAAGGGAAGAGGAGGTCAAGCAAGAGATACTCCACTACTTCCAACATCTATATAACCCACTCATAGCTCCTACCACCACTGTCGATGTGGGGAGCTTGTTACCACGGACTCTAACAAACCAACAACAAATTAGCCTCCTTGCCGACTACTCAGATGAGGAGATAAAGTGGGGATTTACATCCCAAGCGAATGGAAAAGCTCCCAGCCCGGATGGCTTCTCTGCCCTGTTCTTTAAGAAAGACTGGGACATAATAGGTGAGGATTTGATCAGGGCTACTAGAGAGTCTATGATATCAGGGCATCTACTAAAAGAGATAAACAACACGGCCATCACACTAGTACCAAAAGTGACCAACCCCACTAGATTAGGGGATTTCAGGCCAATTGCATGCTGCAATGTCATCTATAAGGCAATCTCTAAGGTGCTTGCAACAAGGATGAAATTGGTGTTACTATCTTTAGTGGGGCGGGAACAGGCGGCTTTTATCCCAGGGAGGAAGATTTCGGATAATATTTTCTTAGCCCAGGAACTCATGGCAAATTATCATGCCAAAGTGGGAGCTCCTCACTACATGATGAAGGTGGACCTTCAAAAGGCCTACGACACGGTGGGATGGGATTTTGTGTTAGGGGTTCTATTGGCTATGCAATTTCCTCCACATTTCTGTAGGTTAATGAGTCAGTGCATATCAACGCCAAAATACTCTGTCAATGTAAATGGGGAGCTTGTGGGTTTTTTTTGAGAGTAAAAGAGGCTTAAGGCAAGGAGATCCTATATCTCCTTACCTATTTGTACTTTGTATGGAAATCCTCTTAATGCGATTGAGACAACTTATTCAGCACCCGAGGTACTCACTTCATTGGAGGTGCCAGAATGAACGTCTCACCCATCTCTACTTTGTAGATGACCTCCTCATATTTGCTAAGGGGAACAAAGAATTTGTCTTTTTGGTACGACATACTTTGCAGGATTTCCAGGCCATCTCAAGACTGGCAATAAATAACCACAAGAGTAGCATTTTCTTTTCTCAGGTCCCAGCTAGCATAAAGGAGGCCATAATCCACTACACTCAGTTCAATGAGGGCAAACTACCGGTGCGGTACCTTGGGGTTCCCCTCATCTCATCGAAGCTCAAGAAACGGGATTGTGAGAAGTTAGTGGAACGCACTATGGCCCGAATCAATTCATGGACAGCCAAGCACTTATCCTATGTGGGTAGGCTTCAGTTAATTAGATCTGTCCTCTTCTCCATGCAGGTCTATTGGTGCTCCATCTTTGTACTTTCGAAGGCGGTTGTCACAAGAATAGAATAGCTACTTAGGAATTTCCTCTAGAGTGGTGACCCGCACATATTCACTAAGGCAAAAGTCAAGTGGGCTGAAGTGTGTCAACCAAAAGGAAGTGGTGGTCTAGGGCTATTGGATATCCACTAGTGGAACAAAGCCATCCAAATTAAGCACATATGGAGACTTTGCAAGCAGGGAACAAAGAGCTTATGGCCGGAATGGGTTCATTCCACTATACTCAAGGGAAAGAACTTCTGGTCGTCCAAGGCACCAACCGTCTGTTCATGGACATGGAAGAAATTACTCAAACCGAGAGGTTTGGTTAGATCTTCTTTCTATTGGGAACCAAACAATGGCTTAGGTATCTCTTTATGGGCAGATTTTTTGCTCCCGTCGGGACCTTTGGATACTTTGTTTAGTGCTCGGGTCATGCACAGCACGGGCTTCCCAGTTAACACTAGGCTATGCTCCATAATGAATGGCAATGAATGGAGTATCCCGGAGGGCCCACCGTGGGATAGTATCAGCATTCCCCAATCCATCAAACCGAATAGCACAGAGCAGGACCGCTTTTGTTGGAAACACTCATGATCTGGAGAGTATACCATCAAGAGTGGCTACACTTTCCTAAACCCCCCAAGACCCAGCATGCCTTGGCAGATAGTAGTATGGAATAAAACCTCCCTACCTAGACATGCTTTCATACTATGGTTGGCTTGGTTAAGGAAACTATCCACCCTTGATAGGGTACACCGTTAGGGACTAGCACAGTCTACTACTTGCCTCCTATGTAACCAACATCCGGAGGATCATGCTCACCTTTTCTTCCAATGCGATTACACATCACAAGTCTGGAGTATAGTTTGTGACTACATGAATTGTTCAGCTTCCTCCAGCAACTGGGAACAAGTGACTAGATTTTTTATGGCTCTGGGTGACTCACCGACACATCAGAGGTGGTGTGCAATTTTAGCAGCAACAGTTTATTGTATATGGCGCACTCGTAATCAAGTGCGTCTTGGGAAAGATCTCCCGGGGATTAGCATACTAGCAAATCACATATGAGCCTACATAAGGCCATTGTAATCCTACCACTTTACTCTACACTAGTGCCTAGGGTTAGCATGCTAGCACACTCATTGTTGATGTGCTCCTTGTAATTTTCCTGTATTGTATCACTCAATTTTGCAATTCAATAAATTATTAATTACCCAAAAAACATATGGTTAGCAATCAATGGATGTATGCTTGAAATTTCAAATGGCGTGATTTGATTATTTATACAACCATTTCAAATTTTCTTTATTTATTTAATGATGAAGATTTCAATACATTCATGGAATAGTTTCAATTTCAAGCAAAGAAAAGGTGCAAGAAACATTTGGCGAATGCATACTTACAAATATTTTAGTAGTTACCTTTGTTTTGATCAAAAATTTCAACCATCGAGTTCATATTCATGTTAAGCTTGTTTTCAAATATTAGAGACAAGTATACAAAAGAAACCATATCAAACAACATTTTACACAAACAAGTTTCTTCAACTTGCTTGGAAATTGATTCATCATTACTTTGTTGAACTCTTGCACCCTTCATATACTTCCTTCCAGAATTCATCAATTCACTTTATATCCTCCATACACCTGCTTTCATAATTCATTGATTCACTTTGTCATTATCATTACTCCTTTACGCATAACAAAACTCTTCAAAATTGTTAGAAATTTTCAAAAAGACGAAGGAAAAATGTAGACTTATATAAACGTCAAACATGTATTCCTTAAAGAGTTTTAAGTGTTCTACACATAGTTTGTTAAGGATTGACATATCTCTTGTGGGATACAAATAAGTGAGTATTAAGAATAAAAACGGTTATCCTTTATTCTTGATGACTACATAATATTGCAAAATATTTGAAAGGTTATTTGTGTGTTGTTGATATGGTTGAGAGGAAGAAATTGATAAAGAAAGTGTGTAAATTTCACGTGAATAATGTTTGCTAAAAACAACAGATATTCTGGCGTCATTTTCTTAAATCTCTGGAGTTACAACACTTCCATATGATACGATTATACTTTTAAAATCAACTTTAGTGAATATTATGAATTCACACTTTCATAACCAACTCCAGAGGCTATATTAAGGGTTAACACTTTCAAAATTGACTTTAGAAGTCTGATTCCATATGTTACTGGATAGTCCTTTATAACTAGGCTAAGACTGAATAAATTGAACAAATATGTATGAGCTTTATTATATGTTGATTGATGCATTTAGCTATCTTAGGTCGCATGTGTTTTGACATATGCATGGATGTGTTTATATGGTAGGCAGCCATTTGCTGGGCTTTATGTTTACTTCGTTTGGGGAACCTTCTTTCAGGAAACTACAATGAAGAAACGAAGAGCATAAGATGGAGTCTTGCACGCCCTATCTGGCACGCAGTAAATCGAGGCACCTTTACGATTCGAGGTGTTACAGCTAATATGGGAATTAGACATGTTTTTACGCACGAATTTCTTCCATCCTCTTCATTGGGAAAAATTAGGAATAAAAAAAATTAAAAAAAAAAAATCTCCCGAAAGGTCATTCAAATCACTTAGACATGACCCTCCAAAATTTTGCAGCTCTTACCTTTTTTTTTTTTTTTTTGGTTCAATGACATATGGTAAGTTTAACACATGGTTTCGTTTGTTCAATCTTGAAGTCATGTTTTCAACTCATGATTTCAGTGTGTTTTGAAATTATAAGTTGAAAAGAAGATCTCAAGTAAGGTATCGGCTGTATCTTTTCCCCTGCAAAACATTTCCAAGAGATTAACTGTGCATTTGGAAAGTGAAAAGGAGGCAAAATACATAAATTTGAGGGGGTTATATTATAACTCAGCCCAGAATTAAATTGCTAGGGACCGGAAAGATATCCCTTTGCTAAGCAAGGATTCGATTGTAAATACAGGTTATAGACAAATATACAATCTAATTGAAAGAGAATTCAGGTGGGTCAATTCCTTAGTTGTATTAGCATATAATACCGTATTCCTTGGTATAAGTTTTTAAATGCTAATAAGGTATTACTTAGCGTATGATTCCTTAGTATAAGGTATTATATGCTAATAAGTTGAACAGAAAAGATGCCTCATTTTATATGCACCTCAGACTGAATTAATAAGCAAATCATCAGGTAGAATAATGACAAATCAAAGAGTAGCCACCTATGTAAGAACATTGCTGATTCTCAACTGATGATCACCCTGCAAAAGTATGTCAAACTACAGCTGATCTATCCAACAGCCATCTCAGTTCGTTCATCGAAAAGATAATGTAAAAGCTGTTCAGAATAATACAAAGGATAGACCAGAACATGGAAATAACTGTCTTAACTATACATCCATCCTAGGTGAAAGACTGATGAGACTGAGGCAATTGTTGAACGTATGTGACTCTGTTCAGTATATTAATATGTCAAGCTAAATACTGATCTTTGCAAGCAGTATGCCCCAGATGGAAAGATATACTCAGGAATCGTAATGTATGACTTAGACAAAGTGTCTTCCATTTTTCCTATTAAAGAAAAGTTGCCAGTCACTATGATGTGGATATTGTACAGCCTAATTCTTTTGCTGCAACATTCAGGAACTGTATAGCCATTCCACTAGCTAGTCGACTATGAGCTTCCCATGTTAGACATTGCTCTATATCTGTTTGCCAGTCGGTGACATCTAAATTGTAGAGCTGATAAGAACCATGGATCCCATTTCTGTCCCTTGGTTTGTATCTGGAATCGATTGAACCAGAATGCAATATATCACGAAGAACAGATATGCTCAGTGCACGAACATGTGCACTTGGATGAGAAAGGCATCTAATGGTTGCTGGCAAGCGACACTGGAAATGTTGGACAAGGAAGATCACATGAGTAGCAGATTAAACACGTAAAAGTTTTGCATATGTACATTTTCTTTTAATGTGAAATTGCATATAATGTGAAGATCCCAATGACTTGAGGGCCAAAAAGCATATTAAAATCCTAATGAGAATGCTATTAAAACAAGATACATGGAATGCAATGCATCAGGAAGTCGTGAAGATGTATATGCAAATGCATGTGCAAATAATAATTCCATAATACTCATTTACCTTTAGCAGATTTGAAAGGCCATCAGCAACTGCCAACCCAGACTCGCCCCACTTCATCACAGGTTGAACTGCTTTGGCAGTGACCTCAAGTAGCTGCTCACCAAGAATATGAAATGTTAGATTTTATTTAGAGCATTGATAATGATTTGAAAAACAATAATTCCAAACATTAACAGTCGTCATCAACTACATAAATCTGGAACTTCCCTGTTTTTAGGCAGTAAATCCAATCAGACTTTCCCATGTCAGAACACCCTCTATAGTATATAGCAGGGTGCTCAGATCTCATAATGAAACATATACAGTTTAAATAGAAACTGGCAGTGCTGGCACAATTGTCAGATAAAAGTAAAAACGTTTGGATTTTTCAAAACCTGACACACTTGGTGATGACACAAAGGTAGTGTTTTCAAATGAATGTTATCTACCCTACTCTACTTTCTGTCTTCCTCTTGTTTCTTGATCTAAGCAGCAAGGAGAGTTCTCATGAAGTTCTTAATGTACTAATTTAATATGATAAACAGAAATAACATGAGAGAAAGAGAGCAACTTGTATTGGCACAATCATCAGATAGAATTAAGTCCCTTGAGATTTATCAAAACCTGGCACACCTGTGGTGGGACACAAAAGTAATGAATTCAAATCAACTTTATCTCCTCCACTTTACTTACATTTTTCCTCTGGCTTTATGCTCTAAGCAGCTAGAGAGCCATTGGGAAATGCTTACTATAATAATTTAACGTGATAATGAAAGATATTATAAGAGAAGATAGCAACTTCTAGACCCAAAATTCACATGTTAGCAGTAACTTTCTATGCGTATTGCGTAAAAAATGTTGTATAATTCAAGGTTCTCTTTACACATATTCCCATCAATTTCACACTTCAAAAAGCTTTGAACTTTGAGTTGTCAAAAGAGAATATGGTAAATGAGTAACATGCACCGTCGTATGTTTTTCTGATGAAAACATTTAATGAAATCCAGTGATGTATATCTCTTATTCCCTTGAGCATATAAGTGCGATGAGGTGCTTACTCCGATATCTGGATGTATGTGCACCTCATTATTACATGATTGGTATACAGAAACTTTATTAGCTTTCCAATCTTCCATCTCAAAGAAACTGTTTTTCACTCTCTTATTAATAGGTCTATTACATAAAGAGACAACTCTGGAAGTCCCACCGATGCTCAAGGGCACACGAGAAATCCCACTAGATTCCTAAAAAATGGAATCCATTTAGAAAAGGGTAAGATACAAAAAAGCGACGTGTGTTTTGAGTCATTCATAAAGAAATTACCTGTATTTTGTTTTTTCACAAAAAAATGACTTGTGTATTTTAATTTTGTGTCAATAATAAATAATAACACATGTCGAAATTTTACTAGCTGCTCAATTGTTTTCCTTTTTTTTATATATATTTCTATGTTTTTCCCTTTCATTTTGATTTTCTACCATTTTTTATATTTTTTATTAAATTATATAATTTACTAATATTACTTTATTTAATTAATTATTTACTAAGTAGTAAAATATTGACACATATCATTATTTATTATTAATACAAAATTAAAAAAAAATAGCAACTTTTTTTGTAATTTATCCTTTAGAGAAATATGTAACATCATGATAAATGATTTTTGAAGCAAGATCAATTTTAAACTTGTGAGGGATGTCCAACCCTTGGTAGGTCAATACAAATAACGTTAGTTAGCATAATATATGCTGAACTCAACGTATGTTTGTTTATTTGCCCAACTACTTATGCCTACATGAAAGAAAAGATTAATAAAGTGTCAATTTAACAGAGCAGAATAAGGCAGCAAGCAGTCGTGTATTTTATTACCTCCAATTGTGGTAAAGTGCAAGCTTCCCCATCAACAAGCATACCATCTGTTGCACGAAGTAGTAGATCTGAAGCACTTGCAAGGATCACTAGTGACTCTGGTCTCTCATGATTTCTCATAAGCTCAACTATCAATTTTATGATGCGCTGATTAATTCTCCACATCTTTTGGCCCTGATCATCATCTTTAGCAATCCAAGGTTGCAGTTCCCTCTCAGCCTGACAAGCACAGAAGGCCATGAAGTGATGCAACGACTAAGGCATTAGAAATCATAGTACACTAGAAGAATGACGCCATCATTTACTATCCAATAGGCAACACCTACTCTATTGCCAAACATCTTCCCTCTAGCCAAACATTTACCTATTGCCAATTGTAGAAAATATCTTATGTGAAGTCATCCAAATCCTATTTAGTGGATAATAAGTGATTATCATGTTCTCAATAAGACAATTGCCAATAAAGCAGCCCAAAAACTATTGGCCATGAGTGGAGAAAACCCCTAGGCTTTTCAAACAAGATTTGTCTTCCCGAAAACTTTCAAAAATGTGAATTTACCTTCCTACAACCGCCACTCAAGCTTCCAAACTGTTGCTAAAAAGGCTCCTAAAGCAATGGTTTGGAAGCCAAAGCAATGGCTATGGGAGGTAGACATGAATTTTTGAAAGTTTTGAGGAGATAAGAAACAAGTTTGGGGGATTTATGGTGCTTATTTACTTCTGTCCCATAGTTTTGAGGGTGAAATTTTAATTTTCCCTAACAATAACAAAATTTCCAAGTTCAACAAAATTTGGACCTGAAGAACAACTGCTGCTGCGGCTTTCGCTGGTGATGCTGATACTACGTTACACAGGGCATCAACAACCTATATAGAGTCAAATAAAACCCCAAATTTATTAAGGGAAATAAACAACAAGATCAAGACAAAAAGGTTAATAGACTGAATATAACATGCAAATAAACAACAAGATCAAGACAAAAAGGTTAATAGACTGAATATAACATGCAAATTGAAATTAGGTTTGCAGGCACAATGATTACAGGTGTCTATTTACTAAATAGAAAGAAATTACATCAGAAGAATGGAGAATGAGTATTGCAAGCACATAATGAATGGCAAAGAGGAAAGAAATTTAAGATTGTCAAAACCACAGAAAAAAGATCATAAAACAACAGTCCCTTCAAAGGGTACAAGCTTTAGCCACAAAAGTGCATAACACTTGTTCAGTGGTGTTATTTTTGGGGGAAAAAAGGAGAAAAATCTCTGATCTCATTCTTTTGTGACATGACTTATGATATTGTGGGGTTAATATGTAGAAAGTAAATATTTTTATGGGTTTTATATGATGAACAGATGAAAAAAAGTAAAGGACATGGACAAATCACTATTTGTTATGACTCATGAATAAAGAATCAAATAGGTTTGATTGAATTAGCAGTCAATATGACTCACAATTGGTAATACAACTTAGGCATTAGAAATATTCTAATATGACTCGCAAATATTTACGAATAATATTTGACATGATGTATGAATGATAGAAACGAAGGTCTGCCACAATCTATAAAATAGATTGATAAGTAATAAGTTTACCCCATTGATAAGTACTAAGTTTACCTAATAGAAGAGATTGATCAAAACGGTATAATTGAGAAAACTCAATGAAGAAATGATTTCATTCAAAGATGTCTAACATTGTTAGTGACTTCTTCCCCATAGGGTTATATATTTATACTAGAATAAGGAATAACCACCTTAAAGAAATTTGTATGGAAAAAGGAAATAAAATATTTGTAAGATAAAAAAATAAAATAACTACCCTAAAATTATTCACAATATTCAAATCTTATATATTTAACTCGCCAAGTCCAAAAGATACGAAATAGTATGTGAAATTGATCTAAAATTTGCTCAAGTAACTTCTAGATAAATGTCTTTAGATGCTTGTTCGCGAAGTAAGCTTAGTTTCGACTTCACCACTTGCATTGTGGATGCTTTTGAATTTCTTTTTCTACCAATCTCCCTTCTGACAATCTACATTCTAAAAAGAACCAACAAACTTTTTCTCATTATCATTCAAAGACACCTGATTCTTAGAACTTTGACCCTTTTTGCAACTTCTATGCTTTTGACTTATGTTCTTAACTTTGGAAACCCAAAACTTTTCTTCCGCCTATGAACTTGACCCTATTTCTTCCCATTCAACACATTGCTTGTACTTAGCCTTCTAAATGTACAATCTAAGTTCTGATTCACATTCCGATTCCAATCATCTCCCTTGCCTTCAGAAAGATTTTCCTTTAAATCTTGTTTTTGATTCTTTTTAGGCCTTATCTAAGAATTACCTTGAACCGGTCTACAAATAAAACTTTGAACTTGTCTACACACAAACAAACTTTGTTTCCCTTCATTATTTTGATGCTCTCTAAGCTTGCTTTGATAACTTAGAACCTCTTTTGCTGATATAGGCAACAACCCAATCCTCTTACCATCGTTATGAAAAACATAAGAGTTTCAATACCCATCATATAAAGTCTTATTAAACTATCATGGTCGTCATAATAATATATGCGTCGCCTCCATAGAAACCATGTCACAAACAATAGAATTAGAATACTGACAAATAGAAAATGGAACTCATACCTGCTTATTAACCCGCTTAGAACTCGTCATTGAACCTTTGTAAACTATAAGGTAATGGATGTGGAGTAGTTTTCAAGCCCATCTTCTAAACCCATTTATTAGATGCTACGTTTGTTCAACTTCCTCCATCAATAATTAAAGAACAAACTTGTACTTTGCATCTAGTATGAAATAAATTCTGTCTTTGACTCTCTTCTATTTTACATTGCATTGCAAATTTCTTAGCACCAAACTCATCAAAAGTCCACCCTTTAACTTCAGTTTCACATAAAAAAAGGCTATTCTTTTCTTGATATCTATGGGAACATCGTCATTATCAGCTTCAATCTTTGGAATCTCACTCTTAGCCACCATTATCCTTTTATTTGGGCATTCAAAGACTATATGGCCAAAACCTAAACAGTTAAAAACATTTAACCTCACTTGTCTTTCTCCTAACCTACTTCTGATAGTACTTGCGGACTTTTATGGCCATTGCCTTCTCCTTTTTCCAAATTTCTAGGACGATTCCTTTCATTCTTTGCTGTATATTCATCTCTGTCCTCTTCTGATGGTTTAAGTTGCACACTAAGTGGCTTTTCAACCTTTAGGGCCAACATAATAACATCTTCCAAAGTATCATAAGTCTGTAGCTACACCACATTTGCAATCTTAGATCTCAAATTGAACAAGGGTCCATCTGTTAGTTTTGCCACTTTACATTGGATCCGCAACATCTTGAACTCTTTAGTTTATTTGTCTATGCTCATACTTCTTTGTTTCAACGCCTGTAATCAAATGTACATCTCCTACCTGAAGCAATTTGGAATAAATTGTTTCTACTTGAGTCTCTTCATAAGTTACTACATTCTCACCTCCTCTTCTCCTTCTCTAAACCTCTGTGCTTTCAAATTCTCCCACCATAAACCCACATACCATGTTAACTCCAACAAAGCCAATTTTATCTTGGTATAATTGTCATTATTGTAATAGACAAATAATTTCTCCACTTTATACTTCCACTCTAAATACTCTTATGGGGAGCCACTACCTCAAAGGATGAAATCTTCACCTTGATCATGTATAGACCTAAGAATTGTTATTTTGGACTCTATTAACATTTAAATTGTCTCCTTCACCTTCTTCCTATTCAACTTGCACCCTCCTTGGCTCACCACATGCTATAGGCCTAAGAGCCACTAGATTCTCTTCTCAAGCACATCCTTGCAAGGACTCAGTGAGATCATGCATTTGTTGTTCTAAGGCATCCAAACACCTACCATTGTTGCTTCGTCCATCAGAATCACCATTGTGATTTACATCTTTGTGGACTCTAGAATCAGCACCTTTGTTGACGCTCTCATCTGACATAACTGCAAGACAAACCAACCAACCATGCGTGTTGTACCAATGCTCTGATACTAAGATGATGTGCCTAAGAATCTGAGGTAGATTCCTAGCATGAAAATTGCTGTGCAGCAATAATTAAATTGTAGTCTTTTGGGATTTATAAGGTCAATATGTGGAAAGTAAATATTTTTATGAGTTTTATATGATGAAGAAACAAAAAGAAAATAAAGCATATAGACGAATTGCTACTTGTTATGACTCATGAATAATGAATAGAACTGGGTTGATTGAACTAGCAATCAATATATCCCATGATTGGTAATGCAATTATGTCACTAGAAAAATATTCAAATATGACTCATGGAGTATTTACAAATAAGTTCATAATAAGCCTTAATATGATGCACAAGTCACAAAAATGAAGGTACACCAGAGTCTATAAAATTGATTGATAGGTTCTAAGTTCGCTACAATCAAGGAGATTGATAAAAACAATATAATTGAAAGAAAAATCAATCAAGAAATAATTTCATTCAAAGATGTCTAACATTGTTAATGACTTCTTCCCCATAGGGTCACATATTCATACTAGAACAAAGAATAACCACCTAAAAGAAATCTGCATGGAAAAGGAAATAAAATAACTATCTTGAAATTATTCTTAAATATTTAAATCCTATATCTCTAACTTGCCAAATCCAAATAGTATGTAAAACTTATCTAAGATTTGCTTGAGTAACTTCCAGAATAATGTCTTTATGTGCTTGCTCACCAAGTAAGCTTAGTTCCAACTTCACCACTTACACCGCAGATGCCTCTAAATTCCCCCTTTTGACAACCTCCCTCTTGACAATGTGCCTTCTAAAAAGAACAAATGACCTTCTTTTGATTATTGTTTGAAGACGCTTTTTGCAAAGGTAATTGCTCTAATAATTGTTTAAAAACAAAATTGTGGCTTGTGCCACTATTAACAAGTATAGAAACAAGTTATGAGAGCAATGTACCTTGAGACCTTAGTGTTTTTGGTTCATTAAAGCCTTGCATTTCCATTAAAGATAACTCTATCTCCTTATCTATCATTAACCCTTGCAACTCCTCTTTTGGTGCTGATGCAGCACACTCCAATTCAACCAACTTCTTAGATTCCAGCACTGTAGTTTCTTCGAGTATTACTTGTATTGATCAACTAACACACTTATGGTTGGGAATATAGGGATGGCTGCACTTGAAACAGAGTCCTTTGTTCCTCCTTTCCATTAATTCTACATATGACAACACTGTTGTCCTCTTGCACCTCTCAAAACCTCATTAGATTATGCAATAGAACCTATAGCTTTATTAGTCGTATCCTTCCAAGTCATCACAGCTTGTCTTGAATCATTAGATATAGGTCCTTTAAAAAGCCTTGATTGTGGATACATCAACTGAGACATTCTAGTAGTTAGACGACATATATGTCCCTGCCAATTCACTTCAATTTCTTGAGGAAAAAATTTCCATTGAGGAATTCACACGGTACATTGGAAGATATTTACACTACACAAGCTACTATCTTTGGAGCAAATGTCAAAAATTGTAAGCAAATATCCATGTAAAAAATATTGTACATGTGGATACAAGACTGTCCTTGTTGTAGACATGTTACAATCCATTCCCATCCATTTGTTCCAACATGCATTTAGCACCTTCAATGGGCTCTCAAATGGTTTTCTCAATTGCTTCCATTTGACTATCCATTCTAGCCATTCTCCTCTTCCATAAGTCGTCAAACTGTAGGAGTTGGAGCTTTCCCATAAGATGGTGCCAATTCATAGGAATTAGGGTTCCAATAAGTGAACAATAGGTGATTTTTATTGATATGTGATGAAAAGGAATTACATCAACTTCCACCTATGAAAGCTTCTAAAGCATACTTGCTCAATGGTACCAAAAAAATCTTTTCTGTTAGTCCTAAAATAACAGACTAACTCCTATTTATACAATTACTAAAGTCTACTAACTAACAATCTTATTCTAGAGTTCTAAACCGTTTGAAGATACAAAGAAAGACAAATAACAACTAACAACTAACAGTAGAAACTAACCAAGTCACGTCAGCACCCACCCAAGCCACATCAGCCCTGAACCAGCCATGTCAGCAACCACATAATCCATATCTCACTATAACTCATGCCCACACCTTGCTTACACTAGGGTAATGGGCTACACTACAGAAGGATGCATATCATTCTGATTCAATTCGTTAATGCCATAGCCCCAATGATAGTTAGTATTCAAGCTAACATGTGAATAATAAGTCTTTTCATCCACTTGGCCCAAAATTTTGTAGCTAATTATGACTTGGTATTCATGTCCCTCCATGATCCATGTGAGACTTAAAATCACTATTATCAACTTTCAAATAACTCAACGTCTCATATATATTTTCCAAACAACATATCCAAAGATCATTTTTATTTTTGAGCTAGCATGATTGAATATTCTTAATTTATGCTTAATAAGTGCAATCATTATGAAAATCCACTTCGTCAAATTCCCTCAAAAGTTTAATTTTCTATATGCCTCTAGTACAAGGTAGCACTAGTTGTTATATCAAGAACCTAATGGAAATTTCCCTTCAACTTATGTTGAGTAATGAATATAAAAATCACAATAGATCTATAAACTTATGTTGAGTAATGAATATAAAAACTACACAAAATCTATAAGCTCTAAAATTGACACTCAAAAATATAATACAGAGCTTGTAGAATAGCTTCTTCATTTGTTGTGTCATTACTTTGAAAGTGTAGGATTTTGATTGACAAACAACTTAATGATCTAAAATAAAATGTGGTTTATAGGTTTGTGGTTTTCATACCTAAATAAAAGAAACAATCTCAACAAAACCATCTTTTATCTAAATAGTGGTGTTAGAGGCAAAGGCACCATTAAAGAAATCATTGGGGAGAAAGGTGCCTCACACAAGACATGTTGGTAACAAGAAATCACTAAAAGATAGCCCACAAGGAAGAAAAAGAGACCTAACTATGCTATATCAAGTAACTTCTTTATAGAATAGAAGCTACACGGTAGGAGATCTTTTGTTGCTTATATTTAAGAAAAAAGGGGGAAAAAGTTAATAGCCATAAGTCTGGAACTGATCTGAAAAAGATAGGTGATTACCTGTCTCCATCCCTGCTGGGCTGATGTGCTTTCTGCACTGGGTTGAGTTTCAGGTGCCGCAATTAACTTGTGCCACAGCAATGACACAACCGAGAAACATAACTCTTGTTTTTCAGAAAGGACAGATCTCAGAAGGACTTGTGCACTGCAATTAAATCCTATATGCCTGTCCATTGTAAGGAAATTGGCCAAATCTGAAGCATCTAAAGGGAAACTAGCAATTCCTTTGCCCAATGCACTTCCAGAACTTCCACTAGAATGAAATGGCTTGTCACAACTGGCAGAACTTTCAGCAATAAGAGATACTTCAGGCTGGGTGAGAGATGCCTGCCCCACTTCAAAGCAGCCACTACTTGTGCACTCATCTTTCTTCCTATCAAAATATAGGAACGAATCCTTCCAAACTGGTGTATGCAATAGGTGTGCCTCCAGGGGCTCTGCCTTGTTAACAATTGATGCAATAGTTTTGCTGTGTATATCTATGAGGTTATACAGAGATGATGCCCTATTGTAGATTTCATCATCCCATTTGCATCGCATTAATACTGATAAAGCATGCATACAGGCTTTAGACTGTCTAAACAATTCAGAGATATGTGCAGCAACCATAGCTGCAGCAACAATTTCATTTGAACTATAACTCCATGATGTGCCCACAGAGGATGGCTTTAGTGAAAAGAGTGCCTCCAGTATTGCTAATATTCTGTGAGTATGATGTACAGCAGAGTCAAAACTATTTTGAATCTCTATATTTGAACCATTCATTTTAGCAGGCTTCGGCTGGCCATCTTCATTTTTTAAGTTCAAAGGATTACCACCTCTTGAAATGAATGGGAACAGTTGCAGCTCACAGGCAAGGGCACAAACAGCAGCCAAAACATAAGAATCAAATGCTGCAACAGGCCCTTGCTTTTTCCTCCTTTTAGCTTTTGATTCTCTCTGAACCTCAGGGGGTGACTTGGAATCCCCAGGGGCTTCATTAGGCAGGCTTGCAGCTTCTCGTCTTGGTCTCTTGTTCCCATTAGATTGAGCTTCATGACTAACACAAACGGTTAACACAACAAAGAGCAGCCGAGAAGCAAGCTCCACTGATGCACATGATTCTAAAAACAATGAATGAACCATTGTTCGGAGCTCTGCAACAGCAAGGTTTTTGTATGATGGCCCTATACCAGAGTGATAGCTTGTTTTGACATTTCCCTCGAAGGAAGCCACAGGTGGAAAGGTTCTCTGAAGAATAGCTTCCACAGTGGCAACAAATATTTTCATGAGACATGCCTCAGAAGGACTTCCACAAGGGAGGTATTCCAGGACCTTAAGAAGGGGAATGTAAAGGTTCCAAGATAAAACAGGAGGTTGCAAGGGAGTAGCAACAATGATTTCTGGAAGATCAACAGCTGAAGAGCTCAAAGGAATCAATCCATAAGCAGCTTCCCATATTGTACAGATTCTCCATTCAACTTCAGGTCCATGGGCACAAAGCATTGATGCAATCCCTTGGGCAGTGGCTTCAATATTTGCTTCAGCAGCAGGTACTTCTATCTATTTAACATAAATATCAAGACAATGTTAGTTCAAAGAGATAAAGAAAATTTAAATCCAGATAAAGCATCACTAAAAGCATGACATATGACATAGATTAAATTAATACCTGTTTCTTATAGCATGAAATATAACCACCCAATGGTTCATGCTGAACTTCAACTCCATCTACTTGCCTTAAAGGAGGAAAAAGTAACGCAGGTTGGGAGAGTATGCGGAAGAGTAAAGCTGCGGCAGCATCAGCTGCTACCCCTGCTCTCATAGACATTGCTGTCCCAATCGCACGCAAAAAATGCAAATGCATCCAGTTTCTAGGAAGCTGAACCAAGAAGCCAAGTAGCAAAAGTTACTTGCACATTGGAAATACAGATACATTTTAATATCTTTATTTCCTTCATTTGTAGAAAAGACAGTGACATGTTCAAAGGATACAACTGGCCCTCTCAGAGCCATATTTGTGAAGAATCTGAACTTTTTTTTAATAAATTCATAACATGATCCTACCTAACAAAAATACCTTTTTACAGAATGTAGGAAAATTAGAGATATCTTCAGATCCATCTTTTTTTTTTTTTTCTTTTTCCACATTGTTAGTTGGTAGAATTAAATTATGTAGGGCAGGTAAGTTTTGTATAATATTTATTGTTGCTACCAAGCACTTCAAAACTAGTAAATAGTTCTTCTCATATACAAATGATTGAAGATAAAATACGAGTTCTCCACTATATTTTTCTATACAGTAATAGAGTTACGGTTGATCTCAATTGACAGGATATAGTCACTTATGGGTCACACACTAATAACAGATCTGAACCTTCATCAAGAACCAAACTAAGATTTGGAAACCTAAAATAATCGACTAACCTTACCCAAAACACACATGCAACTTTCATCAATGAGCGATCAAGATACACTCCAAATCACTAAACAAAAGTTAAATGGAGTGAGTTTTCATGAGTGGTTCCTGTCTTTAAAATTAGTGCTTCGTGAATGGGAAAAAGAAAAAACATATAGTATTTTTTAAGCATAATCCTAAAAATATGCTTGCACCAAATAAAAATAAATGAATAAATAAAGAATACAGCACATAAAATTGTGCTTGGAAGACATGATTACAAAATGTATTAAAATCGTTTGAAATCTGTCTCAAAGACACAATTTTGGAGCCATCAGACAGTCACAGTAACTACAAAATTTGACATCATGGACTGAGGCACAGATGCCCAAAATTTATTGCTTGGTAAAGTGCAGCTTGGCTATGTTGGTATAGTAAATCGCAGTCAAGAGGACATTATGCTCATTCGAAGTATCAAGGATGCCAAAATTTGTCGCTTTCTTTTTTTTTCTTTCCACTTTCACTTCCAATACAGGTGTTTGATTCCAAAGCACGAAAAATGTTTTCCCTACTTTCTAGGTTATGAGATTTTAATGCACGAATATTTTGTCTTGGGTAATAATTTTTATTTGACTAAGGGGATGAATATCAGTTCATGCAGCTGATTTTCTGTAAATCTGAGATGGAAACGGAAAGAAAGAAGATCTTGTGCTAAGTATCCAATCTCAAACTACACGACTTATACTCAGTTGTCTCCATAGTTCAGGGCTTTCATTGCTCAAGTTAATCAAATTATGATTCCTAAGAATATCCAAGAAGCTATTGAGAGGAAAGGATGGAAAGAAGCTGTCCTTGAGAAGATGAGAGCGTTATAAGAAAATAATACTTGGAAGATTCTTGAACTGCTAGTAGGAAAGAAAACTGTTGGGAGCAAGTGGATATTCAATGTAAAACCTAATTTAGATCGAAGTATCAAAAGATACAAGGTATGCTTGGTGGCTTAGCGCTATACTCACATACGGCATCGATTATGAGGAAACCTTTGCCTCAGTTGCAAAATTCAATTCTATTAGAGTTCTTCCCTCACTGCCAATCGGGATTGGTCATTATATCAACTGGATACTAAATTGCCTTCCTCAATGGGAGTTGGAGGAAGAAATTTATATGCAAATTCCCCCAGGTTTCACTTCAAAAAACAGTCATGAAAAGGTATGTAGACTAAACAAATCCTCATATGGGTTAAAATTTTTACTGAGGGCCTGGCTTAAAATATTTAGTAATACTCTTTTTCAAGTGGGTTACAAGTAAAGTCAAGCTGAATATACACTAATTATAAAGATCAGAAAATATGGTTTAAAATCAATTCTAGTTGTGTATGTGGATGACAGCATCATCACTAGTGATGACATTACCGGAAATCCAATCTAAAGGAGAGAATCAAGAAAGAATTTGAGACTAAAGATCGCGGAGAGTTAAAATTCTTTCTAGGGATAAAAGTAGCTAGAGGTGGGAAGGGAATTTTCATTAGTCAATGGGAATATATCCTAGATTTACTCAAGGATATTGGAAATTTAGGTTGTAAGCCAATGGTACTCTAATTCCACAAAATTGGAGTTGCCATGCTGCAGTGGATGATGCTCTGATTGATAAGGGACATACCAAAGTGTCTTATGGGTAGAATGATTTATTTGTCTCTAACCCAACCAAATCTTGTTCACTCAATTAGTTTGGCTAGTCAAGCTATACACGGTCCAACTAGACATCACTTCAATGGGGTCAATCATATTCTCAAATTCCTAAAGGGAACACTTAGAAATGACCTATTTATTGAGAAAACTTACAACATTGAAGCCGTTGTGGATACCAATAGGTGAGGAGATAAATTCAATAGTAAATCAACATCAAGTTATTATACAAAATTGTAAGGAAATCTTGTGACATGGAAAAGTAAAAAAGCAGTTAGTGGTGGCCAGGAATAGTGTTAAGGTTAAGTACAGAGCTATTCCTCAAGGTATTTGTGAGGTGATTTGGCTCCAAAGCTTGCTTAGTGATCTTAGAGTGGAATATGATGCAAAATTTGTATAGAATGATAGTAATTGGCCCTTAGCTTGAGGGGGGAGTGTAGAACAATTAGATATAAGTTTGGACCTATCTATTTATTTTTATTTTTTTTCCATGTTGTAAGTTAGTAGAATTAAATTATGTAAGATAGGTAGGGTTGATGTAATATTTATTGTTGCTACCAAGCACTTCAAAACAATCTATAAATAGTTCTTCTCATGTACAAATTATAGAGGATTAAATAAGAGTTCTACACTATATTTTCCTATACAAAATTATGTTTGTTCCTCAAAAATAACACAAAGTTTTACTACTGTTGCTGCATTCCTCTTTTCGTTGTTGATATCTCTGCCTTGAGCAAGTTTATGCCCTAAACCTACCATGCTCAATGCTCTTTCATGCATCAAATTATGAGGAGAAAATGCCTATATAATCATTGTTAGCACAATAAAAAATGTTTCCCTTTTCTTATACACTATAATCTAGGATAACCGGAGATCATTAAGATAGAAATTGACATCAAGGAGACAGGTGAAATTCAAAATAGTGCCAATACCCATTCATAGGAAAGTCTCCCTATTAGCCTATCTACTGCACTCCCATATAGATGAAATGTCATTAGGCTTCAGCTACTAAATTTAGCTCACAAATGGATGGTTCTAGATCTCAATCTAAATGTTCCATGCAATATCTTAATGGATAGTCCCAAACTCAAATAATTCACTTATACTTATTTTTATATTTTATTTTTTACAAGATATATTATGGACAATATGTCAATCCATTTGTTGGCATAGGTTATTATCAGGGTTTTCTTGGACATTTTACTCAATAATCTATAATCACAACTGATTCAAAGATATATAAGTGCCTCAACTCTAACTTTGGGTTTAAGGCTTCAATAAGTTTTTTTTACTCAAACATGCACGGTATCAAAGTTAGCTTACTCACACAACAGCCCAACAACCTCAATTGGTCATCACCAGTACCACCACCACAACCAATTGAGAACTGATACTGGCCTAACCACCAGAAACCCAAAGTTGCAAGCCACTAACAAGGGACATGGGGTATTCAAAGCCACCAAGACAAATGGCACTCATGAGGTTTCTTGAGAGATTCAAAAAGCTAGTAAAAAAGAGAGCACTTCCCTTAAATATTTCTTCACTGAATTTAAGTGCATGCTTGTGGAATTGAACATATTATTTGCCTAGTAAAGTTAGAAGATGGTTAGTTGAAGGATGGATTTAGTTGTAATGCGCTTCTTAACCAGTCTCAACTAGTGGATATAACAGTCTTTGTTGAATGTAAACTTAAAAAAAACAGATGGCACGCTACTCACACAGCAAACTAACCCAAAAACCCATCAAGTTTAATATTTTCAGTCAGAATCGAAGCTTCATGGCCTTGACTCATGTCTCTAGTGTACATTGATTAAGTATTATTATGTATAATAGATTGCTTTCCTCTTTCTCTCTCTAGTTCTTACTCATGTCTTTAATACACAATTTTTTGAAATCTTATCTTGAAGTCATGATTTTATGAGGCTTCCTAACTCTGTCTAGTGAACAATTAAATTGATAAGAGGGAAAACAAATATATAATCCTGAGCTATATCTTTCTTCAGGCAAAACAATTTAAATGGTGGGCTGCATGTCCATGAAACTACACAACCAGGACTAAAAACACACTCTTCCTATTTTGAAACTGTTCAGCAAAGAAGCACTAGGCTGTATTATCTTGCATGCAGTGCATGGAGATAGGATTACACTCAGGAAATTAAACAAGCCACCAAATTTTATCAAAATTTCTTTATTGAAACATGGTAAGAAAACAATATCTTCATGTGAAAACAACTAAACATTTGAGTTCTGCGCGCTATATTTTCTAACAAAGTGCTAATAAGTTCTTTCCCAACATTCAGGAGAACAAATAGGTGGACATAGCCAGGAACTACTCTATTGAAGGTTAAAAGTTTATATGTTTATCTTACAGAAGGATGACCACATATTCTGGATTTAAGGTGTATTATCTTGTCAGAAACAATCCATGTCATTGTTTAACTTACCCTCATTCCAGATGCATATTCCTCAGCAGCACGAAGAAGTTCCACGAGTTGAACAGCTGCATCAAGAGCATCGGGGGCCCAGGATGGTGGTGCCTCTAGAAGTCCCAATAGTAGTCTTTGGGTGGCACTTGGAGTTGCAATTGCATAATATCTAAAGAAAACAGAATTTTACTTTTTGGTTTATAACAAAAACAAGGTAAATGCAAATAATTCTTTAGGTGGTTTTTTTTTAGAAAGCAACCTATGAAATAGACGTGCATATGGCTCAAGGGCTGGTAAACCAGCAACTAGATGTTCATCCAAAGCTGTCGTAGGGGGAGGCAGTAAAAGTGCAGGGACAGCTGCTGCTGTTAAAGTAGCAGTCTCATAGCGAGCAACTTCCTCGTCACACACACTTAAAATTACACCTGCACCATTTGCAACTGCCCACCTTGGAGTTGATGGCATAAGCTGGGGATGCTTTCCAGATCCACGAGATGAAGCTAATAGAAAAGGCAACCAGTTAATTTCCATACCTCTTTAGCTTAAAAATCTCCAGTTAACCCATTTAAAATGAAAAAAGATACTAGTCTCTTCAGACATCTTGTTCAAAACGAAAAATATCAATGTAGGTAGTTTGATGATCAACTGGAATTGAAGTGTTTTCAATAAAATAATTATGAAATACAGTTATACTATGTGAGAGGGGAAGAATGTAAATTTCATTAGATGAGTTAGCACTCTGCAGTAATCAACTTAGAGCACACCGTACTCTTGGACTGAAATCAATGGAATGTAGTTTTTTATTCTGCCAGTTAGATTATATCATTATCTGCACAACGGAGTACATTTCAAATCACTAGATAGGCTTAATAGTCCTCAAATATTTATGTAGTACTTCATGTCTGGATTTTCTTATATTAAGTTGGAAGTCATATATGATTTCTTCATCCAATGTAAAAAAGCGACTGATGGTACAAATGGTAGTGGGTGTGGCATCTACCTAGAATGTGGGTGGTAGATTAGCATGTAAGCGAATAGTTCGGGCCAATTCAATGATGTGATGGTGCTTGCATTCAGCAATCACGTTTTGTCGTGGTATATAGGGACAAAAGAGGTGGAGACAAATGCCATGTTCTCGAAGAAATTAGGTTAAAGCATTATTAACAAATCACCATCATCATTATTGTGGAAAACTTTGATCGAAGCAGAGGAACAATTTTCAACTAAAGATTTGAAATGTTAGAAATTTAACACAACTTCATTTTTATTATGCATGGGAAAGATCCAATAGTAACAAGTACAGTGTCAACAAAAAATACATAATGGGACAATGGAGAATGCTAGATCTATCCTGGGACAATGGAAGCAAGCAGAGACTAGTGCATAGACTAGAGAGAGGGTGATAGGATAGAGAGGATGCTTAGTCTTGTGTTATAGAATAATTGTACCCGTTGTTAAATCCTTAATAGAAAAAAGATGAGTCATAAAAATTCACAATATAGTTATTATCATGCAATGATTTAATAGTGGAGAGAAGATTTGATGTTGACATCATACAAGTCATCAATCAAGAGATCAAAACAAGTCAACATGGAGCCTAACAAACAACTAGAAGACCTGAAAGTGAGTGGGATTGATCACCTTTGATAAGCTAAGGTGGATTGTCTTGATTAGATTGAGGTCAATCAAACCACAGTTAACCAACCCGACAACCAATCCAAGGTCGAGCGGCCCTCTAAGGCCCAACAACTTTCCCTCTTTCCTATGCTTATCTAATGTTACGCTATTAAGTTGCTTTCTATTTGTTTTGATGAGCTTATTCCTTTCTACCCATTTCAGCCATCAAGAGTTTAATGCCTATTTAAAAGCTTGGTGATAATTTCTATTCAAGTGATTAAGACCTTGATATTTTCTATAATGGATTGAAGCATTTTACTCTATCCTTATGTTCTTATTAGTTTAGGATTAGATTATAGCAAACAAAATGTTTTTGTAATCCGTGCAACATATCAGATCACATTAACATTCATATTGAAACTTTGTGAGTCATATTGGGGATTCTTTAATTGCTGATTACTTTACATTATCACGAGTCAAGTTGATCATACAATGTAAACAAAATTAGTTCATTTTGCTATTTGGTGTGTCATATCCAAATAGTGATTCATCCATATCCCTTTCATTATTGCCATTCATTTAAATAAAGAAAAACCATAAAAATACTATGTTTTATTATATTTGCTTGTTCCAAATCCTTGACCCTCCTTTCCATATAGGCTTGATTCGAGCCATAGAAATCAATCTCTATCGAGATTGTGGGAGAGAGAGGGAACATAGAGGATATTCTTTTAAGTATAACTGGTTACCATTGGTGCAAATGGAAAGGTAGCCAACATGAGATACAGGTATAGATTCTCCATTACCTGCAATAACTTGATCAGAATCAACATAAGGAGTCATATTAGTGAATATATTTGTATTTAGAGAGACATGGTGCATCGTGTTGGAATCGACATACCAAGCAGCTTCCTAAGATTCTAAACGATGACCTCCTTTACCATGGTGTTCCTTAACATGCTGGCTATACTTTCTAAGGCTTAAAGAACGAGTAACAACTTGAATCACATCAAAGACATCAACCTTGGATTTAGGAGATGAAGTGGTATTGGAAACCGCCTTTGCATAAGAGGTAAGAAGTAGTCTAGGGCTAGAAGAGGCCTCAAGACCTTTTTTAGAAAAGGAAGCACATCTTTCTATGTCTTCTATCACTTTCATCATAGCTTGCAAAGTAGAGTCACCAAGAGACTTCTTTTTCTCTTCTCAAATGAGGCAAACAAGGAGTAGTAACTTTTATATCCACGTAAATTGACATATTGTTTTCCCTCTTTCCCTAGTCTTTACTATTGGTTTACTTGCATTACAACAATTTATTCTTCTAATACTTTTACATTGGGCATCACAATATCAAGGAAGGTAATTCTTTCTTTCCCAGAGAGAGATAATTTGGAATATCTTTTAGGGATAAAAGCAATAGTAACAAGGGTTTTTGTTGAAAATGCAGAAAGAACTATAATTTTGTTCACTCACCAGTTGAAGGAGGCTTAAGTTCTCCAGCAGCATACTTTCCCATGACACCACCGCACCTATTATGCACAAGATAGTTTAATAGACTATTTGATACCATTTCAAAGGATACATGTGGCATATAAATATATAGGCACTTAAGCTATGTATAGGCAAAATACCAAACTAGTATTCACAACATAATATAAATTTTTTATTTTTTTGGATAGGTCACAACACAATATTGACAATCACAAAAGTCATATGCTTTACTATACTGGTCATATGTTTTAACACGTGCTCAAAGGAATTCAAAAGAGACCGAGCTTTCTCAACATTTGGCAGTTACAACTACACTTTGAATAGGAAGCAAGTATCAACACAAATATACTATGAAGCTACTTAAGCTAATTCAAGACTTTCTTTCATTGAGATCATCGTCATGCTTTCTCAAGTTTGATGCTGCTATTTACACTTGACATCTGAGGCATTATGTAGCTCTCCCAATAATTTATTCATTTAAGGCAATGATTCAAGTCTCATTTCACATCATATACCAATTTTCTTAAACAATGAGAAACACCTGTAGGAGCAACATAGCCATTCTCCTTTCTGACAGTTTAACTTTTAAGCTTTTCTATATGTTAGTAACTGGCCGTTTTAAGCTTAAGCTGTCATGATTGGAGTAGGTAATGTACATTAAGACAATCCTTATTGCTTCCCTCCACAAAAAATGCATTATTTTCTTTTTCTGGTTACATGGAAAGTGACCAAATTTGACCCCAGAAGATCAACTAATACAGTGGCAATTCTAAACCAACATCCAAACCCAGATAAACAACACCATCAAAAAAATATATCAGATATAACATGATTATTCATATTATAATGGTAAAAAAATGTTACAAGTTCATGTGCAAGCACATTTATTCTAAGTATTGTCTATGAAAAAGGGCTAGTATAAGCTATGCAAGATTTTGATATGCTTGCTCAGATGATGAAAACAAAATATGAATTGAAAAAATGACAACCTCTTTGCATTAAGAACACAGTAAATATAATATACATAACGCAACATCACCAGGATCAGGAATCCTGGCTTTTTGTGGTGTCCATCAACACAGCAACAAACAAGGAAGGCTTCATGTATTACAAAAATTGAATCACTTACCATCTAAAGTAATCACTTCTGATTCCTAAAGGTGCAGCAAGCAATATATCAGTAATCCACGGAGATAGAGGTCTTATAGTTTTCCTCTCCTGTGTTGCCATGGGCCGGACTGGATCCCCTAGTGCAGAGCTGGTAGATGTAGTAATGCTGCTGCTACCATCACAAGTCTCGGTTTTGTATATCGGGCGATTGTATAGAGTCAAAATTCTCAAAATTTCCCCACATGCGAGGGCCCACTGTTCAGAATATTCATTCTGCAGGGAAAAGCACAACACTGAAGATATATACAAATCTTTTACAACTAGTGAATACACATCACTTTGAACAATAGCATGAGACAATAAATAAACTAATAAAACCAAAAGAAACACCAGTCATCAATTTTTAAAGCAGAATAATTTAATCTCACACTATGGCATCATACCTCACTACTAGGACAGACCAAGGAAATGAAAGAAGCAAAGGGAGGATCATTCCTATCGTACGCCAGAGTACCATCAATAATGCATGAAATAATCGGAAGAACAACAGCATGGCCATGTTCTGGATGATGAAGAACAAATGTTGCTGAAAATGGTAACCAGAAGATAGCAATCAGTATAAATAGACAATAAAAGTTCACCAAACGATTAACTGCATTGATCATTGAATCAAACCACTCAACAGCAACAGTATAGCAGTAGCACCTAAAACATCATCAAAAAGACGCTTTTCCTTCGATGGATAACGGCTTTTAATAAGCTGTCAAAAGAAAAAAATAATCAGTAAGAAGCATTTGTAGCAAACATTTTTAAGCTTCAAATTGTTTGAAATTGTCAGGATGCAAGGCATATGATATAAAAATATAAACTTCTCTTTGATGAGAGAAATTTGTACCTCAGCAATATCATCTGGAAATTGTTCTGATGTAAATTGGCCGAAGTACTCAACATAGGCAGTCATTTGGGCCTGCATCAGAGTGTACCAGTCAAGGATGTGAACTTATTGAAGTTGTTATCTCCAAAACATAAGAAAAAAATCAGCCCCATCTTGCAAGCAGGAATCAGACACAAGAACTCAAAGAAAGAAGTCATATCTATTTCCACCAAACACAAGCATAGGGCAGTAACAACAGCAGTAAGAGCAGTAGCAGCAGCAGCCACAATAACAATCCTTAAGCCTTATTCCCACTAGGTGGGGTTCAACTAAGCTCATGGCAATAAAGATGCCACCAAAATCTTTCCTAACTTAAAGTTCTCATTTTGAACCAACAACTATGGCTGTGGTGAATTGAATCTTTGGACAATTGATGTGTTCATTAAATTACTATAGGTAGTCAATATAGTGGAACTATTACTAAGGTTTCTTTCCTGACATAATCTAAAGAGAGGATATGTGTAAAACTAGCTCTCTAACAATGACAACAACGACGATGACAACAACAACAACAACAAAAGGTGCAGAAACACTCCTTCAACTATTATGTTTGTGCAATTACTTCCTGTGCAATTAAAATGTGGACTTTGACCCCTAAACTCCCAAAACCATGTACTAAGACCCCAATTTACCATTTTACCCTTGATAACAAATAAAATAATAGTAAAAGAATAAAAAATATTAAAATAACAATGAGAAAATTCCAAATAAACATTAGAAAGAGAGATTGTAAAATTATCATCTTCTTCTTTCTTCTTCCCCACTATCACCACTAACACTATCAACTCATTACGACAACCAACAATGCTATTGTAGCCACCAACACAGCCAACCTAGATCATCCACATCCTCTTATTTTTTAAAACTCCTGAACCCTCAAAAACAAAGGAATAAAGATTATTATAAGTCCTGCATGGATTGTAGACAAAAAGTTGTAATGATTTATAAGTCCATGGCAAAAAATACAACATGAAAACTAACTACAAACTCTGGGTCAAAGGAATAAAACCGTATTAATGGCCATTGGGTGGGACATTACAAATGATATCAAAGCCAAGCTCCTACCACTACAAGTACAGTTGGAGACGAACCAAGGCTAAGCTAATGGGTCTGCAGACTGCAGCAAATTTATACTATAGAGAAATTTAATGGGGGTAGCAGGGTGCTGCTAGGGCAAGGCCTAGACATGATGCCACTCATAGAGACTTTCAAGATGGCAAGGCTTTTATAGGAGCAAAAGGCAGGGAATAAACGGAATCATATATTGGAAAGGTGGAAAGGACTAGGCACAATTGTGAGGTGACATGGTAAGGACGTCATGTACTTAAAAGGGGGAGACTTTGAAACTACCCAGCACTTAGAAGTGACAATGGAGATTGTAAGTCCCATGTGGAGTGGAAAAGAAGTTGAGTAACTTATTATCTCAAGGTAGGAAATATCATATAGATAATAGCTATGATCTTTTTGGGCCAAGTGTATAAAAAGAACTATGATCACTTGTTGACTTGGCTATAGATCATTTAACCCTCAATTCCACCTTGAAATTCAAGTTACTGAAGTGATAAACACTAGATGCCATGTTAGAAGTCATTCGAACTACCAATGTTTCCCTGCGATCAAGTAACCATTTTAACTTCGAGCATTTGTGCCTCTCTCATCCTTAATAACTACATACAGATCTAATTATAAGTTGAAGAGAATGTATTTTTGTTATAATATTGATCATGTAAGCAATTATGAGTTATGACCATAATGACTTGATGACAATAACTTGGTTCGTGTTGAATGAGCAATCCAAACTCCCCAAGTCACCACGAGATTTCACTATCTTGCTCAATCGCATTGCTCTCGATCATAAGTTCATTTTCTCTGCTGTCTACAAAGAGCCTTTTTTTTCTTTTGTTTAATTCAGCTTCATTTGCTACACAATTCACAAACATGTGTTATAATCAAACTTAACAATGAATGAGACTTTGGCAATGGTAAAATTGAAAATTGGATAATAATTGTGACCTAGGAAATTCTAATTCATGGTGGCAATGGGTTTTGCTTCATCATACATTTATAGAACTTTCATGTTTATTGTTTATGAAACATTCTAAGCAAATAATGTTCTCTTTGTTGTTTCAAAATATAAATAATTTAAAGATGGAATGCAGAATTAGAAGTAAATGGATTAAACTCACCAATCTAGATATATATAGCAATTTGCAATGAACCATACTTTGTGAGAAGCCTATACTAACTGTGGTATACTTGGAGACCCATTCGTGGTGTCATTGGGGGTAGGTGATGGCCATGGTGGTGGTGATGATGGGGTTAGCATGGTGGGATTAGGATTGGTATAAGGGGTTAGGGTTAAGGTTAGGGGTTTGAGAAGAGGAGGGATGATGAGCTTTCTTTTTCTCTCTCCATTTTTAATTTTATTATGATTCATCATTTGTATTGCTTTTCTTGTTATTTTCAATATTTCTTGGGGTAAAATGGTAAATCTAGAGTTTATACGGTCCAACCTCACAGTTTTGGAGTAAAAAGGAGTGGATGCGCAAAAACAATAGTTAAGGGAATGTTTTTGTAATTTATCCTTAACGTTTGTTTTGTAATTCAGAAATTCTTTTTTTAGTAATAATAGTAGAAAGACACATGACTTAGGTATATCCCCAATACAAGATAAAGGATGATCTGAAACAGTTAGGGTTGTAACACACATTTAGCTACTCAAGTTGAGCACACAGTTCAATCCAAATAATTGCTACTCTAAATATATCTCTTACAAATATGCTGAATTAGATAGTGAACAAAAAACACATGCCATACTTCTTCTAGTGATAGGTCCTCTAGTATGCCAATTTTCATACCACAGTATTATTTGATTCATGTCCTATGTATCCCAACCAAGGAAATCTTTGGACAATGGTCTCAATAAGAGGATCTTTTTCCATGCTCAAGCCACACCACCAAGCACTTTGACTACACAAAAATTCTTCTTACTCAGCCATAGAGTTCCATGACCCAAACAACAATTCCAAATATGTTTAACTTGGGCAGTCTTATCCTAGAAAGTATATCAATAATGCCAAGTCCCCTTCATTTCTTTGTCTTTAGATCTTATCCTAAGCCACCCTTGGCTCTTTTTCCCTCCCTACCATTCTATAGGAATTTGGACCATCTTTTGCTAATGTCTTTGATAACATTCTTAGGCAATAAGAAGGTTAAAGACAAGTATAATTGCATGAAGAATAAGATGCTCCCAACAAGTTATACTCTCTCTACATAGAACAAAAACTTACTTGTCCAATGATTTATTTTTCAGACTTTCTCAACACCAAGTCACTCACTCCAAGCAATCATTTTGGAACAACTTTGTTGAAACCAAATGCACTCCCTAGCATCTAATTAGTAACCTTCCTTTCTAAAATCCCATAAGGCTGATGGCTTCCTCTTCCATTTCAGGAAAAGGAAAAAAAAAAAAAAAAGACACTATTCATAAATGTTGGGCTTTTGAAGGGATTGACTTCCAAGCCCGTGAACACCTAAATCATCTAAAGCTTCCTTAACCAGCTCTAAAGCAAATCATAAGCAGACCTAGGATATTTGATTCTCTCTTTTTTGCACCTCTAGTGAAATCTGAAACTAAAACTCAAGGCCTTGTTGTGCATTATATTGTATTAAAGTTTAACATGGGTTTAGAGAAAGAGATCAAGAGTGTGAATCCTAGTGCCATCATTTTATCCCCAATTACCTAAAATGTTCACTCAATGAGCTTTAATCAAAGTCTTAGACACAAGTGAAGGAAGTGTTAATCCCATACCATATCAACATGCTAAACTTTTATGTCAAATGATTGTAAAGCTTAATACAACACATCAGAATGCTCCCATTATCATATGAGTTCTGGTGAGATAGAATCCTCTTACCTTAGGACCCTTGAGCTTAGAAAAACTCCTACCAATTCCTCATTCACATTTATAGGAAATTTCGGATTGGTGACACCCTGCATAATTACCTTTTACTCTTTCATGCCATGGAAGAAGGGAAATCTTGCCATTGATAGCCAACAACTATAAGAAAGGGATTTTATGCTGAAAATACCTAATTTATGAGGCTTTTAATATGCTGTTCACTTGAAGTGTTGCAGAATACCCTTGAAAAGGATTTCCCATTGAAAATCCATTTCTGCAAGGTTTCTAGGGCCATTTCCTCAAGATTAAAAGCATAAAAGTACAATAAAAAACAAAAGGATTCTAACTCCATATCGTGGATTATCTCACGTCTTTCAAGATGATATTGCATTTAAGCAAAATATGTCTCTTCCTTGTTAGAAGGAAGAGGTTTGAGATTTAGTTCTTCAAGGGAATATCACTTAAGTACCTTCCCAAAGAGAAGTTTTGGTCCCTTACTTTAATCAAGGCTATTCTATTATTGTTGAAGGTTGGCAGAACTTAATGTTTTAGGGTAGTTATGGTTGGTGTAGTAAATGCCTGCTACTACCAACCATATTATAATTGCCTCTATCATGTACAAATTTACAATCACTTCAATGATGATCGCTTCTAAATAATTCTACATTATTTTTTCTTCATGATATTAGAGCAAATTCAATCCTCATTGACTAGAATTGGTTCAAAATGACTGATACTACTAAAAAAACTGAAAATTTATCCTTCACACCTGATGACAACCCCAAAAATAGCCAAACGTTGGCCTTAGTTGCATAAACTAGGTGTGAAGATTCTGGCAAAGAAAAAGAGTGATGCAACTACTATCGAAGGTCCAATCACACAAGAGACACTTGTTGGAACTTACATGGAAAACTAGAGCACATTAAGTCAAAAAGACAGAAGGGTGGACAGGACATGAAGACTGCCCAAGTTGCAGAGATCAGCCCGCATATGTCTCCTAGTTCAATGAACTCCTTCATATCGGAACAAATAGCCCTCATTCAATAGATCTTAAGTCAAACAAGTATCTCTTCCTCCAACCATAAAAACGGCATAACACCCTCAATAGCCATTGCGCAAAAAGGTAATTTCTTTACTATTTCTCAAAGTTGTGGATGAGATATGTGGATTATTGACACTGAAGCTTCTGACCATATGTGTAATTCCAAGTATTTGTCTAACTCACTCACAACTTGTGGCGACTAGAGCAAAATATCTGCTGCTAATGGTGACAGCATCATTGCTAAGGGGATGAACCACTTGATCACCACTTGATGTTGTTGATTTTGCATCTGTTTGGCTCATCTCCTCTTGATCCCTGCCTCCTTTACAATGACTCAGTTCATGATGCCTATCACCTCCACTTAAATGTCATTCACTGAACGTGCTATCTTTCCGCCCCTTTATTTGTTTCTGCTAAGATTTGAGTCCTATGGATCCCATGTGTTTATTCCTCTTCTAAAGACAAATGGTGGTTCATGAATAATACATAAACTGCATTTTGCTTTCCCTAATCCACCAGGAACCTAAACAATATTGCCACCACTTAATCAATGGTATCCACCTCCTCTCTCCACTAGTTATGGCTATTATTATTACTACCGTTACTACAGCTTTTGCTGCTGCTACTTCTAATTTTGTTATCGTTATTGCCGCCCACTGCTATTATTCACTATTGCTACCGTCAAAACTATTTCTTTTTAATTTTTTTTTACAATAACATCATATACCCACTTCAGCATGAGGAGAGTATTGAAATACTTGGAATATATATGTGTTATTTTTACACACTCAAATTGCTGGACAAACCAACCCATGATGAAGACCCAATCCCCATAGCTAATAAACATATCTAGCTACAAATTAAAACATATTACTTTCATGTGAGAATGGCAAAAAGATGAAGTTGACATGAAAGATGAAGAGGTGTATATAATCAATAAAGATGCATAGAGCCACATGAATCAGCATGCCAAAGAAAATTAAACAATAAGAGGATAGTCACCAAAAAAAGAAAAGAGAGAGAGAGAGAATTGCGCACCTTCCGCTGCAGCGCGTCTTGTGGCGGAGGCCAGAATAACGAAGAGTATTGCAGACCATCTATCCACCTCTCATTTGAACCAGCCATGGAAAAACTGAAAACTTCCAAGCAATTGAATCGACTACCAAACCACAAAACTACCAATCAAGAATCCAAATTTCGTAATTCAACATCCCTAAAAGAGTGACAGTGCAATTATCCGACAGAAGCAACAGCTCAGTGATTGAAGCCAGTACAATCTCAGAGACAGAATTGCAACTTCCCTTAAAACGATTCTATAATTCAAAACAGTATCTCGGCCTCGATTCGTAGTCTCTAACTAAGAATTCCCAAAACTCTCAACTGTTGAAAATACTTGCAACCAAGAACAATCAAAATAATCTGTTCTGCAAAATCAAGCAATTCTCATAAAATGAATATAATGTAAAAAAAGAAAAAGGGAGAAGAAAATCTACAAACTGGGACATTGAACCGAAACATGGGCAACAGGAGATCATCACAAGTACAGTCGAAAGAACTGATATTATACAAGACAAACACATTTTAGATATCTGCTATGTTATAGAATCTAAATCCTATCAAATTAAAAAATGATATCAACTCCAACGGGAACATAAATATCTTTGAATTTAGCTCATGCCTTTACATAAATCAAGACATAATGAGTATGCCAAGAAAACCGAATTTGTTGTAGGTGAATTATCTAACACACCACATAAGGAAAAAAAAAAAAAAAGCTTACAGAAAATTACCTGAAAATTATCGTATGGTTTTTAAGCTTCAGCCAAGGAATAATAAACCCTAGTACGCTGCGCTGAGACAGTGAAGATTTTTCCTGTTTCTTTTTCTTTTAATTTTTTGATGCTGTTGACACTGATATTATTGTTGTTAGCATTAAGAAGGAGATGCAGCTTTTGGTTTCTGGTGGTGTAGAGAGAGACAGATAAAAGGAGCGAGAGAAAAAATCTTTATATTGCCTGTGAGCTTAGATCGCTGCGGACGTGGCAATGATATTTTCCTCTCACTCTAGAGGCTAGGTGTCACGTCATGTCATATAGTAATATACCATGCCCATACATGTTGCACACATGCATATATGTATGTATGTATTAGTGGTTCTGTCAGATGTCAGGCGTAACAGCTCGTTTCGCCGAAGCCGGATACGCGAAGACAGAGCTATAAATGAAGCCATCCACCGTTTAGTGCATCAGCTTAGCTTTGCCATATACTGAAGTGCATGTGCAACCGGTTTTTATCGCATTTAAATTGAAACATATTGAAATTATATCAAATAGAAAGATATTTTTGTTTTCCCTCACTCTAAAGAAAATCGAAATTAACCCATATTTATATGATTGAATTATAAAGACTTTTACAACGAAAAGTTATTTAAAACAGAACGTGCATGTTCCATATTTTAAAAATAAATAAGGATAAATTATAAATAAATGGAGAATTCTAAGAAAATTGGATCTCTTGAATTATATATAATTAAATTAATTATTATAATATGAATCGAGAAAGAGAATGGATCCACTTTTTGCCAGTAAACCGCATGAGAGAGGGGGTTGGATTGGTACTGTGCTAGATATTTTCTGGTGTTGCTTGCTTATGTGTCCACCTGATAATTGCCAATTTAAAATTGCACTCCGTCATCCCCCAACCCAACCCATTCACCTGTCTAAAGTTCTTTCAATCCGCACTACGAGGGTTGACAATGCGCGTGAACCCCATTCTAAATTATGATAATCCTTTGAAATTTCTCCATCTTGTCTAGTTTCGGTGGGCATCGTGTCTCGAGTTCGTGAAAACCGTATTTTAATATATTTTAATTTTGACCATTCTCGTGGCAAACAGAAGCGTTTTTATATTTTGAAAGTTCTTCCTCAAATTTTTTTTAAAGTGATGACATTTTTAAAAATAGATCTTTACGTCACAATTAGTACGTAAAAATAACATAAAATAAAATGATGAATCAATTATCCTACTTGAAAATATATAAAATCCTTTTCTCATTTCTTAAGAATTGCGAATCAGGATGGTCAAACACAAATATATTAAAAAGCAATATTTGTGAAAAGTATCTTTAATTGTTAAATATCATAATAAAATTAAATATTAAATAAATAATTTTAATTAATTATCATTAAAAAAAAACCAAAATAAAATCAATATTCCACCATCTCCTTGAATACTGAATTGATAATTTTAAATAATTGTGATTCTATCTTTTAAAAATGCATTTAAATATAAAAAACGAAGAACTTGAAATTGTGATTTGTTTTTAGGTTTATTCTCACATCAAATGCACTATTAAGGTGTTGAAATAACACCTAAAAAAATCTTATAGAAGTTTTAAAAATGAGGACCTTTATATTATTATTGTATTTGTAATTAGTATATATATATATATATTAGTAATTCAATTCAATAATAGGCTAAAAGAACTAAATAAGTTCATTAATTAGTAATTCAATTCAAGAACAAGCTAAAAGAACTAGATAAGGTAAATCGATTCATCTTTCTTTGTAAACAAACTAGAAATAATCAAATAAACTTTATGGTTTTATAACTTAAAAAAAAAGAAAAGAAAATAAAACCTATCTTACTTAGTTCTTATCAAGGGCACTAATTATCAAAATCATATTTATCATGATGCAAGGAAATGTGTCACATCACCACTTTGCCGCATATTCTTAAACGTTGCAATATATTTTTAAATCCGCAAATATAGGTTATAAACCTTAAATTACTTTAAATTTCAAATTATCTCATATATTAAAATTTTACAGTTGAAGCATCAACAACATTCTATAATTCTAAAAAATCAAAATAGTCTTTCAAACATTTAAATATTAAAATTCAGTCCTAATTAGAGACAAGTAATAACTCTTTTTTTTTTTTAGATAAAAGGTTATGATCTTAGCATGACCAGCTATCTTTGGGTACATGAACCATCTTAGAAGACTTATGCACCAATTCAATATAACTTGCACTATATATATTTATTGACCATTGTGATGACTTAGGATATAATGTCTAATTGTTGGTGAGAGTGATGATAATTAAACTGATGACTTTAGCTTTTGGTGTGGACCAAGTAACATGAATAACCACTAATTTAAACATCATATCTCAAGTCATCATAACATCAACACCATCAAGCACTAGTATAAAACACATATGTATACCATAGTCACATGCAAACTTATATACATAAATAACCAAATGCATAATTAAACAAACAACAAACATAATTAAGTAGTTCTTCTTTCATATGTGGGAGGGAAAGCAAATACAATAAAAAAAAGACCTCGATGTCTTAGAATGAACACCATACCATTTGTCGTATCTAAACCAAAGTTACAACAACTCTACCACATACTCTTGCTACAACAAGGCTATGCAAGACTCAAAAATCAACTAAATACTACAAATAGTCTTTATTTATCTAAACTCTTGATTACGTAACTATCCAAAAATGCTCGTATGACTAATTGTACTAATAACAAATCTTGAAATAGCCTTCATAAATACAAATCTTATTAAGACTATTATTTTTACTACCTTTTATGTCCATCTCACATATTATCACGAATCTCGTTTCCACAATAGGTTAAGTTCAGAGTCTCTTAAGTACCAATATCTTTTAACTTATTTACACATGCAAAATAATCATCCCAACATAGATGAGCTATGAAGCCTAAGATGGAAATTCTGCATAAGCACACAACAAATGTCATACCACACAAAAGCTTAAGTGCATATACAAATGCTTCATTAACCATGCCATTCAATAGATATTGATTACTCATACCCAATACATATGTATAAAATCATGATGGTTATTAAATTTTTTCCTCAAATTTTCTATTAACATCATTTCTTTTCTCAAAATTTCCACTAGATCTATTTTTATGCTCAAAATTTTCACTAAAACCATTTCCATGCTCAAAATCTTCATGGTTAAATTAGATTCACAGTTCTCAAAACCACATTTTAAATCTAAAGATTCCAAGAGCTCATTCTAAATGAAAAAAAATTCCATGACTATGTTATGATGAATCAAAGGGTTCCAAGACTATATCATGAATTCGAAAATTTCAAGACCTAGATTTGAAGATTCCAAGATCTCAATGCGAAGGTTCAAAATTGCATCATGAATCCAAAGATTTTGAAACATGAATTTAAAGATCTTAAGATCACATCATAAAGCCGAAGATTCCAAGATTTCATTATGAATATGTGAACCCATAAATTCCAAGACCATAATAAAAATAAATAAATAAATAAGTTTCAAGATCTCATATTCAAATGTTCATCATATAACAAGTATATTTCATAGTTTATAATATTCATATTGAAATTTCTAATCATAAAAGTACAAGCAACATATAGTAGTAACCTATGTACTCAGTTGTAGCTCAATAGTTGCAATTGTCTAAATTTATTTCCTATAAACTCACAATACATAGTACACTAAGAGATTTATTAAACTTAAACAAATCATTACTTATCATTTCTTACATCTAGATAAATTTTGATTCACTACATACTAAACACTCAAATATACTACCTAGTTGACCACCTTATAAAACCAGTTGATCGCCTTCTTTCTTTCTCTCCATTGATCAATCTCCTACTTTTAAAAATTTTTAGATAAAAGCCTAGGGTTTTAATCTAAACTTTTTCAAAGATTTTTTTTCCTTGATCAAACTCCTTATCTTAATCTATTCTCGTCATGATCTTAAATCCTTTCACTAAAATCTTCGACTTTAGTTATTGAATACCCACTTATCCACAATATGTATTCTTGTTTTCTTAATAATACAATCTTTAATATAACATAATAAGAAAAATCAAAATTTGCATGTTATAAATAAAGATTATATTCCTAACATAGATGTTTCTATCCCTGATCATGATTCACAACTAGGGTTGGTCTTTTAGTTTGTTTTTCATTTAAAGATTTCTAGGTCCAAGGTTTTGGGGTAACCCACACATTTTTTATGTTTTTTTTAATAATAATAATGACTTTTAAAAAAAGTTTTTTTATATGCATTTTTCTTTGTTTTTGCTTTTATTCCTTTTTGGGCCATTTAAATTAGTCAATAGAGCATAAACAAGAAAAAGCCCAAGAAGAAGAGCAATCAAATCAACACCCCAACTGAGTATTCTTCTTTTTACTTTTTTTTTTTTATTGTTTTTAACATTGAGAATAATGTTGGTTTTAAGGTGGGGGGTGGATAAAATATATTGCATGTTTAAATAATTGATATATTTTTGTTTCCTTTTGCATCAAGATGCAACTTTGTGTTAATTTTTTCAATTTTACACAAAATTTTGCTTGAATTTCTATGGTGAACTTTTACCACTTTATTTGAGTAAAATAATGGAATCTTTGAAGTATAAGGTTTCATACTTTTAAAACTTTAAGTCTAAAGCCTTGGTTGAGGCAACATTGTTTATGAAAGATTAGTCATGTGTATTTTTATAAATTCGCTTTATCGTATGCTCGTTTATAGAAAATTTTTGAAAGATGTGAAAGGCTCTTATAATTGTGATCAAATGAAGTTTTTTCTTAATTATCTTTCTTAAAAATAAAGTTGGGGGCAACAATTTTTTTTTTTTTTAGAAAAAACAACAATAATAATAAGTGAAAATTCTACTCTAATGTCTTAAGTCTTTGACTCAAGTTATGAGTATCTCTGAGCCCTAGTCTCAAATACTTTTTGACCTTCTCTAAGGTGTTCAGGTAATAAAAACCACTTAGTCAAAAGTTTTGGTATGGTACTCAATTTAAATAAAAATAAAAGTCTAGCAATGGGCTTCATTAACTTAAGTTATTAAGTTAGCGGGGTGCCCTTTGGGGAATAACACCTATTGTCTTGAGTGAAAAGTCCGAGAACATCAACCTAAAGCTCGTTACATAGGTTAGAGAAAAGTCTAAGAAAACTAAAGTTAAAAAAAAAAACCTCCTTTATATAGAGAGCTTACTGGGATTGAACATATGATATATACACAAGTATATGAGTTTGAATATTTGATGAAATCGAATAAGAAGTGTATACAGTTTAGTTCAAATTTATTAAAGTGTATATGACTTTTCTTGAGTGGATTAATATTAAACTCAATTTAAGGATAATGAACTTTAGTTTAAATTTTATGAAAATCTTGCATTACTTGATTAGTTATTTTAGTTAAATAGTTTAAGTGTTATTATGGCATAATATATAAAGATTGAGCAAATATTTTGTGTAGTAAAGTTGCTACTATTAATGATGCAAAAATTGATTTATGTGATTTTTTCAATTTAATTTAGATCATGTGAGAGAAATGGATTATTGTAAGTGTGATTGCTCTTCTCTTAGTTTAAATTGAGTATATTTTGCTTGAAGGCAAGCAAATACTAAAGTTGGAGGCACTTGATATATATATTTATATATTTTTACACAACTTTTTATTACACTTACATGCATATTTTCATATTTGTGATAGGAAATAAAATAATAGATTTATAAAATATACACACAAGTTATGTTGGTGTAAGAATCACAAGAAAAGTGGGCAAAGCGGTTAACATGAAGACAAATTATCAAAAGCATTCTCAAGCAAATATATCAACTAAAAGTTCTTTTTCAGTTGTGGCATAATTCCTTTAAGCCTCGTTCAAGGTTCTATTGACATAGTATATAGCTTGAAATAACTTACCTCACCTTTGCCTTAACAAGCTTCGATAACAAAGTCGCTAGCATCACACATGATTCCAAAAGAAAGCTCCTAATCTAGTGCGACTGTCACGAGTGTAGAGGTGAGCTTCTCCTTCAAAAAATTAAATGCTTTCAAATATTCGTAAAACAAAAGAAGCATCTTTCAACAATAAGTTACAAAAAGGATTAGAGATTTTAAAGAAGTCTTTGATAAATCTTCTGTAGAAGCTAGCATATCCTAAAAAGCTCTTGACTCCTTTTATTGAAGTAGGTGGTGGCAACTTCTCAATAATCTCCACTTTCTCCCTATCAACTTCAATACCTTTCGTAGAAATTTTGTGACCCAAAACAATTCCCTCTCTCACCATCAAATGGCATTTTTTTCAATTAAGCATCAAATTTGTGTCCTTACATCTCGTAAGTATAGATGATAAATTTTTCAAACATGCATCAAAAGAAGTTCCAAATACAAAAAAATCATCCATAAAATTTTCAATCATATCTAAAAAAAAAATAGCTATCATGCACCTTTAAAATGTAGCGAGTGCATTACATAAATCAAACGGCATTCTCCTAAAAGCAAAAGTGCAATAAGGGCAAGTAAAAGTGATTTCTTGATAATCCTCTAGGGCTATGTGAATTTGATTATAACCAAAATATCCATTAAAAAACAATATAAGTCATGCCCCACAAGTCTTTCTAACATTTGATCTAAGAATGGAAGAGAGAAATGAACTTTTTAGGGTGGCATCATTTAATTTTCTATAATTTATACAAACTCTCCAACCTGTTGCAGTGCAAATAAGTATCAACTCATTATTATCATTTTTTACCATAGTCATACCACTTTTGTTTGGAACAACATAAACAAGACTAATCCATTTACTATCTAAGATAGGATAAATAATACCTCTGTCTAGTAGTTTGAACACCTCATTTCTTCACTACCTCTTTTAATGTTAGGTTTAGTCTCCTTTGTGGTTGTACTATGGGTTTACATTCATTCTTTAGCAAAATTCTATGAGTGCATATTAGAGAGTTAATTCTTTTAATGTTTGCTATTGTCCACCCAAATCCAACAACTGCTGCTCTTAATCACCTATTAAAAAAGAAGAAATAATTATTGTTAGTGTATCATATGTTCCAAGAAAAGCATATTTCAAATGATTAGGTAAATGTTTCAATTCAAGCACCGAGAGTTTTGTAACTAATGGCATTGGTTTTGTCTCACTAGTGCTAAGCTCCTCATATTGTTTACATCTTATTTCAGGCTACATTCATCTTTCAACTCATCATCACTCCATTTATCAATATCTCTCAAGACTAATTCCATAGTCTCTACACCTATCTCCTTCTCCATAGACTTAGATAAAAGTTCGTCAACCACATGAATGGTATAACATGACTTATTATTATCAAATTGTTTCATAGCATCATAAACATCAAAAGTAACATGTTCATTCATTACTCTCAAAGTGATCTTACCTTATTTCACATCAATTAATGCCTTACCTATCACTAAGAATGATCTACCAAGTATCATAAGAACCTTCCTATCCTCTTCAATTTCCAAGACTACAAAGTCGATTGGAAAAATGAATTTGTCTATCTTCACTAACAAGTTCTCCACAATACATCTAGGATATTTGATTCTTCGATCAGCAAGTTATAAAGTGACATGTGTCTGTTTGCATTCTCCTAGTCCAAGTTTCCTAAAAACAGATGAAGGCATGAAATTAATACTACCACCAAAATCAATAAGTATCTTATTAAAATGAAAATTTCCAATGGTGCATAGAATAGTGAAACTCCTTTGATCTCTCTATTTTTTAGGAAGATGAGATAGATTATTCTGTAATATAGTTGAGCACTCTCCTATAAGCATCACAAGCTCTGCATCATTAATCTTTCTCTTCTTAGTAAGCAACTCTTTTATGAATTTTGCATAATTGGCATGCTTTAGAGTGCTTCTGCAAATGGGATGTTGATCTGAAACTTTTTAAAAATATCAAGAAACTTGGCAAATTGAGCATCCAACTATTGTTGCTTTAGTGTCCCAAGAAATGGAACTAGAGGAACATATGATTTCACCTTTTGTAGCTTGAGCACTGATTCCTCAAACTTCTACTTCCCTTTATCTTTCTTTTCTATCTCTTCACTATTAAGATTTTTCTCTTCCTCACCTAATTCTCCAAGTTACCTACCATTCCTCAACATGATCGCATTTACACTTTTGGGATTTTTTTCAATGTTACTTGGTAAAGACCCCGATGGTCTACTGCTCAATTGTAGTGATGTTTGACCCAATTATGCTTCCAAATTTCAAATAGAGGCTTGTAGATTTTGCAACATGGCGTTAGTTTTTTGCATGTAACTTATCATGAACTCCTCTAAATTTAATTGCTTTGGCTGAGGTGGTGTATTTTGACTTGGTGTTTGATTTTAGATTCTAGGTGATGGTCTCAAATCATTATTCTCATTTCTCCATGAAAATTTTGGATGATTCCGCTAAATAGGATTATATGTGCTTGAATATAGTCCTTAATTACTCCTCTAAAAATTATTGACAAACCTAACTTGCTCAAGAGCACCACTTGATGGTGCAAATGCGAACAAATTTCTAACTGAGCACTTATTAGTAGCATGTAGACTTGCACACTACTCATAAGAAACAACTGAATTAGTATTAAAAGAATTAGATGCAGTGAGTTTACTTACCTGTGTAGTCAGTTGTGCAATGTGAGTAGCTAAATTGGAAATTAAGTCCATCTCATTCAGTATTGTAGGTCTAGGTTTTGCGCTTTCATTTTGCTAGCTATATGCATTGGGGGCCATATCTTCAATCAATTCATATGCTTGTTTACATGACTTGCTCATTAATGTACCTCCTACTATAGCATCCACCATTGATCTCCTAAATCATTATAGAATGTCTGAACTGTGAGCCAAGTGGGTAGCCCGTGATGTAGACACTTCCTAAGTGCTTCTTTATGTCTTTCCAAAGCATCATAAAGTGATTCCCTCTTAATCTAAACAAAATTTGTGATGTCATTACTAATCCTTGTGATCCGTACAGGTGGAAAGAATCTTGAAAGAAACTTTTTAAAGAGCCGATTACAAGTGGTTATCAACTCTTTCGGCATTGAATTCAACTAGCTTCTTGCCTTATCACAGAGAAAAAGGAAAAGTCTCAATTTGATTGCATTATCCAACACTCCATTACTCTTGAAAGTATCATAAATTTGGAGGAACACTGCAATGTGCTCATTAGGATCCTCATGCGGTAATCCTCCAAATTGATTTACTTGAACCGTTTGAATAAGTGCGAGTTTAAGCTCAAAACTATTGGCATGAATGATTGGTCTCCTAATCCCAGAACCTAATTGTAGGCATTGCATATTCCCGTAAAACTCTACCATTCTCTACCAGTCGATTATTTTCCTCCGCCAATTCAATATTCTCTAAGTCTACTTGATTTCTATTCTCTCTTAATAACCGACGGAAGGTATGCTCTATCTTTGGATCAAATAGCCTTTTTTCCAAGTTTCTACTTCTTCACATTAACCATCTACAAGAGAAAATAAAAACAATGCAATAAACTAAAAATAAAAAGAAACTAAAATAATTATGACTAAAATTAAATTAAGGAAACAAATAAAATAACTAAAAGAATTTTTTTATTTTTCTTAGACTAATAATGGAATCAAAGCGTTTTAATATTAATTTTAATTTCTAGTAACGACACCAAAAACTTGATCTATAAAAAATTTATAAATATGGATACTAGCAAATATACTAGATCGATTAAGTAATATAGAAAGACTAGGGTTGTCATTTCTAAGAAGATTAAATTAATTACCAAACTAATATCAATTCTATTATTATCTAAGCACACAAAAAATTAATGAAATAATAAAAAAATGTATACTAATGCTACCTAAAACTAAAAATAAAATTGTAACGATCACTAAAATAACCCTTTCTTGATTCAATCAATAAGGAGGTGGGAAAATTAAATTCATCTAATATATTAATAGTATTATAACTAAATTATAATTATATTTAGTTACTTGGTTATTCTTGTAAATTTGCTAAAGTCCTTTATTTCCCTATCAAATCCTAAAGTTCTTTTTATGATATAATAATTTAAATCATCTCTTGAATCATTAAATTATCAATCAACCAATTTAATTTCCTAGATTCATCTAGTTAAATTAACATGGATTCAAATTTATAATTACTCTTTTTTCAAATTGTAATTGACTAGTATCTTAAATCCCTTTAATAAGAAATTAAAAAAAATATTACATTAAGTCCTAATTGCAAATTCAACTCAATGAAAGATAGTAAACTTCCAATTAAACAAGAATATTGATTAGTCCTAAATCCTTTTTCAGTTCAATAAGATATTTCATAATCATATATTTTGAGCCCTAAACATATAATTATTCATAACAAGAATAATTTAAATATCTAATATATAATAATAAAGTAACAAATGCAAATTTGTAATTAGAATTTATTAATTTTCTATACAAAAGAATTTAGCACATAATTAAATAAAAAAAAACACCAATAAATAGAAACAATCTATTGAAGAATCTATTAAAGAATTAAAATTTCTAATTTGCAGTATGTAAAGAAATTACTTAAGAAAAAATAAATACAATTAAAATCCCAAGTATTTGTCTCCGCTCTCCGTCGATTCTCCTATGTGTGGAGTTCTCTCTGTAAATTTCCTTTTATCAGCTCCTTGTTCATGCTCTCCGTGGATTTCTCGTCTCCATAGTTGTTGTTGCTTGACAATTTAAATTACATAGCTTTATGGAATATGGGCTCAATACGTAGGCTTCATCTTGGCATTCATAAACATGAACCTAGATTGTAAAACTGGATGAAATGGTTTTTTTATAATTTGTCTTTATTTTAATCACTTTGCCCACTTTTCTTGTGATTCTTACACCTGTGTATATTTTATAAATTTTTTTTTCCTATCACAAATATAAAAATATACATATAAATGTAATAAAAAATTAAATAAAAATATATAAATATATAACTTATCATGTGCGAATAGAATCGCAATTTTAATAGATATGTTTTCATCATTATACAATATTAATAATCTCTTAATGGGTCTATCTATATTAATTATCAAGAGTCCAGTCCTGTGTTCATACATAGTTGTCTCCTACTACAACTGCATCTAGTTGAAAGCTCCTTTTTTCGAATGTCCTAGATAGTATCAGCTATAATTCACCATATTAATAATTCATTTATCCAAAACTAAAATGGCATGGGTGTCTAACTACAAGCCACTTCTTCCCACCATCCCACTCATAATAGGTAGTGAATACCTAATTTGTGACCCATTTATCCTCTTGGTTACAGCCTTATTTCAACTATTTACAACAAATTAATTATCACCAAGCATAGCTTACGTCTATTAATTTACTAGCATTACAAAGTGCATCTAAACAAATAATGTGATGCTCAAGTTACTTGGATTTTGCTCACAATGTCCTCTTAACCACAACTTAAAATTAACAATTAAGAGTGCACAATTAAATTAGCATTAAACACTTAAAAGTACCCAAAAGCCATCAACTAACAAGCAAGGGTGGTCAACTAGAAACTTTACTGACTAATTGCTAACCTTAGTAAGGAGGGGTTATTTTACTAATTGATTTCAGGGGTTTTATTGTGCTCCAGGCAATCAATTACCCTATTAGGCCATCAATTGCTCCCTTATAAGCACCCTCCATTATTATCCAAAGGAAAGGGGATTCAACCAATAAAGCCTCAATTGACTCCCTTAATTCCAAAACTAACCTAAAACACTCTAAAAACATAATTTTATCTTCAAAACTTATCAAAATCAAACCATATAAGAATAAAAGCATTATTAATCTCTTTTCCTTCTAAATCACCATCAAAGTCTTTGATAAAAGTTCATTGATTAGACATTGACAAAAAGTTAAGGTTTCCAATATAAAGTATCAAAATGCTAATTTTTTTTTATTTATAGATCATCAATTGGAGTCATTAAACTACCTAAACTAGATAAAGCTTAGCCTTTTCCATTAATTTCTAAATAGAAACTAACCTTTACATTTAAAATGAGAAAAAGGACATGTAAAAATTCTAAACCCTACATGCATAAGCCATATGTCACATGTTATACATACACTCTTTATAGAAAAAAATAATAATAATAAAGCACCATTGAATTAGCCTTGATTTCTTTCTTATTTCAAATACATATATGAACATTTCACTTTTACAAAATGAGAAAATATTAAGAAAAGAGAGAAATAGGCATTTCATTATATTAACTTCTTGTGAAATTTGCACAAGGTGGTGCCACTTGTAGGTTAAGAGGGAGAGAGAGAGAGTGTTGACTTTCTATTTTTTAGGTAGAGTGAAAATGAAAACATATTGGTTCCTTAATTAAAGAAATGGGATGGTTTTTTCTAGTCTTTCCCTCACTTTAAATATGTTAACCTTAAAAGTGACGTCTGATATAAAGGGACACAAGATGCACACACGAAATATGGCATGGAGGATCAATTGAATCTTCTTGATGTCATATGAATCTTATTGCTCCAATTGAATCTCCCTTAAGGACGTCACAACAAAGTCCTCTAGTGCTATTAGGGTGCTCATTTGTGGCATTTGGATTGAATATCATTAGGGAGCATCCAACTCCTTACATTTTCCCTTCATTTTTAGTAACTTTAACCCCCTAATACTTTGCTCCTTGGATGTAGCGAACCTTGAGCTGAATTGTGCCTAAAAATCACTAAAAAAATGAAAACATCATGGAAACTTAGGATTTACCACGTAAAAACATAGATTAGATTAGGAGCTATTAATATGCTATTAATTGAAGATACCACATATTTAATGCTAGTGGCCATTCCTCTATATGAATGAGTGAGACCTTCACATATCTTGTACATAAAGCACTAGGCTTTGATATTATGAAACACAATCTTATTTAAGGTTGTAATTAGCAAATTTATCGACTTAAACATATATCATACAAAGGATAATGATAAGCAAGATAGAATTCATTAATGTGGAAAGTTGATATCTATAGTCACTTAATTAAGATAAGAGTGGCTAATAAGTTGCTATCATGGTAGAATTTATGAAGTACAAGTAATCTTGAAAATAATGTTAAATGATTAAACATTAATGACATGACATGTAATGGTTTAATCACGATACCATTTGATGAAGAGATTTAGTTGAACAATAATCAATTTACGGTGGTTATGGCTCATGATCTTTCTATCACATTAGGTTACCGGTGATTGTTACTAAGCAATTATCTTGGTTTGTGTCTAAATAGATTTTGTCACAGTGTGAATAAGAAACGCTTAGTTAAGCTTTATTGTAAAAGGTATTTGAATCCATCTAGTTAAGAATCCATCAATACTTACAAGATATGTATATAAGGTATAATCTTTCACTAGAAAACGTAATAGGGCAACAGGGTTATTAGAACTCATATATGGTGATATGTGTGTTCTTCTGTTAACTCAAGTTAGAGGTAAATTTTCTTACTTCATTACTTTTACTAATGATTATAGGTATGGAAATATTTACTTAATAAGGTATAAGCTAAGAACTATTAAGAAGTTCAAAGAATTGATATGTGAAGTAGAAAATCAACTTAGCAAAAAGATAAAAGTACTTCGAAATGATAATGGTGGTAAATATGTTAGTAAAGGACTCATTGACTATTTAAAAGAGTGTGAGATAATTTTAACAACTTAAGCCTCCTAGAGCAGTGAATGGTGTTTTAGAAAGGAGCAACATCATACAACTCTTCCTTTAACCATTTAGGTTTACGCATTGGAACTAACAACATACACAAAGTTACCATGATCTAGCTAAGGCAATATATAAGATACCATACAAACCACGATTTGGGAAGAAATCTCATGAATTTTACTAAAGTTTTGGGGTCATGATGCTTACTATGTGAAGAGTAGATTCTCTAATAGGCTTGTAGTAAGGTCCACCAAGTGTATGTTTGTTGGATAAAGTTGTTGTTATTTTCCAAGCGAGTATAAAATTGTTGCTTAATATGCTACATTCTCGGGGGAGAGAACTCATCTCCAAAAAGAGTGGCAAGAATGAAATAGATATTGAATAAATTCACAATTCCAAGAATGAGTTAAAACATAGCACTAATGAATAACAAACATCACAAGATCCTATAGTGGCACAACTAGAGTGTTCTTAATAAATGCAAGAACCACATAGGTCAACAAGAGTACATTAAGGATTTGAGACATTAAATTTACTCATGACATATCATGATGACTACTACCCTTCAAGGATCATGAGTTGTTGGTATATGATGAAGCAATTGCTTCACTAGACTTTGAAAAATGGTTGGAAGCCATAAGGTCTAAGATGGAGTCCATCTATACTAATCAAGTATGAGATTTGTGGATTTATCAATTGGAGTAAAATTTATAAGGTGCAAGTGTGTCGTCAAAAAGAAGAGATATATGGATGGGAGTGTAACTATCTATAAAGCTAGGTTAGTAGCAAATGGTTTACATGACATCATGGAATTGACTATGTTGAAACCTTTTCATTAGTAGCAATGATTAAGTTCATTTGCATTTTGCTTGCAATAGCAACTTATAGTGATTATGTGAAATAGTAAATGAATATTAAAGTCACTTACCTAAAATGAAAAGTTAAAGGAGGAAATGTAAATGATGCAACCTCTTGGTTTCGTAACATCCAAGAATGTTAATGAAATTTACAAGCTTGAGAATTACATATGTTAACTCAAGCAAGCTTCTCGAAGTTAGAATTTAGATTCAATGAGGTAGTAAAACAATTTGGTTGTCTTAAGGAATTGTGATTCCTCATCAAGACCAAAGGAATAACTATTCTCTTGCCCCCTTTTTGCATATTTTCACATTCTACCTTTGAGACTCTATCACAATAGTCATGCCACGAAGTGAGGTGATGGTATATTGATACTTTTAGATATATTCTCAACCTATTGCTAATATGAAATATTAAAACACGAAAGACTATTTTTGATGTCATACCTCTAAAAAATTAGCTATTTACTAATAAATTCATTTGATTGTCCTTCACATTAAAAGTATACCTCTTATCACACAAGCAATTAAAGGTTAATTTAGTAAACTAATGAATTTTCTTTGTTTTGGTATCATTTGCTTTTCCATACATTATGTTTTTCATTTTAGGTAAGTAGACTAAACTTTTGCCAATCACGATATGAAAAAAAAAAAAGTTTTCAACTCTTATGGTAGTTTCAATGTGTTTGAATTATAAACACATGCCTTATAAGTTATCAAAACTATGGAAAGGTTCAAAACTTTAAAAATGCAATACTCAAGCCCCTTTAACAATTTTGAGATTGGAAAATTTTTTACTCAATGTAATAGTATATAAGTTTTTTTTCTACATAAATAGGTACATGTTACTTATTTTTTAAACCCATTATTTATCCAATTTGAGAGTTTTCTTAATATAGTTAATGTTTTATCAACCAATATGAGTTAAGGCAGGCAACAAATTAGCTTCGAAAAATTATTAATATAAGAGATCGATTAGTGATTACATTGCATGAAAAAAATTTGGTAAATTGCAAATAATCACCTAAATTTTGACCTAGGTAGGGATATACCTCATAAACTTTCAAATATTACAAATAAACTTTCTAAACTTTGATAAATTGAAAACATAAAGAACACTTACCTTTTTTTTTAAAAAAAAAAAACACAATAAGTTCATAGTGAAGTGCTATTGAAGCATAATTTGATAAGTTCGAGGCTAATTTCACACTAAGATCAAAATTTAGGAGAGTTATTTACAATTTTTAAAAGTTATTTACCAATTTATCAAAATTTAAAGGGGCTGCTTGCAGCATTTGAAAGTTCAAGGGTATATATACATCTACGTCAAAGCTTACGAGATTTTTTTTTTTTTACCATAAAGTTTTTGTTTTAAAACTTTTGAAGGGGTCTAATGCATTATAGAATTTTGGGGTCTTTTTGCAATTTTGATAGTCTTCAAGAAGTATCATTGTGACTTACCCATTCTATTTTAGACACATACATTGTGGTGCATGTCTCCATCTAATATCATTTTAAGTGCAAACAAATAATGTAATGGCTATTAGTTCTCTATTTTTTATGAATTGAAAACTTATTCTTACTTTATCTTATTCTCTCAACCAAAGGTGTTGTTATAGTTGTTTGTGATGAACTTAGTTTGTTTTATGATAAGTAACGTGAGTCTAACTCTCACTTGAACCCATCCTCATAGCAAGATGGTTTTGCATTATGGGAAAATGCTTATATTATTAGCTTAAAAATTACTAATATAATCTATCTTTCACATCGATCCCATAATAAATATTATAGATTTTTTTAAAATCTTGCTACATTTATATTCTACAAGCTCTAATACTCAAATTACATCATTGGAAGCAAAAGTAGTAAGAGTAATTGGTGAAAACTTTGACTTGTTCATCTACAGTGGACATGAGTTTAATTTTATTCAATTGGTGTAGCTAACTATAAAGCTAATCCTAAAGTGAAACCATTGTTAAAAAAGAAAAACAAACTTTCATTTTGGTTAGATTTGTCATCCAAAATTGAATATGGTTCATTTTGATATTAAAATAAACCACAAACAAGATGTGATATAAGAAAAGCTCAATGTTTTTGCTCGATGCACTTTTCTACTAGGTCTAGGAAGAGGGAACGAAATAAGAAGGAATAGTAGGAGTAAAGAATTGGGAGGAGGGAAAATATTGGAGTATTCAATTTCTTTACATGTGTTTGTTTGGAGGAGAAAAAAAAAGAAAAAAAATTTATTAATAAAACAAATGAGTAGTGTAGCATCAAATTACTAAAATGCCCACAAGAATTAGTAATTTAATCAATAATAAGGCATAAAATGAAAAAATAAATCAATTTTTCTTTTTAAATCCTTCTACTTTCTCTCCATTTTAAGAGGAAGACATTTTCATGTGGCCTATAGATTTTGTTTCTACCCCAATTCTATTTCGTTTTAATTTTCCTTATAACCAAACAATGAAAAATGATTCATATCTCCTCTAAAAATTCTTTCCTTCGCCTTTCCTTCATTCCAAACATGGTGTTTAAATTAGTTTTCTACATACCCTTGACTTTGGTTGACAAACTTGCACAATGGACGTTTTTATAAGGGGGAGAAAGATAGGAAATAAGATGAAAAAAAGGGGGATAAATTGAAAAAATGCATCTTCATATTTATTTTATGTTTATTAAATCCCTTATTTTTGAAATTGTGCTTTTGGATATTTAAATGTTTAAAGAAATGTGCATTTGAACTTCTACATAATCACTTTACCTTTGATTTTATGGCTTTTTAAAATTTTTAATTTTTTATCCAACAATAAAATAGTAAAATACTTTCTTAATACACATTTTTTAAAGATTCAAGGATCTAAATACAAAATTTCAAATATAAGAAAGTTAACAGCATATAAATCGAATATAGAATGTACGTATGCAATTAAAAAATTAATAAATGAAATAAGGAGTGTCATTTGAAAAATAGAAAATGATAAATAAAACAAGTATGGTCACATAGAGAAAGTGGGGTAGGATTCTGTTTCTTTGAATATTGAGATTAAAAAAAAATATATATATATATATATTTCGGGTGGTTGGGCAATGGGAGCCGCTGCCCAAAAAGGCATCAACCATAGAAGGTTCTCCACGTGGCATGTTCAGTGGCCTAAAATAGGCAGGCTGACTTTTTTGGGGAAAGGCCAGAAAAAATATCTGGTGGTGGTTTGCACTTGGGACACTGTCCTACGGGGCACAACCCTTTTAGATATTTATGTGAATAATGTAACCCAATCAAACAGTAGTTGTACATAGATATCCCGAATTTACGGTCTCAGCCCCATGAAAGGACCAATCAAAGAGCAACTTTTGATAGATATATAAATAAATAAACTGAAAATACCATCTTACCCCCTTCCTGTTGTACATGTGTCAATCTCTGGTGTAAGATACATATCTGCTGTTCCTAGTGTAGCTTCTACTCACTTTCCTAAGACGCTTTGCAATGCATGCTAATCCCCATCATCATGTGGTTAGGTTTGCCCCATGGGAGCATGCATCATTCATATGTATGCGAATGCCATGCATGCCTCCCATTTGATTTTTAGGCGTTACAAACTGCTGTACAGATGGGTGGACATTGTTCCAGTAATCACAACTTTGTGTCAGCATAAGGGCGCATGTATGCATTTAAACATATAGCTTCTATCCCTCTCTCTCTTCTCCCTCCTTTTTTTTAATTAATTAAATCAAAATCAATAATTTTAGGACTTAGTTTCTAAAAAATGAATCAAAACAATGTTTTTGTTGCTCTCCATTCTAAATACTGATAACACATGCCAATGAGCCGTCCTATTTTGATTCTTCTTTTAAAGACTCGAGTCATAAATTGAAATTTATGAAATTGAAGATGCTGAAAAGAAAAAAAAAACTGAAAAAATTTAGATATTTCTAATACTGCTTTCTGCTCTTTTTTTTTTTTAAAAAAAAAATTGAGAATCTAAAATTTAAACTAAATTGATAGCTAATGCAACAAGAAGGAAACAAAATTTTGTCTAATTATAAATCTAAACATATTAGGATCTACAGAATTGTAAAATAAGGCTTTGAAGAACATTATACTTAGTAACTTTGCAATGCAAATTGAGGAACAATATACTTAGTTTGTTCCAATCGAAGTCTATTTGATACAATGAAATGAAAGTATAAAAGGGTAGAGAACTTTGATGCTTTATAATTTAACTATATGTATTTGTGTTATAATCGTGTTTTTAATTATATTATTTAATAATTATCAACTTAAAAATAATGTTATTTTCATCTCACTATCACTTAATCAACTAGAATATTATTATTATTTTTTTTTTGGTTAGTGAGAAGAATACACAAGCGTCCACTACTCATATTAGAGTCAAAACCCCACCAGAACAAAAGCTTCTAAAGGGGAATGATCTATAATAGCGACCAAAACAAGAGAAGTCAAATGATGAGGTAGAAAGTCGGCTAGGCACTGAGATTAAATTAAAGGAAATTATTGAGGGTGGGCCTTTTGTCGGTGCCGATTAAGATTAAACCCCCAATTAAGTTAAGTAAATTTATAATTTATTTATTTATTCTTTTTTTCCCCCGGAAAGCCGAACCAATCTTCTTGGCCCTTGGGAGTGAAAGCTACTTTAATTTTATTATGACGAAGAAAATCAATTTCAGCAAAAATGCTTCTCGAGAGCCGTACACGTGTCTGGCAGTGGCTAAGATGGTCGGCGGTGGGCCATAACGACGACCCCGGTTTTCAACTCTTGGTTTGATTGGAGAGTGAGGAAACAGCATTGGGTAACATACGGATTTTACTCAGTGCAGAAAGCGAAGGGGCAGCTCATCGAGCATCATGATTCCACGTGTTCTCTCGAACAACAGTGTCCCTCGATTCGAAATTGCAGACGTTTAGGAATTAGGACAGCAAAAAAGCCAATCCATCTTGTCTTTTGTGTAAAAAGTAAGATTCTCCTCCGATGGGGGTAGCCAGGTGTCACATAAACCGAAATTAATAAGAAGAACCATCACGAAAAGCTTTATTTACTGCTGACGATTGACTACATAGTTTTGGGCTTCAGACCCATTGTGATATTTTACAACATCTCGACCACTTTAATTATTTTATATATATACATTCTTCGTCGTGTCGATTTTATAAACCACTATATGCTGCTGCCAGACGCAACTTTCATTGAGTGGAAGAAATGAAATTCGTTGTCATCAAAGGAGAAACAATAGAAGACCCGTATGATAAATAAAGAGAATCATGTGCCTTTTTAAGTAATTGGCTTCACATCTAAAATCGGTATCATTGCATGCAATTTAGTTGATGACGTTAAGTACCTGATGGTCAAGAGTATGTATGAATTGTAACCTACTTTGAGTCCCTAAGGACTTTGTGAATGATGTTTCTAAGCTACAATTGCCGTAAAAAAAAAAAAAAAAAAAAAAAAACTCTATCAAAATATATATTTACATCAAACCTATAAGGTAAATGTTAAACATGGAAGTAAGAATTACAAGGTAAATAAATAATAGATGAAATAAAAAGAGAAAGATTCAAGATGAAAGTATCAAATTGTAAAGGTACTACTTTAAGAAATAAAGACTGCAAACATGTATTTTTGTCATTTTACTTTTTCTTTAAAGATGAAAAAAAAATCTTTTTATATCAACCTTAAATGTTGAGTTGTTCAAGCTAATTTTAATATTATTTATTTATACTCTAGCCCGGGAAATAATAGTGATTTGAAAAAAAAATACTACTAGGGAAATCCAAATTATGTGGCATGTGGTTGAATCCCTTAAGGATTTGAATTTTTAGCGTTTCTAATGGGTGGTTGTCTTGAGCATATTGTGTCCTTTAGGATTTCCTCGGGACATTTGATGCAATGCTACGTCTCCTCTCCAGCCACACAAATCAGCGCACTCATCATTACTTTGCGTCAAGGGGCTTACCTTTCTGTAATGCCTTAGTCTCCTTGAGGGTCATCAATCATATCAGGCTCGAGGTTATGTGACAACCACGTTTGGTTCCAGACGTGTCGTTTCATCATTTCCTCAGTCTCCATGTGGTTGAGCTTTCATGGGCTTATCTTTCCAAGCCCATCAACAATTGGGTACCAACGTAGCTTCTCTTTCCTAGCTCATCAGGAATTTGACACCAGCATATACAGCATTTATTTATAAAAAAATTATGGTATTTAATTGAACGAAACATGTTATTTTTTTATTTGATTTATATAGTTTTTTTTTTTATTATTGGATAAAAATGATCCTAATTATTAGACAAAATACTTATTTTTTATGCCATAAAAAATATAATATAAAAATCAAATTCACTGAACAAAAATACAAAAATCCTTATCTGACACTTTATACATCATATTTAATATGGTATGGTACTTTATATATTCAAACAGTAAACATCATAAAAATTCTTATCTAGTACTACACGCATCAAATATGATATAATAGAGTTATATTGTCCTATTTTTCTTATTATGTACTATCTAATTATTTTTATACTGTTTAGTACTGCAATTGATAAGCTATTGACAAGAATGGAACTCATTTATTAGTATAACAACATAGATATAGATTTTTCTCTTGTAATCCACATGGATTAAATGAATAGATAAAATATAGGAAATAAGACATGGTTAAGTCAAATTTGAGCATGGGCATGATCATTGGGGTAAATTGGGTCAACAAGTCACATCAATTATCAAACCAATGGGTTGAACTAGGCTCAGAATTGGTAAAGCTTCCTTGGGGCAATATTTATGTTGTTGAACATAGAAGGGTGGTCAAATTAACATTTCTTATTGTGGGGTGTTTAGTTGTGTAGTGGAAAAATTAAAGGAGTAGTGGTTTTTTAAAGGGGACCGAGATAGGAAGTAGTGATAGGGTTGGAAGTAGTGGGGCGCTTCAAGGAGTGGTGGCTTGTGGCAGTATTGAGGAGATAGTGGGTCTTTTATGATCTAGAGAGAGAGAGAGGGAGAGAGAGAGAACTTGATTTCAGTATATTTGAGAGATTTGAAGTTAATTGATGAAAATGAAAATTTAAAATGCGCTATTTACAAATTAACCTTGATCAAATGTTAGAGAAGTCGGAACAGGCTTTAAGTTCATGTTTGGCCTTGTACATTTTACTTAAGGATTACTTTGTTTTGATTCAACTATAGGAGCAAATTAATTTTTCCTCTATGATAGATTAGGGAAGGAGATGATGCATGAGAATCCAAGTACTTGGCATGTGTTATGCATAGCTAGGTTGAAAGATAAAATCCTTCGCATTGAAATTGAGACCTCATGCATTGTAACCCTAAAACTTATTGTTGTGCTAGTAGTTGAACTTGGTTATTTAGTGCAATTAAATTGCACTTAAACCCATTAAAATGTCATACCTAAAAAGCAACCAAACAAAGGGAAAAGTGGAGATTTAAACCCAAGACGTTAAACATATTGTAAACACCCCATTTTTAAGCCTAATAATTAATAATGGTCAATTTTTAATTTTTTATAATTTTTCTTATAATTTAGCAAAAATAGGAAAATATTCAAAAAATAAAATAAATAGGAAAAATATATCAATTTTGGAAAATAATAATAGAAATAATAAGAAAAGGAGTTAAATAATTTTTACAAATTTTTAGAATTTCAAAATAATATAAAAATAATAAAAAATACATCGCATATATGCAATTTGCGTAAATAAAAAAAAAACTGAGAAGTGGGCTAGCTTAGCTAGTCCGAGCCATGACCTAAGGTGCGCGAGGGGTAGGCTCGGTCGTGAGTTCGAATCGTGGGGGACGCATTCCGTGTTTTGCAATTTTTTCCCTCCTCAAGACACGTGTCAACAGCTGATTGGTTGACGTGAACGTACACGCCGAGCTTGTGATTGTCTCCTACCTTCGTCTAAGATCGTCGTTGGCGAGGGAAAAATTTGAATCCGACCGTTTTGATGCAATTTTTTGCACAAATCTACTAAATCTTTAACTAAAATAAGATAAATATCATCCAATTGGAATTGAATTGCAACAAATTGGAAGATTTACATAAATCGGAGATGGGTTTTTAACTGCAAATCCGATTCATCCTAATCGGAGGAAATCCAAGCTTATCCCACTTGATTTCTGACGCCTATAAATAGAACACAAGAGGAGGAAGCCAAAGCACGAATTGAAAGAGAGAAAGGAGAGAAAATAAGAGAGATTGAAGCCTCGTCAGAGTTCTTCAAGCTGCGACCGCCGATTAAGCTTGAAACCGCCACCAAGAGGCGTTTTTGGAGAAATCCAACACCACCATTGGGTTACCCACCCTCGAAAAGCTCGGAAGTTTCCTTCAAATCCTCTCGAAAGCCGTCGTCGAAGGACCTCCGATCGCCACCCGGTTCGAACCAATTCAACCCGAGAACCGTACCCGGACTCAGGTAAGTCGGATTTTTCGTATTTTTTTTACTATTTTATTTATTTATAATTAAAAAAAAATTAAAATAATATTAGGAAAAATGATAGAATTTAGATTAGTTTATTTTTTTATGTTTAGTTTAGAATAGATAAAATAATAAAAAAATTATAAAATGAAAATGTTAAAAAAATATTTAAAATAAAAGAAAAGAAAATAATAAAATAATAAAATAAAATATAAAACAATAAAATAAAAAAATAAAAAATGATAAACAATAAAAAATAATATAAAAAATGAAAAAAAGGAAAAAGGAAAAAAATAATAATGATTAAAAGTAGGATTAATAATAGAGGAAGATTAATAATAGGGATATAAAAGTAATTTTTATCACTTAGAAAAAATCATTTTCTTAAATAAATCCAAAATTGGTTTTTCCTAAATTATTTTTTTTCAAAAAAATAATAAAGCTTAGATTTTTTTCCAAAAAATGCTAAAAACGATAAAAACGTAAACCCGAGGTATTTTCATAATTAAAATTAACTAACCCACTAAAGTTTTTTATAAAAAGCGAACTATGGCTTGTTTGATCTTGAATAGTAAGTATGTAGGCACCCTTATGGGTCAACCCTATAAAAAGAACAAAAAAAATCATTTTTCAAGTTGTTACAATTTGTTTTACATGTATCTATATATATATATATATATATATATATATATAAATATATAAAATAAAGGGCATTAGAATATGGTTCAGATTTCAGAAGAATAAGATGGTAACTTTAAGGTTTTAATAGGTTAGCCCCCCGAGTCCAGAAACTTTGGTTCTTCTTCTCCTCTTTTTACAAAAATGAAAAGAGGAGTTTTTGTTGGCTAGTTGTCCAAATTAGGATTAATCTGCTCAATTAGTCATAATTCAATAATCTTTCCCAACTTCAGTTGGGTGGCGACTTCAAAATAAGACGAAATTCCTAGTTCAAGTCGAGGACTTATATTAGATGAGCATAGGGTCTGACATAAATCAGATTAGGAATGAAAGTGAAAAAATAAAAAAGTTAGACTCGACAAGATGACAACTTTACTGGGGACCTAGTAGGCTAGCCACCTAAACCTTCTGAAATCACCATTTCCAAAATGTCTCTTGGTTGTTATATTACTAATGCTAACCTTTTAGGGATTTAATGAAATTTAGGGTTTGTTTATTTACTACTGTTGAGTCTGCATGTATGTAATCGTGTGATTAGATACAGTCAAACCTAGGTCGTCTTATGACCCTAAGATGGAGGGCCATTATGTAGGTTTCGGGTGAAGTGATATGATCACCGTTCGGGACTGATTAGGCCACCCTACCCAATGCTTCGATATGGCCTGAGATCCATTTCTTTGAGAATGCGGGAGGCTATAGAGCTTGGGGACCTGTTAGAACTCACCTATCTGCATACATGAAGGCATGAGCCGATAGTTGATTAATGATATAATCCTTTTGTTCCTTTTCTGGAGTTCAGATGCATTTACTTATAATAGCATCATTTGTGCTTTGTAAAATTTTTTGTAATTGGAAAATTCCTATTGTAATAGATGGTTAGTCCCACAGTCGACCACCTCCTCTATAAGGAAATTCGGGTTTGCAAACCTCTAGATCTAAAATTGGTACTAGACCATTGGTTTACTTTGTACGACCCTAAAGAACAGGCCTTCATCTAGCAAAAGATATGGCCCATCCTTTCATTGATGAAGATGGAAATAAACTTACCTTTGATTCGGGCTATCCTCTATCTATGGGAAATCGAGCCCGCAGCTTTCTTTATCGGATCGCATGAGATCACTCCTACTCTGGAAGAATACACCCAACTTCTGCAAGCCCCACCATTAACCAACGAGGTATATGTGCCAGATCTTGAGGTCGGGCCAGTCGGTATTTTTAGCAGACTTCTAGGTATTCTCAAGACAGCAATCAACTAGGCCTTGCAAATTGCAATGGGTACTGTATACAGATGGATGAGTTAGAAGCATGGTTCATAGCCCGGGATGATGATGGGAACAGGAAGGACATTTTATGCGGGGATCCTAAGAGTTACAAACAGAGAAGGATGTACTCTTTTATCCTAACAGCCTTCGCCACCATACTCTTCCCTACCGAAATCTTTTATATCCATTACAGAGTCGCCAAGCTAGTGGCCCAATTTCTAGGAGGGAAATCTTATATCCCAGCTCTACTGGCTGAATAGATATGAAACCTGAATTTTGTCAAGAAGAAAGGCTATGAGATCTTCCGCTCAAACATCAACCTCATCCTGATCTGGTTTGTAAGCTATCTCAAATGCTTCAGGTTGAACATAGCTCGGAAATTTTTAGCCCAGCAAGTAGACCTTGTGAACTCCTGCATAGAGAGGATAAAGTTACCTGACGACCTTACCGGCCACAGTTGGGTAAAAGTACTATAGAGCTTCAGTGCCAATGACATCCTCTAGACTATTAGATGGAGTTGCTGTAACAAAGTCATCTTAACCTGCAGAAACCTCCACGCTGTTCCTCTAATCGGTGTCAGTGGGTGCATAGGATATCATCTAAACTTGGTGGTTCGTCAGTTCGGTACATCCAAGATATAGTTTACAAGCTATCATTAGAAGGGATCACATTTGAATACCAAGATCCAAGCCTGCTAGTAATCGAGAAGTTTGCTAAACTGGCAGAGGTCAAAGCCCTATGGGAAGCTCAGATTGAGAGTCCTAACGTAGACCTTGGAGACTTAGATGGGGAAGTGGGTAAACATCGAGTCACCAGGGATTTTGTGATCCACCAGCTATATCAAACAGGAGAAAGGGCATACCGAGTCCTAGATGTCACCTAACCCGAGCCAGACAAGGTAGGTCCAGAATTGAGAACCTACTTAGAACAAGTCAAGGCTCGGATGGACGTATACTTTGAAGCTGTAGACTATAAAAAGGATATTTGGAAGGGTAGATTTAAAGAGTTCGATCAACGGAGAAAGGCCTTGGAAGCTTAACTAGAGAAGACCCAAGCTAGAGTTAAAGAGCTGGAAGCTATCATCAGCGGAAAACCGACGCCTACACAGCAGCAGAAGAAGAGGACTAGGAAATAGATTAGCATTGTACTTTTACTTTTTCATGTTTCAAGTATTGAACTCCAAGTTTATAATATTAATAAAATTTTAGTATTATATCATTAATCAATTGTTGGCCCCTTTATTTCAGCATTTGTGTGATACATGCATCATATTTATATGTATGCATTAAACTAAGAAAAATGCGCGCCCAGGTATCAAAGATAGCTCCCAAACAACCGAACCCTCTAAGGAGCCCAATTTACACCCACTCAAAGACCAAAATGGAAAATAGCGACAACAATAGCGACCACCGCAACAACACTAGCGCTTATACCGCCTCGGACCCTAGGATCGTATCCCTGGAACAAACAGTCCAGCAATTGACTGCCCAAGTCTACCTCCTGACTGAAAGTATTGGCTTCCTTCGCACCACCTAACCAACTCAAGAAGAACATTCAGGGGCTAGAAAAGGGAAGATAGTAGAGGGCCAACCTCCAGATTATGAGGAGATCAATTCCCACCTTAACCCAGCATTTGAGTATGAACCGAGAGTCAACCTCAGTCCAACCTCGGACAACATAAAAAGAGAAATGGAAGATAGACAAAAGGAGATGGAAAGAAAGTTGTTATAACAACTGACGGACAAAATGAAGACACTAGAGGGGCTTTACAGTTTTGAGTAGGCAAGGATCACTAACTTACCAGTATATGGGGATGAGATGTACCTAGAGAAGTTCAAGACTCTAGAGTTTGAAAAATACGACGGCACTTGATACCCCAAGATGTATATAAGGTTGTATGTACGAAAGATGAGCAAGTACGCCCAATATGATCAGCTCATGATCCAAACCTTCCAAGACAACCTCACAGGCCCTACCCTCGTCTGGTATGCGCACTTGGACTTCAGCCAAGTCAACACCTGGGAAAGACTCGCCCGAGCATTCTACGACCAGTACAAATTCAACATCGAAATTGCCCCTTTGGTGATGGATTTAGGAAGTCTCCGAAAGAAACATGCTGAGTTTATTAAGGAGTATGCCCAGCGCTGGAGAGCTCAGGCTACTAGGGCAACAACCCCAATATCTGAAAAAGAGTTGACATTCATCTTTGTCAACACTCTGGAGAAGACTTACTTTTAACATTTGGTAGGCCAAACGTCATCCAGCTTTGCAAAGGTAGTAGTAGCAGGGTGTTGAATTGAGAATGCCATCACATCAGGGAGACTCTAGACAATAGATCCTCCTAGAATCACATCATCACAAAGGCCCTTAGGAGGTAACAAAGCTAAGGAGTCTATCGTCAGCACGGTTAACTCCGGCAGAGTGGACAAGGTTGGGACCTGCGTGACATTTCAAACTGCGAATGCCCTAATCTAACAATCACTAATGAATCACACCCAGACTACCAGGGTCTTAAGGCAATTAACTCCGATACTGATCCTGCTCAGTTAGGTCTTTACTCGGCTGCGAGCAGATAATTTGATCAGCTTTGAGATCTTAAGTGACCAGTATAAGCCAAGGAATTTTGACTCAAGCCTCAAGTGTGATTGCTATATGGGCTAAGAGGGGCACTCCACAGATAGATGCTGGAGGCTCCGAAATAAGATTCAAGATCTGATTGACGCCGGAATAGTGTAGTTAGACATTGTCAACGCACCAGCACCCAATGTCAACATTAATCTGCTGCCTAACCATAAGCCTACCGTTAATATGATCACATCCGAAGAGCTGGACTCCAAATCAAAAGAATCCCCAAAACAGAAAAAAAAAACAAGGCAGCAAAAAAATCACTCTTGCCAAGTCTTAGATAAAACCCCTAAATCAAAGATCAAGAGGAGATGGTTAGCTGGAGACCCAACAGTCGGTACCCTAGGCGAATCACATGGGAGATTTGAGTATTTAGTGAATTACTCTTTCACCTTAACTAAGTATGGGCCACTTAGTGGATAGGAGCCTGAGTTTGAAAAAGAAGACAACCCACCAAAGGAAAGGGGGGAATCCGTAAACATGATTAAATCAGGCCAAAAACCGATAATTGTAAAGTGCTACGAAAGACAACGTACTGAGGTACAAATTCTAAAAAAGAAATATGTATTCAATGTCCCAATACCCTCAGAAAAGTATAAGGTGGCACTATTTGACTATCAGGCTCTCGATCAAGAAAGACCTCCTATCATAGGAGGAATTACCCGTTTTGGGAGAATTTATGACCTTAAATACAGGATCTCAACCGAAGAGCCTAATACTACGGTAGAGAGAGAGGAAGAAGAGGGGCTCTCTGCATTCACAAAAATGGTCAAGGCAAGTGAATACAAGATCATAGAACAACTTAACAAGGTTTCAGCCCAGATATCACTCATAGGCCTCTTCACAATGTTTAAGCCTCATAGGGAAGCACTCTTCAAAGTACTCAAACGGATCAAGGTATCAGAGGGCATCGCAATGGAAAAATTGAGCCATGTGGTAGATTCAATCTTCACCATGGATCAAATATCTTTCTCTCCCGAAGAGTTAGGGGAAGAAGGAGACCAACACACAAAACCACTGTTCATAGTGGTGAAATGCAATAACACAATTGTCCCCAGAGTACTCATCAACAATAGATCTTTTCTCAATGTATGCCCTTTAGCCACCCTTGATGGGGAAGTGGGTAAACATCGAGTCACCAGGGATTTTGTGATCCACCAGCTATATCAAACAGGAGAAAGGGCATACCGAGTCCTAGATGTCACCTAACCTGAGCCAGACAAGGTAAGTCCAGAACTGAGAACCTACTTAGAACAAGTCAAGGCTCGGATGGACGTATACTTTGAAGCTGTAGACTATAAAAAGGATATTTGGAAGGGTAGATTTAAAGAGTCCGATCAACGGAGAAAGACCTTAGAAGCTTAACTAGAGAAGACCCAAGCTAGAGTTAAAGAGCTGGAAGCTATCATCAGCGGAAAACCGACGCCTACACAGCAGCAGAAGAAGAGGACTAGGAAATAGATTAGCATTGTACTTTTACTTTTTCATGTTTCAAGTATTGAACTCCAAGTTTATAATATTAATAAAATTTTAGTATTATATCATTAATCAAAAAAAAGAAAAAAAAATAATGATCAAAAGTAGGATTAATAATAGAGGGAGATTAATAATAGGGATATAAAGGTAATTTTTATCGCTTAGAAAAAATCATTTTCTTAAATAAATTCAAAATTGGTTTTTCCTAAATTAATTTCCTTTTTCAAAAAAATAAAAAAATAAAATAATAAAGCTTAGATTTTTTTTTTCCAAAAAAATGCTAAAAACAATAAAAACGTAAACTCGAGGCATTTTCATAATTAAAATTAACTAACCCACTAAATCTTTTTATAAAAAGCGAATTATGTCTTGTTTGAGCCTGAAAAGCAGGTACGTAGGCACCCTTATGGGAAAATTCCTATTGTAATAGATGGTTAGTCCCACAGTCGACCACCTCCTCTATAAGGAAATTCGGGTTTGCAAACCTCTAGATCCAAAATTGGTACTAGACCATTGGTTTACTTTGTACGACCCTGAAGAACAGGCCTTCATCTAGCAAAAGATATGGCCCATCCTTCCATTGATGGAGATGGAAATAAACTTACCTTTGATTCGGGCTATCCTCTATCTATGGGAAATTGAGCCCGCGGCTTTCTTTATCAGATCGCATGAGATCACTCCTACTCTGGAAGAATACACCCAACTTCTGCAAGCCCCACCATTAACCAACGAGGTATATGTGCCAGATCTTGAGGTTAGGCCAGTCGGTATTTTTAGCAGACTTCTAGGTATTCTCAAGACAGCAATCAACTAGGCCTTGCAAACTGCAATGGGTACTGTATACAGATGGATGAGTTAGAAGCATGGTTCATAGCCCGGGATGATGATGGGAACAGGAAGGACATTTTATGCGGGGATCCTAAGAGTTACAAACAGAGAAGGATGTACTCTTTTATCCTAACAGCCTTCGCCACCATACTCTTCCCTACCGAAATCTTTTATATCCATTACAGAGTCGCCAAGCTAGTGGCCCAATTTCTAGGAGGGAAATCTTATATCCTAGCTCCACTGGCTGAATAGATATGAAACCTGAATTTTGTCAAGAAGAAAGGCTATGAGATCTTCTGCTCAAACATCAACCTCATCCTGATCTGGTTTGTAAGCCATCTCAAATGCTTCAGGTTGAACATAGCTCGGAAATTTTTAGCCCAGCAAGTAGACCTTGTGAACTCCTGCATAGAGAGGATAAAGTTACTTGACGACCTTACCAGCCACAGTTGGGTAAAAGTACTATAGAGCTTCAGTGCCAATGACATCCTCTAGACTATTAGATGGAGTTGCTGTAACAAAGTCATCTTAACCTGCAGAAACCTCCACGCTGTTCCTCTAATCGGTGTCAGTGGGTGTATAGGATATCATCTAAACTTGGTGGTCCGTCAGTTCGGTACATCCAAGATATAGTTTACAAGCTATCATTAGAAGGGATCACATTTGAATACCAGGATCCAAGCTTGCTAGTAATCGAGAAGTTTGCTAAACTGGCAGAGGTCAAAGCCCTATGGGAAGCTCAGATTGAGAGTCCCAACGTAGACCTTGGAGACTTAGATGGGGAAGTGGGTAAACATCGAGTCACCAGGGATTTTGTGATCCACCAGCTATATCAAACAGGAGAAAGGGCATACCGAGTCCTAGATGTCACCTAACCCGAGCCAGACAAGGTAGGTCAAGAACTGAGAACCTACTTAGAACAAGTCAAGGCTCGGATGGACGTATACTTTGAAGCTGTAGACTATAAAAAGGATATTTGGAAGGGCAGATTTAAAGAGTCCGATCAACGGAGAAAGGCCTTAGAAGCTTAACTAGAGAAGACCCAAGCTAGAGTTAAAGAGCTGGAAGCTATCATCAGCGGAAAACCGACGCCTACACAGCAGCAGAAGAAGAGGACTAGGAAATAGATTAGCATTGTACTTTTACTTTTTCATGTTTCAAGTATTGAACTCCAAGTTTATAATATTAATAAAATTTTAGTATTATATCATTAATAAAAAAAAAGGAAAAAAAATAATGATCAAAAGTAGGATTAATAATAGAGGGAGATTAATAATAGGGATATAAAGGTAATTTTTATCGCTTAGAAAAAATCATTTTCTTAAATAAATTCAAAATTGTTTTTTCCTAAATTAATTTCCTTTTTCAAAAAAATAAAAAAATAAAATAATAAAGCTTAGATTTTTTTTCCAAAAAAATGCTAAAAACAATAAAAACGTAAACTCGAGGCATTTTCATAATTAAAATTAACTAACCCACTAAAGCTTTTTATAAAAAGCGAATTATGTCTTGTTTGAGCCTGAAAAGCAGGTACGTAGGCACCCTTATAGGTTAACCTTATAAAAAGAACAAAAAAAATCATTTTTCAAGTTGTTACAATTTGTTTTACATGTATCCAAAGTAATAAAAATAACAAAAAATAATAAAAAATATAAATAAATGAAAAAAAATAAAAAATAAAGGACATTAGAATATGGTTTAGATTTCAGAAGAATAAGGTGATAACTTTAAAGTTTTAATAGGTTAGCCCCCCCGAGTCCAGAAACTCTGGTTCTTCTCCTCCTCTTTTTACAAAAATGAAAAGAGGAGTTTTCGTTGGCTAGTTGTCTAAATTAAGATTAATTTGCTCAATTAGTCCTAATTCAATAATCTTTCCCAACTTCAATTGGGTGGCAACTCCAAAATAAGACGAAATTTCTAGTTCAAGTCGAAGACTTATAGTAGATGAGTATAAGGTCTGGTATAAATCGGATTAGGAATGAAAGTGAAAAAATAAAAAAGTTAGACTCGACACATACCATGCACACTTCCTATTTAACTAGGCCACTAGTCATTGTAGTACTTATGTGGGAAAAGTAATTTTTATTATAAAGCCCAATATAATGGATTTAGTGCTCAATTTATGCCCAATTGATGAAAAGATTTCAAATCCATTAAATTACCAATATGGATTGTGGATATTATTTTTCACCTAAAAAATTTGTATTTATCAACCTTAAAAAATTATGTTTTCCTTCAACTTTATTATTTTATGTTCTAATTTTTTAATTTTCTCTATTTTCACGTTTTTTTCCCGATTTTTCCATTTTTACACCTTTTATAATTATTCTGTTTTTTGCTTTTTCTTAATTTTTTTTTTGTTTTCTTCTAACTTTCTAGTTTTCTGAGTTTTTTTTTTAAAAGACTAACCAAAAGCTAAACATCCATCATAATTTGATATCTTGAACTAGTGCAATGTCATTAAGTCTTCGGAGTTCAATACTCTCTTCATTAATCGGAGCATAAAGTTTCCTCTATTTTATCAAATGAATAGGCCTCGATCTTCCATTATTATTTTTCCGCAAGGAATTTGTAAAACACCTCCCAATTTGGTTAATCACATACTCACATACTTGGTGGACTTTGAGCTATAAAGTAAGTAAAGGAATTGAGTAAAATGGGCGTTGAAGTAATTGATGCAAGACGACATTCACCAAATATTGGACCAACAATGTAATGTATCCTTAATTTTCAATATCATCATAAGAACATGTTTTCACACAAAACTGATTCATAATGAACAAGTAAGATTCTTCAGTTTTTTATGATGATTCGAACTCACTTCTATAAAAATCACACAATCATCTGGAAACGCAAAAATGAATTATCAAATTTTCAACAACCTTAGTGAAACTGCATGGAAGGAGCTGATCCCATTAAGTTGCTTAGAATTCTCGATAAATATTATGAACAAAGGATAAAACATAATGGGAAAAAGTGGGTCCCCCTTCCTTAACCCCTTGAAGATTTAAAAAAATTGTGTCATTCATAAAATGGGGCATAGAGTATTTAACAAACATTTTGACACAAGAAGCTATTGACAAGAGTGAGACTGATTCACTGGCATAACAATATAAATATGGATTTTTCTTTTGTAATCCACATAAATTAAATAAATGGGTAAATTACAAATATATGATCTACGTATTTGGATTTTTATAAATAAATGATCTGTATTTTCTTTTGGATAAATAGGTCACGTATGTGTTGTTAATAAATATATTTAAGTGTACTAAAATTAAAAAAAAAAATCGACTAAGTCAACCTATAGTTTCAAACTAATTTACAAAACTTTCCATCACATAGACAAACTCACAAGCACAAAACATAACCATACGAAACAGATTTAGCCAAGAAAAACCATAACAGGAAATCTAAAAGCCTAATTTCGCAACACATGTAGTAAATGCAATCAAAATGTAACACAGAATAATTACTAAAATTATCCTCAACACAACAACCGTTCTTCAAATTCTAAAAACAAAATGACAAAAATCAAAATCTTGCAACTTCAAAGCAGAGATTCAAGAAAAAAATTCACTAAATTCAAACTCCAAATCCACTTCAAAGTTAAAAAAGTTACACAGAACGAGCAAACAAACCTCCATAACTGAAATTTCATTGAATTCACCAAACAATAAAACATTGAATTCAATTCAAGAAGAAGAAAGCATGTACCTTCCTAGTCGGAAGTAAATAATGAAGAAAGCATGCAGTCGATGTATTTTCTATTAGAGAGATGACGCTTTGGATTTTTTTTTTTCTTTTTCCAAGGAAGATACTGATATTATATTTCTAACAAATTAAGCACATTGGTAATCCCCATACAATGATCCTGGTTACAAACATTATTAGCATCAGATAAAATAAGAGACTCTAGTTCCAATGGTGTTTGAAACTTTCAATTTTTAGGAAATAGATTCAAGCCAGTGTGAATGGCTATCCAGTCCGCTACTCTGTTTACTTCCCTTCTAACTAAATTGATCTCATAAGACTTAAAACTTTGTAGGATCTCCTTTAAATCCTAAAGAAAGGGGTGTAACTGCAAATGCGCACTTGAAGGATGCTTCACTGCTTCATATACCATAGTGCTGTCGTGCTAAAAAATAACCAAATCCAACTGTCTTGTATAAGTGAAACTTGTTGCCTCAATCAAAGCCAATAACTCCACCACCTTAGGCGCACATGCAACATAAGATCTAGATCCTCTACTATAGACAGCTCCAAGATAATTTCTTGCAACAAAGCCGATAGCAGCTTCTTTGGGCTCTAAATGAAAAGAACCATCAATATTTAGTTTAATGAACATACCTCTAGGAGCATTCCATTGTGGTTGGGATGTTCTGCATTGTCGTTAGATGTAACAATCTTAGGTTAAGGGGAGTGCGTTGCTGAAATTGGCTTCTTGTGATGCTTGGTTCTACTGCACATTTGCATTAGCAACCTAATTGAAAATAGGGTCCAGGTTGCTTGAGCCTGCACATTTTACCTTGAGGATTATTCTGATTTGATTTAACTATAGAAGCAAATTTGCTTCTATAATCAATCCTTTAAACTTCCAGTGTCTCAATGCATTGAGAAAAATGAAAAATCGTGACCAAAATGACATTGAATTGAATAATTTTTCCCCTAAGTTATTCTTCCATAATAGATTGGGGAAGAAGATGATGCATGAGAATCTAATGTCCCTAGCATGTGTTATGCACGGCTAAGTTAAAAGATAAAATCCTTACTTTGAACTTGAGACCTCATGCATCCTAACCCTAAAACTTATTGCTATGCCAACAAATGAACCTGCCTACTTGGTGCAACCAAATTGCACTTTAACCAATTAAAATGTCATACCTAAAATGTAACTAGGCCACTAGTTATATAGGGCTCAATTTATGCCCAATTGATAAAAATATTTTAAATCCACTAAATTATCAATATGCCTTATATTTAATATAAGGCAATAAACTTAATTATTTTTATAAATATTTCAATATCATTTACTTTTTATTAATATATATATATTTATATGCAAATTCTTCAAATGCCTTTCTTGAAGAACTGACAAAGAATGTGATTAACTTGAAAATTACCACTAATTCTAATATCTTATTGAGTCATAGTTCAACTTAATACTAAGATGACCTGTAGTTGATCAAGAATCTAAAAGATCTTTTCTTATTGCTTAATAGCTTTTTTGCTATTTAAGAGATATGAATCTTGGCATTATTGTAATGTGGAATTTGTGTTACTCTTGTCAACTTTATGTAATGGGGGGGAATTGAATTAGGGTTTCTGACTGGGGTTCGAGGGAGTTGAAAAGAAAGAAAGGGAAAGTAATCGAGAGGATGCAATTTTCAGAGTTGAAGAAGTGAAGTGAAGTGATGGCACGCGTGAGCAGGTTAGGAAAGGATGCTGTCGGTCATTCCGAGTAGTGGGCTAAGGCCGGGAAGAAATAAAGGCCAAGGCTCGTGGGCAGTTATTGGGCTGGAAGAAGTAGAGGCCCATTCTGTGGGTTGCCTACCATCCATTGAAGCCCGCCCATAGCAAGAGGAGCAGATTCCAGAAAATATTTCATAACAAATTCACATGGGTTGTTAGTGTTACTCAACAACCTTATCAAAACATTATTAGACATAATATATTCATGTAAGAGAGGTGGAGAGAGTTTTTTGTGAATAAGAAAAACAGAACTTTTTCCTCCGAATTTGGCAGATCAATTTGCATTCGAATTGATCTAATTATCCCTGTTACAAGTGGTATCAGAGTGAGGTTATTGCCATGGAGACCCGTGAATCCAAGAAGCTGGACGAAGCCATGCGCAGTGCTGTGAAGGAACACACAGAAGAAGCCCTTAAACCCATTCACGACACATTAAAGAGGATGCAAGAGTTGATGGATCAACAAATACTCACAATTGCTGAACTGAAGACGAGTAAGCCTGACCGGTTGGAAGCATCTGGCTCCACGGCAATTGATTCGGGTAAGCTACCTGAAATTGATGAAAAACATGGGTTAACATTAGCTCACACTATAGCGATAGGAAACCATTTGTAAACACGAGCACCTAGGGTGGATTTTCCATCTTTTGATGGCTACGACATTAAGGATTGGTTATACAAGGCACAGCAATATTTTGAAATTGATTCAACTCCCGAGGACTGGAAAATTAGGGTGGCAGCCATGTATTTAGAAGGTAGGGCTTTGAAATGGTATCATGCATACATTTAGACCCTTGAGGATAACCATGTTGTCACTTGGAATGAATTGGTTAAGGCTTTACAAGCCAGGTTTGGGGAGAAGGCTTGTGAGGACCCTATGGTTGAACTTAAAGAATTACACTAGCAAGGAACGTTGCAAGATTATCTAGAGGAGTTCGAGCACCTAGTTACTCAGGTCAGATTACCAGAAAATTACTTGATTAGTTGTTTTATGAGTGGTTTGCATCCATCCATACAATACCCTATTAGAATGTTCAACCCACAAACCCTACAAGAAACATATTCACTAGCCAAACTGCAAGAAACTAACATGTTGTCCACCAATCAATACCTTAAAACACCTCGTATAACCCACAATTCAAACACATCTAACCTCAACCTATACCCACCTTTTAGTAAAAACCAGACCTACCCTAAAAACACCACCACCACCAGTACCAACAAAACCAACATGCATCCAAACACCAACAGTCCCACCAAATACTACAACCCACCCAGACCATCAAACACATTTAACCCTCAAACGCGACTAACCAAGAGATTGACTCCTGAGGAACTAGAAGAGAAGAGAAGGAAGAAGCAATGCTTCTGGTGTGATGAACCTTTTGGTCCAGGACATCGTTGCAAGAAAAGATTGAATATGCTGGTAATGGATGCAGAGGAGGAACCCATAGAGGTAGATGATGAGGAAGGATCTTAAGTAGGGGTTGAGACTAACCTTGCCAATCTCACTCTCAACGCCTTGGATACAGGAAGAGGATCCTCTCTAAGTAGCATGAAGATACAAGGGAGCTACAAAAGAAGGAAGGTGGGAATTCTCATTGACACTGGTAGTTCATTAAACTTTATAGATGAACGCCTTGCTAAAGGATTTAAATGCCCCCTTACTAACATTTCCCCAATGAAGGTAACCTTGGCTGATGGCACCGAGGTCTATAACACAAGTAAAATTCCCAATTTTACTTGGAAAACACAAGGATACGAGTTTGTGGTAGAAGTTTATTTGTTAACCTTATCTGGATGCGACATTATCCTAGGACTATTTGATGAGTCACATGGATCTGCCTATTTCAGCAAGCTAGATTTGAGATTGGGCTATCATCAAATAAGGATGTGCCCTGAAGATATCTACAAGACAGCCTTCAAGACACATGAAGGGCATTACAAGTTCTTGGTAATGCCTTTTGGCTTAACAAATGCCCTGTCTACCTTCCAAGGGCTTATAAATAATATATTTAAGGCCTATTTGTGGAAATTTGTCTTAGTCTTTTTTGACGGTATTTTGGTGTATAGCCCAACACTTGAGGACCATGGACAACACCTACGAATTGTATTTGGAGTTCTTCGACGAGAACAGCTTTACCTTAAGAGGTCTAAGTGTGTCTTTGGAGCAACACAGATTGAATACTTGGGGCATATTGTGAGTAGGACAGGAGTGGCTACTGACCCTAAGAAGATTGAGTCCATTGTTAAGTGGCTAGTTCCTAAGAATATAAGGCAACTAAGAGGCTTTTTGGGTCTGACAGGCTATTATAGGAGGTTCATCAGTGGATATAGTGTTATTGCAAGGCCCCTTACATTGTTGTTAAAAAGGGACAACTTTAACTGGGATCATACCTGCTTACAGGCTTTTGAAATGCTCAAAGCAGCTATGGTAAGTTCCCCAGTTTTAAGCTTACCAAATTACACTAAGGGGTTTGTGGTAGAGACATATGCTAGTGGGGATGGAATTGGAGCTGTTTTGATGCAAGAACGTCACCCAATAGCCTTCCTAAGCAAGACATTATCTCAAAGGCAACAAGGGTTGTCTGTATATGAGAAGAAATTGCTAGCCTTAATATATGCAGTGGAAAAATGGCGGTACTATTTGATGGGACAACACTTTGTGGTCAAAACTGACCATCAAAGCCTGAAGCACTTGTTAGAGCAACGGCTAGTTACTTCTAGTCAACATAAGTGGTTAACTAAGTTGCTAGGAATGGATTACGAGATACAGTACAAGAGTGGATAGACTAACACTGCTGCTAATGCCCTATCCAGATTGCGTCATGCTGAGTTGAGAACCCTGAAGGTGACCATCACCACCCCTGAACTGGTTCAAGAAATTAGAGACAACTGGAAGTTGCCAGGAGGTTACTTGGATGTTTTGAACCAACTGGAGGCCGGAAAGGTGTGTAAAAACTTCACTCTGAATCATGGTATGTTGAGGAGAAAGGGTAAATGTGTGGTAGGACCTTCGAGTCCCTTGAGGAGGAGACTATTGGGAATGTATCATGATGGAGTACTCGGTGGACATTTAGGGGCCCATACTACTTACAAGAAGTTAGGTGCTGTGTTTTACTGGCCCAAGCTAGAGAAAGATGTGAGGCAATATGTACGAGATTGTGAAATTTGCCAACGACACAAATTTGAAAATATAGCTACCCCGGGGTACTGCAACCATTACCAGTACCTAATACTTGTTGGGCTGAAGTTACCATGGACTTCATAGAAGCTCTTCCTAAATCTCAAGGGCGAGAGGTGATCATGGTAGTAGTAGATCGCCTAAGCAAATATGCACATTTTTTGGCCTTGTCTCACCCATACACAGCTCCTCAGGTGGCCAAGTTATATCTGGAATAGGTGTTTAAGCTGCATGGGTTACCAGAAAGTTTGACTAGTGATCGAAATCCTATATTCATTAGTCACTTATGGCAAGAATTCTTTAAGCTACAAGGGGTCGAGTTAAATCTGTCCACAGCCTACCATTCACAGATGGATGGACAAACGAAGAGGGTCAATAGATGCCTGGAAACCTATCTCAAGTGTATGACTAGTGATAGTCCTAGGAAATGGGGGCAATATTTAGTAGTGGCTGAATGGTGGTATAACACTAACTACCACTCGAGTGCTAAAAAGACTCCTTTTGAGATCCTATATGGGTATCCTCCTCCATTGCACCTTCCATACATCCCAGGGGACTCGCATAATGCCACTGTGGACAACATGTTGACCGAAAGGGAAGAAGCAATTAAGATCCTAAGGTTTCATCTCCGGAGAGCCTAGAATAGGATGAAACAACAAGCCAATAGGAAGAGGACTGACCGAGAGTTTTACATTGGAGATAAGGTTTTACTTAAACTCCAACCCTACTGGCAAGGAAGCTTAAAGAGAACCCAAAACCCTAAGCTAGCAGCTAAATATTATGGGCCCTACAAAATAATAGACAGGATAGGGAAGGTAGCGTACCGAGTAGAACTGCCAACAGAAGCGGAAATCCATCACACCTTCCATGTTTCACAGTTGAAGCGTTACCACGGTTCTGGAAGTGATCATCTTCCCTCACTACCTGCAGTAACTGAAGAAGAAGAGTTAGATCCAGTACAGATATTAGACAGAAAAATGGAAAAAAGAGGGAATATCACGGAAACCATGGGTCTCATCTTATGGCGAGATCATTCCCCAGCAGATGCGACCTGGGAGTTCTTGGAGGATTTGAAGCTCAGATACCCCTATTCTCCCTTGTGGACAAGGGAATTTTGAGAGGAAGGGACTGTAACGGGGGGGAAATTGAATTAGGGTTTCTGACTGGGGTTCGAGGGAGTCGAAAAGAAAGAAAGGGAAAGTAATCGAGAGGATGCAATTGTCAGAGTTGAAGAAGTGAAGTGAAGTGATGGCATGCGTGAGTAGGTTAGGAAAGGATGCTGTCGGTCATTCCGGGTAGTGGGCTAAGGCCGGGAAGAAATAAAGGCCAAGGCTCGTGGGCAGTTATTGGGCTAGAAGAAGTAGAGGCCCATTCTGTGGGCTGCCTACCATCTATTGAAGCCCGCCCATAGCAAGAGGAGCAGATTCTAGAAAATATTCCATAACAAACTCACATGGGTTGTTAGTGTTACTCAACAACCTTATCAAAACATTATTAGACATAATATATTCATGTAAGAGAGGTGGAGAGAGTTTTTTGTGAATAAGAAAAACAGAACTTTTTCCTCCGAATTTAGCAGATCAATTTGCATTCGAATTGATCTAATTATCCCCGTTACAATTTAAGTTCATGTTTGACCTTGCACATTTTACTTGAGGATTATTCTGATTTGATTTAACTATAGAAGCAAATTTGCTTCTATAATCAATCCTTTAAACTTCCAATGTCTCAATGCATTGAGAAAAGTGAAAAATCATGACCAAAATGACATTGAATTGTATAATTTTCCCTCAAAGTTGTTCTTCCATAATGGATTGGGGAAGAAGACAATGCATGAGAATCTAACGTCCCTACCATGTGTTTGACCCTACACATTTTACTTGAGGATTATTTTGATTTGATTTAACTATAGAAGCAATTTGCTTCTAGAATCAATCCTTTAAACTTTTAGTGTCTCAATGCATTGAGAAAAACGAAAAATCATGACCAAAATGACATTGAATTGAATTATTTTTCCTTTGAGTTGTTCTTCCATAATAGATTGGGGGAAGAAGATGATGCATGAGAATCCAACATCCCTAGCATGTGTTATGCGTAGCTAGGTTGAAAGATAAAATCCCTTACCTTGAACTCGAGACCTCATGCATCCTAACCCTAAAACTTACTACTATGCCAACAATTGAACTTGGCTTTTTAGTGCAATCAAATTGCACTTGAACCAATTAAAATGTCATACCTAAAATGCAACTAGGCCACTAGTTATTGAGGGCTCAAATTATGCCCAATTGATGAAAATATTTTAAATCTACTAAATTACCACTATGCATTATGGATATTATTTTTCACCTAAAAACTTTGTATTTTTTAACCCTAAAAAATTATGTTTTCTTTCCACTATTATTTTATGTTCTATTCTTTTTAATTTTCTCTATTTTCAAGTTTTTTTATTTTTTTTTGTTTTTCCATTTTCGTACCATTTATAGCTTTTCTATTTTCTGTTTTTTTTTTCTTATTTTTCCATTTTTTTTTTCTTCTAGCTTTCTAGTTTTTTGAGTTTTCCCATAAGACTAACGCAAAAGCTAAACATCCATCATGTGTGGTCTAAGTTTAGAGAAAGATAGAAGCAAAGGGAAAGTTTGGTGCTTTGAGTTTGCTGTTTTAACTAATTAACTCTATTTTGTGCATAGGTTGTGGATGAAAATGCAGGTTGAAGATGATAAGGGAAACCTTAATTTTATTTTATTCGAGGGCGGGGATGATGTAAGGAAGAAGAAGAAACTGAAGAGTGCAATGGAATGGGGCGCTCTTATATGGCCGAACTATGGTGAACCAGATGGTTCATTTTGTGAGATTGGACTTAGAATTGGGCTGTGAATTCAGCCTTGTTTTGGAATGCTCGAGTCAATGTGAATTCAGACCAAGTCCATGTGCTCCATTGCACCGTTTAGTTCATTTTCTCACATAACATAATTACCACACTTCACACATATACCCATATTAGGATTTATTTTTATTGTAATCAATAGAAATACTTAAATGTTATTCTTTATTTTTATCATAATCTATTTATAATTGTACCTACTTTTATCATTATTTATTTGACATAAAATTGAAATAATAAAACTAGAAAGAAAAGGAAAATTGAGTTTTTTTTTTTTTTTACACAGAAAATAATCCAATTTTTGGTTCTTTCCATGAAGGACCGGATCATCACAAGAACTTGTTTATTATGTATTCACACGAGGTTGATATTTTTAGTTAATGTACCTAGGTTAGGAAAATCCCATATTAATGGGATTGGCTTCTTACTATAAATACTATAATAGAGGGATAAGGATACCTTGAGATCGCATGCCGATAAATGAAAAATATACCAATAAAAAGTGTGAAAGAGCATAATAGCTATTTTAGTCACTGTCTTATCTTCAATCTCTTTATACTTTGCTGTATGTTTATCGCCAAAATAAGGAAGAAAGCTGGACCAAAAAAGCAGTACAAGAAGCAGAATTGGTGGATTCCATGATGTGTTCATCAGGACATTGAGGGGCATTTTTCAGATTTTTAGTTTATATTGAGTTTTCTGTTAAGAAGAAGAAGTAAAAAAGATGATACTGTTTTAAGATATTATTATTATCATTATTATTTGCCAAAATTGTATGAATGAGTTGAGTTGTTGGTTTTCTACACCAAACCCCATAAGTTTAAGAGTCATTTATTAATTCCTTTGCATTTGTATCTATTACAAATTCTAATCTGAATATACATATAAAGCCTAGTACTGTATAGGAATCGTTCACACATTCTGGCAATTATACATATTCACAGTGCTAGTTTAGATAACCAGTAGGGATATGTAAGAACGAATTATTTTTGTATAATATAATTTACTATAAAATATAATATAATATATAATACATCTTATGTTACATTCCATGATAAATAATACCATATGTTATAATATGACAAATAATACCAGTATTTACTACATACATAATAGCTTAAATTTTTTCTTATATTTGTCATTAATTTTCATCCATTAGATTTGTCATTAATTCTTTTTATTGTATATACATTTTTTAATTTTTGAAAGTAAACATGAAAATGTCAATTGTTTTCTATGGCATTCGAAAGACCAATATGTTTCTGAATTTAAAAGAATCAATAAAACCATGATTTATTGGAGATTATTGAGGCAATGTAAATTAAGAATATTATTTTGATGGAAGGTTTTAATTATGGACAATTTAATATGATGATTATCAACGATGGTAGAATTTTGTAGAATTTAAGAATATAAACAAAGGTAGTTTTTAGTGAAAATTTATTCTGCACAGAATAATGAAAGGAAATGAATAAAATTTAAAAGTCAAAATTTAATTTTAACGAAAAGTTTTTAGTGCATTAAGATAGAAATTTATTGTAATTATTTTATGAATATTAATGGCAAATATATTAGTACAAAGTTATGAAAATGAAGATGTATTAATTGAAAAGATGTAATGGATGAAAATCTAGAAGATGAAGTAGGTTGTAATTTTTGTGTAACTTAAAATGAAATAATACAATTATTTCATTTCATAAATTTGTAAATTAACATGAATTAAACTAGCAATAGTCATACATGATGAACATATAATATATATCCATATAATTAGGTAATAGTATAATTTTTCTTTTTCAATTTGAATGTTATATAAATTATTAATAATTTATGAATATATATTGTTAATTAAAACTTTAATTGTGATAATCATTAAAATAAATCTTCTTCTTCTTCTTCTTCTTCTTCTTCTTCTTCTTTATTCTTATTTTTTATTTTTTATAGCATGAATATACTTTAAAATATAACTATGTGTAATGGCAAAGGGCTTTATTGTGAGGACCTAAACTTAAGCAATAATGTTAAAATTAAAATAATATATATATATATATATATATATGTGTGTGTGTGTGTGTGTGTGTGTGTGTAAGGTAAAATCAATGTATATATATGTTATATGCTAAAAATAAAATAAATATATAAATAAATAATAATAATAATAATATGAATTATATGGGCATATATATATATATATATATATATACATATATGGAATATATATATATATGTAAAAAAAATGTACATATTATATTATAGCTAAAAAAAATAAATAAAAGAGGAAGGAAAAAATAAATAAATACAGAACAACACCCTCATTCAATGTCAGAAAAATTAAGTAATATTATATATATATAGACATTAGAATAGAGAGAGAAGAAAAAACAAATCATCAAAAATTAGAAAAAAAAAGAAACCAAAACTCTCTCCATTTTATCCAAATTTTCTGGGCAAATTGAAATTGAAATTTCCAACATGCAATCATCAGGATAGGAAGAAGAACAAGATTGAAGTAGGATGCAACAAGAATTTGAAGAAATTGAAGAAAAAAAAAATCAAATTAAATAGGGAGGATTTTGTCTGTTTGTTCGAAGGGGTTAGGGTAAATCTGCTGCTATTTTTGTCAGCCCAAAACTTCCTATTTTTGTTAAAAATATCAAATGTTGATGAAAAATTATGATTTTTGGTATTATGGCATAATTTTGTATGAATATTAATGTGATAATTTTATTTTTCTGAAATTTGATTCAAAAATATGTGGTCCTTAAGAAATTCTCTGTTCTGGTCGTAAATTAAATCGGAAAATGAATAGGTCAAATGATGTATTTTTGATGTAATGTTTAGTATATAAGATCCTTATATGATTTATTAGATCACCAAATCAATAATTGTTCATATTGGCATCGCTTTCTATTTTTAGTGAATTTTTCAAGCTAATTACCCTGTTCTGGCCGAATTAAATCCTTAGCAAAATTAGGGAATTTGATTTGATTAGTTGAATTTGATGTTCAGTTGAGGTTCATTGAAGTATAATATGATTTTAAGAAGCTTGGGTTAGTTACGAAACAAAAACGGGAGTATTCAGTGCAAGATCATGATAATTTAAAACCATACGATTTAATATAGAATCAGATCAAAATTTAATTACATTAATATATAATAGAGCGTAGTATACCCGTATGTATATGAATTAGAAATTGTAGGAAAATGGTGGATTATACGAGGTTAGGATGGAATTTAGGGGTTTGGAATACTGAATTAGCAATTTAGGGTTCAATAGAGTGAATGAGGTAACATTGATCGGTATACTGATGATTCAGGTATTTTTGTTGAGTAAGGAGGACAAAGGAACTTGGCCGGTGCGACTGTTTGGATTGGCATATATTGTTTCAGGTGAGTTCCCCCTTAACTCCTCTCTTGGGTACAAGTGGTTGATAATATAGACTACTTGTTGTTGGCTGAAATTACCCTGTACGATCACTTACCGTGATCAATGCAGGAGGATTGTTGAATTACATTGGTTTGCTGATGGCTGGTTGTGTGTCATGATATGATTGGATTATGAGAAAAAAAAAGGGAACATTTTAGAAAATCCTAGAATGAGAGTTGGGTGCGGGATTTGATTATATTATTCCTGATTGTATGTGATGTAATGAACTTAAATTATTGAATGCCTCATGATTGTGATGTAATGCTGGGTGATTTTTATCTTATTAGATGGGGTTTATATGATTGGTTAAGTTCATACTATTGTTGTCTTGGTAACGATGAAATATCTAAATGGATAATAAAATGGGGTTTTAGGCTATAAGTACCTACTAACCCAAAACACTTAATGTAAGAAAAGTCCTGTTCTCTGCCTAGTAAGTTTGTGGTATGACCTTTGAGTCGACTCGGATGGGTTTGAGGCACGGTTAACAGACTGGCTCGGTTCAGTGACCTATGGGGATCTGGTTACCCTTTTTGTTCGAGGCAAGTGAAAGGCGAGCTGAATGTTTCTAACTAAAAAGAGTATATAAGGATGTCTTAATTGGTTGAGAAAACATTAAGTTTTGAAAAGTACATGAGGGTAGTTTATCTACCAGTTGACAGTCTTTGCTTGGATTAACTGAAAAATATTTGTGACCTATGAGTAAATAGGAGTGATTGAAATGGTCTCCAATGAAAAGGTTATGAGTTTAGCAAAATGGAATTACAGGGAAAATATCATTAAGTAAAATCATGGTGATGTTAAAATGTAATAAATTAAATTGGGTTTCTTGCGAGTATAACTTTGAGTTGAAAACTTGCTTGCTTGAGTAATCACTTTCGAGGTATTTGATAATATTATTGATTACTATTATGTGATTTTGTTGTTTATTTTTGCTGGGTTGCTTGATTTTGTACTCACTTTGCTTCTTAAGAAGCTGAGGGGTTAGTGTTTTTGTTAACCTCAGGTACAGGTACTGAAGAATAAGTTGTTGGAGACTTGGATTTTTAGAGAGCGTCAATAGAGGCAAAGAAGCCCTTAGTTCCATTTTGGAGCCTCTGTTATTTGTAATAAGATTGTCCTGTACATGATGTTGTAGTGCTTGTAAATAAGATCCATAGGTGTTAATCTTCGGATTGTAATGTAAATATTTGTGTGTATAAGGTTGGATTTGTAATCTTTTGAGCCACTTAAGGCTATAGGATTAATCATGGGCTGTGCCTATTTACCGGGAATGCAGATCCCGATGGTATATATATATATGATGTATGATGTGACAGGAGATTTTAAGTATATGTGTTTAGATATGATGTGGATATGAAATGATAGCGCTGTTAGCGCCATTTTACAGGACGTTATAAAATTTCATACAGGTTGGAGTTACATGTTCAATATTAGCAGAATTTGCCTTATCTCTAATTCAGAGATGGCATAGCAACCCACCTACAAGTACCAAGGATAGTTACAGGAATTTTGGAACAGGTTTAAGAATCAGACCTAGTAGGTGGGTCGCTACATTTATTATACACATGTGTATAATGTTTGTATTATAATGTATCTAATATGTATGTTGCATATCATAATATAGACCATATAATATAATATAATATGATTGTTACAATATAATAAATAACAACTAAGCTTTTGTAGTCTAGTAGATTAAACACTGGTTTACTAGTAGGATGGATCGGGTTTGATTCCCTTCTCCCCAAATAGTTGTAAATTGTAATAGTAATCAACAAGAAAAATAAGAGCAATAATATAACAAATAAGTTAGTATTTGCTACAAGTATAATCATTCCTATTTTCATTTATATTTGCCATAATTTTTATCCATTACACTTGTCTTTAATATTTTTTATTATATTAATTTTCATCCATTACATTTGCCATTATTTTTTTTTGGTCAAATCATATCATATTATAATATATAATTATGGAAACTCTTGCATTTTATATTATATTTTCCACCATTACTTTTGTTTATAGTGCCATTAATTTTCATTAATTGAATTTTTTATTAATTTTTTATTAAACATATTACATTATAATATGTAATTTTGAAAACTCTTGCTTTATATTATATTTTTCATCCATTACTTATGTTTATGGTGTCATTAATTTTCATTAGTTACATTTGCCATTAATATTTTGGTGAAGTTAATATAATTCCGTAAACTCTTACTTTTTATATTTTATTTTTCATCCATTACTTTTATTGATGGTGTCATTAATTTTTATTAGTTACATTTTCTATTAATTTTTTTCACGCTAAATTATATTATAATATATAGTTTTGGAAGCTCTTTCCTTTTTTAGTATTCCACCTTTTAATTATATCATTAATGTCTTTATTTTAATATCCATAATTGGCTCAAATGATTCTTGAATTCATTTTAAAATTCCATAAATATTTACCTACTTCTCCCTATATAATTTCATAATAAAGTACATAAGAGCTACAATGCAATTACCATATTAGAAACTAAATATTAAGCTTGTAAAGGACTCTATCATAGTACCATGAAATTGATAACTTATTATTTTATAAAATTTGGATGAATATATAGTATATAGAAAATATCATCTTGTGATAACTAATTTGAAACTTAAAAAGTACTTTTATGAGTAAAAAATTATTTTTCATTAAGTGCATAACATCATGACTTGAGTAATTCTAGTTTGTTGTATCAAAATTTATTTAAAATATAAGTTTTATACTATATAAATATAAAGGTATAATAGAATGTATATAGTAGATGTATTATAAGTATATATAGTATAATTTAAGTAACCTGATTGAATATATAATTTACTTTTATGTGTAGTGATATAGTCTTCTTATTCACTAAGTATATAACCATGTAATACTTTCTCTTATAAGATGCATGACCGTATCTTTGATATAAGGTAATTGAATATCTACAATTCTTATAGAGTATATAAGCATGAGTTTTGCTAATTTTATTTATTTTTTATGAAAAAAATGATTATGTTAGTTGTATCAAAATTTACTTAAGATATAAGTTTTATACTATATAAATATAAATGTATAATAAAATGTATATAGTAGATGCACTATAAGTTTATATAGTATAATGTAAGTAACCTAATTGAATATAAAATTTATTTCCATATGTAGTGATGTAGTTCTCATATTCACTAAGTATATGACTATGCAATATATACTTTCTCTTATGCCATATATGATCACATCTTTGATGTAAGGTAATGGTATATCTACAATCCTTATGTAGTATATAAGGTCATTCTACATAAATATAACTTAAAAGTTGCATATGCACGAATTATATACATATATGTAGATCATGAATAGATTTATAGATATTGTATATATGTATATGACACTTATGATATTTCTTTCCTTTCTAATGCAAAATAGTAATAAATAAATAAATGAATTAACAAAATAAATAAGAGGAAAGGAAATAAATAAAATTTAAAATTCAATAATTAATTGTGATGGATTTTTTTTATAAATTATTTTCATTCATAAAAATGGTACACGAATTATAATTACTATGTGCCTTAAGTGTAAAATTAGGTATATGTAAAATAGAAATGGAAATTGATAATTTCCATGATATTTACCTCAAATTTAAAGCTATAATTTTATTTAAGCTTTCATATGGATTTTTGATATAAAAATGGTACACAAAATTTAATTAGTATTTGTTTTAGCATAAAATGAGTTATATGGAAAGTAGAAATGAAGATTAAGAATTCCCATGATATTTACCTCAAATTTAATGTTATATTTCTATCTAAGCTTTCATATAATTTTTTTTTATATAAAAATGGTACATGAATCATTATTAATATGTGTCTTAAGTGTAAAAGAGTTATATGAAAAGTAGAAATGGAAATTAATAATTTTTTCATAATATTTGTCTCAAATTTAATGTCATGTTTCTATCTAAGCTTTTGTATGGATTTTTATATGAAAATGGTACATGAATCATAGGCATAAAATGAGTTATATGGAAAGTAGAAATGGAAATTAATAATTTCTATGATATTTACCTTAAATTTAATGTTATGTTTCTATCTTTATAAAGCTGTTCAAATTTAGAAATATAATTCTTGGAATTTATAGATTAAATTGGTAAATTGTTATAATATCCTTACATTGAAATGAAATGTTTATTTAATAAATAGGATTTTCAATATGATTCTTTTTCCTTCTCCTTTTTGTTTTTCTTTAAATAGTCATCACCGAAAGAATAATTTTGTCCATTTATCATATCATAAACTGAATATTGAGCTTATAAAGGACTTTGTTATATTCCCACAAAATTAATAATTTATTAGCTTTATAAATTTAGGATGAATTTATATTTTATAGAAAATACCATCTTATGATGACTAATCTCAAACTTGAATGTACTTTTATGAGTAAAAATTTACTTTTTCATTATGAGCATAACAATATATTTTAAGTAATTATGGACAGTTGTATTAACATTTACTTAAGATATAAGTTTTATACTATATAAATATAAAGATACAAAAGAATGTATAGAGTAAATGTACTATAAGTATATATAGTATAATGTAAGCAACTTGATTGAATATATAATTTATTTCCATGTATAAAGATATTGTCATCTTATTCACTAAATGTATAATTACATAATATATACTTTCTTTTGTAAGATACATGATCATATATAGAGTTAGGAAAGCAGACGAACGGGCTAGCCCACCCCAATCCGCACTGGCCCACAGGTCGAAGCGGGTCGGCTTATGATGGCCTACACATGATGCAAGTCGAAGAAGTCAGCTATATATATATATATATATATATATTACATTACAAAATTAAAAAGTTAATGTGGGGATTTATTACTTAAACTTGTATCTTTGATATTCAATTTGAAAGGTTTATAATAATAAGTTTAAATCAAATTTAAAGTTCCATATAACTTTAAAAATGAGGTAATACATATTTTATTAAAAAAAAAAATCTAAAGAAACCTATTTAAGTTTAGCTTAAGTGGAAAATTGACAGATTTTTATTTTGACAAATTTATAACCCCAAATTCAATAAAAAAATCTAATAGGTGAATATATACTTAAAAGATTGGTATTTATCTTAAATTTTTTCAACTTTTTTTTTTAGGTTACAAAATATGCAAGTAAACTAATAATTAATGATATATAACTTCTAAGCTAAAAACAAAATATATGAAGTCTTTATAAAGTATTGTATTAATAGCTTTAGGATATATTATACACAAAATTACTTCTATTTGATTGCTTTCAAATAGTACCTTTTTAATTATCTTTCTATAAATAAGAGAATTAGATTTAGTCAATGCTCTTACAACCTAGTAAAAATACACTCAAAATTTTATGTACGATTAGCTACACCTATATTCTCTAAAAATAATCTATTTTCAAGTGACACATAAAACGTATTTAGTCAATGAGTTTCATCCCTAGTAATTGGTACTATGTTATGCTATAGACATGAATGTTTCATCCAAATGCTTTGTAGAACGAATTATTGACCAATCAACTCATTTTTTTTAAATGCTTGATTTCAAAATTTGGAAACTAATGTTTACTTTTAGAAGAAGGAATTCGATTTATAATATTTATGAAAAGAACCTAAATTTCTCTACTATGCATTTAAGGCCTACATTTGTACTATTTATATAAAGAAGGACCTGTAATAGTTAAACATATGTTTAAGTATCTATTATTGACTCAATTTGAACTTGAAAGGTCGGATGCTTGTTTAATCAAAATTGATATTTTGTACGATCACAATTAATTACTTTAAGGTTTTGTCCAATTTGAAAATTTGAAAACAACATCAAACGATAATTAAGAAAATGTAGCAATTATCACAATGTCTTTTTCACTAATTATATAAGAAAACAAAGTCAATAATAAAGGAAATAAAATCACATATATAAATCAATCATTATCATCAACAACTAAATCAGAGTCTTCCTTTGATCAAGTAGTCCCACTCCAACTCTCACTGTTTTCTTCTTCATCTACACATATAAAGAAATAATTACATGTTAAATGCTTGAAATAATATGTTAAAGAAAGTATTACCAAAAGAATAACAAGAAATCACTTTCATAAGCAAATCCTTATAACTGATTACGTGTACAAATTAAAGCTTTCACATTTGATGGGAGCATAGAACTGTGATACTTATTAAGTACACTGGCATCGATGCTGAAAGCTAACTTAGATGCTGCAGTGGTAATTGAAATGCTGAGCACATCAAAGGCCATAATGGACAAATCAGGATATCTGTAGCTTTGACTCTTCTAATGTTGTAATATATCCAATTCTAAGTAGAAGTCCATATCTATTATTGGCTCATCTAGATAAATATACAAAGAAGATTTGTTAGAACTTTGTACTTTTACTTGACGGTACTCCTACATTATTAAGGAAAAAACTAATTAAATACTGAAATATAATATGACAAAAAATATCATTAAATAAATAAATAAATTTATTATTAAACTTACATCCAAAGTAGCAAGATCAATTGCCAAACCCTTTCTAGACCCAAAGTGTCATGGTGCTGCTCCTTTACCGCCACCTCTAGATGTGTCTTGTGCTTGAGAAGGTGATCCAGCCCGATGGCTTTTAGTTAAAAAAATGTGATCTATTTTGCTCTTCTCATATTTTCTATAGAGCTTATATAACTTGCTCTTTATGTGAACCAACTTCTCTTCACAAGTGAGGGGATCAAGTTTATTAAAGCAGAACTTTAAAAAAATTAAATTTCATATGAGGATTAAAGATTGCTCCAAATGTAAGGACAATACTATATTCCCTCCAATATTTATTGAACTTCTATTTTATTTTAATAAATATCTCCCTTATGACATGATCTTCACTACTTAAATTTTCATTTAACAGACATTCGATTCTCCATACTTGCAAAAAATAGTGGTTTGAAGTTGGATATGAGGATCCTCACATCAAATTGGTGATACTATAAAAAGGGCTCAAAAACTTATATATCTTCTTTGCTCTTTCCCACTCATTTATGGTTAGATAATATTTATAATGAGAATCATTTAATTGAAAGCAAGGAAAAGCATATTGATACCTAAGTGCACTATCAAGCATAAGATAAGTGGAATTCCATCTAGTAGTTACATCCAAGCGCAAACCAATATTAATATCAATGTCACTAACTTGTTGAACACACTCCAAAAAATGTTTCATTCTACTCTTGGAGCCCGTCACATACTTTACACTTTCCCTTATTTTATGCAAGGCTTCACTACTTACCGTTAACCCCTCTTTAACGATTAAATGAAGAATATGAGCACAACATCTAATATGAAAAAACTCACTACTATGTAACAAATTATGTTGCAAGTTCAGTTGCTTTTTCAAGAAATCTTGCATGCAATCATTTGCAGATACATTATCTAATGTAAGGGCGAATATCTTTCTATCTATGCCCAAATCTTTCAAAAATTCAAAAACTTTCTTGGATAACTCAAACCCTGAGTGAAGAGGGGACATTTTACAAAAAAGTAAGAATTTTATTGTTGAGTTTCCATTTGTCATCCACATAATAATCGGTCAAATAAATACATTCTTCACTGGTGGAGGTGGTCCATACATCAGAAGTTAAACATACTCTCCCTAGAATGTTTTGCAATATTTGTTTCAATTTATTCTTCTGAGCCAAATATAAATTCCAAACATTTAATGTAGCAGTTTTCCTAAAAATTGGCTTATAATCAGGATTATATAGTCTTATAAACTATGTAATCCTCTTATACTTAACAAATGAAAATGGAAGATCATGTTCAATAATAGCCATTGACATTATTTCATGAGAAACTTTAGGATATGGTTTTCTTGATCTTAACTTACCGGCATGATCAATTATCATATTACCAACATCATTATATCTAGAAATTTGACTTAAATGATACTTTCTTATATGTCGACGTAAGGATGATGTTCCATGGCTATGTCCTCTAATAAAATATTCCTTCCCATACGCTTTACATTTGGCTCTACGTTTACCATCTTTCCCAACACCTATTTTTGCAAATGTTTGCAAATATATCCCAAACCTCAAAAGAAAAATTATTTGCTCGAGCCTTTTTACCAGCATGTTCTTCAAATTGAGAAGATCTTGGTTGTACATTAGCATTACGCCCACCAACTTTGAACACATCGTCTACATCAATAGGTTATATTGTATTTATAGTCTCATTGCTTGTAGGATCAAAATAAGAAAATATCATAATATAGAATTAATACTAATAACATTACCTACAATTAGTCACACATCAAATGGATCCTTCTTATTCTTAATTTATTGACAATTGAATTTAAGATAAGATGTCTCAAACCCCAAACCCCAAATTGCAACTCCAATTCTCCAAATACATAACCAATTAACCATAAGCTCTAATTTATGCATACCCCCCAACCCTAAACCACAACTTTAAACCCCAAATTGCAGCTCCAAACCCTAAATTGTAGCTCTAAACCTAAACCCCAAATCGCAGTTCCAAGCTGCAAATCGTAGCTCCAAACCCCAAATTGCAGCTTCCAACTTTAAACCCAAACCCTAAACCCCTAAACTGCAACTCCAAATGAACCTATAGATAAAAAAAACATAGCAGTTGGCTAATTAAAAAAAAAAAAAACACAACAACCAACAGATATAGTACATGCACGATACAAAGTCGAGGAGAGGACTCCCCATGCTGCTTGATGACAACGAGGAGACGGTGATGACTATATGGTGGGTCGGCGATTGAGACAACGACAAGGCGATCGTTGATGACTACTCAATGACAACCCACAGGTGTATGTTGTACTATTCTGATTGAGCTGTGACCTATGACTGTCATGAGGGCTACTAGACCGAGACGAGAAAGACAATGTCAACAAGTGAGATGAGCTTGTAAATGACAGAAAATGTGAGACTTAAGAGTGAGATGTTAGATGAGCTTTGTGAGTTGTGAGTGAGATTGAGAGTGAGACAAGGATGGTTTGGTTTGGGCTCTTCCTACTTTCTAGTTTTTCTTTTTTTTTTTTTTTAAATTGTGCGGGCCATGCATTGTAGGCCAAAACAGCTCACACATCTTGCGGGCTAAAATTTTCTAATCCGCTTTGCAAAAATTTGTGGGTTGGGCGGGCCAGCCCGCCCCACATTCCTAGGTCTAATCATATATTTGATATAAGGTAATTGAATATCTACAATTCTTATCGTGTATATAACTTCTTTCTATAAAATGTAACTTAAAAGTTGCATATGCATGGATTACATATATTGTATATATGTACGTGTCACATATGATATTGCTTTCCCTTTTTATGAAAAATATTTTTAAAAAAGGAAATGAAATAAGCAAAATTTAAAAGTCAATAATTAATTGTGATAGCTTTTTTTTAATGAATTATTTTAATTTCTAAATCCAATGGATAATGATTAACAATGAAAAATGTATTTTTGCATATATAATGAATGGTTAATTAATCCAATGCATTGTAAATTCTACCTTAAGCCTATTATGTTTCGATTCTCACCAATATTTATTAAAATTGAATATTGATTGTCTACCATTGATTATGAACTTTGTTTAAATGCAATGATATTTTGGTATTTATAGAACATGATAATATTGCCGATGGTCTCTTTGACAAAAAAAAAAGGAATATTGATTGTCTAAATGCTTATCATATCATATCATATTTTAATATATAGTTTAAAAAACTCTTATATTTTTTTTATATTTCAAAATTTTACAGTATTATAGAAGTATTTCCATAATTTCTTTATCAAATTTAATATAATTTTAGAAACTCTGATAGAGATCAGGATGCATCCAACATTCGAGAGCTAGTCAAAGCCAATGATCCTTTACAAGGTATCGAGGGTCCTATAACACGATCACGGATTAAGCGAATGGAGGAATCATTGTAAGGATTGATTATGGAACTTCAGGAGCAAGAGGTGATTCGACACAACTCTAACACAAGTCCTAAGCTTATGAATATCATATATCAAAGTGGGGACGAAGTGGAGGACATCAGCAATGGATAGACGACCTTAACGTTGTTTTTGTCTTTTCATTTCAAAGCCGACCTTGAATGTATTTAAGCCGCCAGCTTATAACTTATGACCATTATAAACTCCTTGGTAGGACATTTGAAAGGTCACATCCAACTTATAATTTATGACCATTATAAACTCCTTTGGGGAGGACATTTGAAAGGTCATTATCAGATGTTGAATGAAAATCATTTGAGAGAATTCTCTCTTCCTTTGGTTCTTGAAATAAAACTACCTTAGGTTTCTTCATCTTAAACGCTTGGAGAAATTAATCTTGATAGCTTAGGTTCTAATCGGTAGGTTCGATTGGGGTCGGGTTACTCACAATACTTGATTCAATTTTCGATTCTTGGGTTTTGAATCCTCTATTGATCGTTGGGTCTTAGATCAATATCTAGGGTTCACGTCATTTGGTATCAAAGCCAAATTCATTGAATCGGGTAATTTCTATCCTTGTTCATATTTTATTTGTAATTGATTGTGTGAATTTTCTATCGAAGTTTAAAAAAAAAAAAATTTCGTTTGTAGAAATTTGGTTCGTCAATTCCATTGTTTACTTTTCTACTGTTGCTTTTGTTTTACATTGGCCAATTCCTAAACTCAATTGTTTATTGTCACTTTTGTCATCCCATTGGCTAATCTATATTTCTATTAATTATTACTGTCAATTCTGGTCGAGGAGTTTTATCCTCCCAAATTGCAATTCCAGGTGTGATTGATTGATTCAAGGGAACAAAGAACCTGGTTGTTTAGAGTTTTTTTTTTTTTTAAATTCGTATTAAAAAAAAAGTTGCTGAATATTGAGTGAGTTTCCGTTATTGTTCTAGTTTGTTTGTTAGTTGTTCCAGTGAATTATTTTCCTATCAAATTCGTTCATTTTCCATATCGGTCATTGAGTTTGTCGTCTTTACTTGTTGTTAAATTTCTAAGTTGTCACACTGATTTATCCTAGTGGTTTATTTGAAGAAAATTTGTTGAGTCAGTTCTAGAACAAGGGCTTGTAAAGGAAAAGTAGAGTGTGAGATTAATATCATGAGAAGTCCCAAAATTTGTTTTACACACGAGTGAATTTTCATCTTTGAGTGTAAACACGTGAGGAAGTGAATTGTGAGGCCTTGTTATATTATTATTACTAACGTTCTTTGTTACAGCAAACATGTCTGGTCAAAATTCTCCTGATAGGGAGAAGGGAGTAGGAGATAATAAGTTGATGTTTCATGCGCTATTGAGTGAGATGAGAAAAATGATGAGGGCTGAGTTGGAGCCAGTCCATCAAAGGATGGAGCAAAGTAGGGAGCCCACGAGTAGCACTACAGTGGGTCGAAGATCTGAGAGGCTTTCGAGGAGGGGAGTGAGAATGGAATTGGAAGAAGATACTGAAGTGGGAGAGTATAATTTTGTGATGGGGAGAGATAATACCCAAAGAAGAGATAGTAATTTAGGTAGTATAAAGATGAAAATACCTTCCTTTCAAGGGAAGAATGACCTAGAATTATACTTGGAGTGGGAGCGAAAGGTTGATCACATATTTGAGTGTCATAATTATTCAGATGATAAGAAGATTAAACTTGCAGTAGTTGAATTCACTGACTATGCGAGTGTATGGTGGGATCAACTGGTTCGAAATAGAAGATGATATGGGGAGAGACCTGTCAGCACATGGGATAAGATGAAAACAATTATGCAGAAGAGGTACATTCCTACTCATTATTTTAGGGATTTACATAGGAAACTGCAAAGCTTGACATAAGGGTCCAGAAGTGTAGAGGATTACTTCAAAGAGATGGAAATAGCCATGATTAGAGCTAAAGTAGAAGAGGATGATGAAGCTACAATGGTTAGGTTCATTAATGGATTGAATAGGGAGATTGCTGATATCATTGATCTACAACAGTATGTAGACATTTAGGAATTGTTGCATTAGGCGATCAAGATTGAGAAGTAGTTGAAGGCAAAGAGTACTTCAAGGTATAATCCAGCTTCAAGTTCTTCCAAGTATAATTCAACTTCTAGTGCTTCATGGAAGTCGAATTGGAAGAATAATAAATCATCACCAAAAACTAAGGAGGAAGAGAAGGCTAAGGCACCAGCATCTTATTCGAAAGGTAACACTGAAACCAAATCTACTTCTAGATTACGTGACATTAAGTGTTTCAGGTGTTAGGGATTTGGGCATATTGCATCGCAGTGTCCAAACACTAAGGCGATGATCCTTTTAGAGAGTGGTGATGTGGAGAGTGTGAGTTCAGGGGATGATGATGACATGCCCCCATTGAAAGATTGTAGTGATGTGGATATGGAAGGTCCTGTAAAGGGAGAGTTTCTTGTTACCAGGCGGATTCTCAATACTCAACCTAAGAATGAGGGTGGTGAAGTGCAGTAAGAGCACATTTTTCATACTAGATGCCATGTAAATAACAAGGTGTGTAGTTTGATTATTGATAGTGGTAGCTGCATAAATGTTGCTAGCACGTTATTGGTAGATAAATTGAGCCTGAAAACTGTGAAGCATGATCAGCCTTATAAGTTGCAGTGGTTGAGTGAATGTGGGGAGGTTAAAGTGACCAAGAGGGTATTGGTTTCTTTCTCTATAGGGAAATATCGTGGTAAGGTATTGTGTGATGTGGTACCTATGTAGGCTTGCCACATATTGTTGGGACGACCTTCGCAGTTTGATAGAAAGGTCACCCATGATGGTTATCATAATAGGTATTCCTTTATTTTGAACAAAAGTAGGTGGTTTTGACACCCCTCAATCCTTGGGAGGCTAGTGAGGATCGGTTGAGGATTGCTAGAGAGTTTAGAGAGAGAGGGAAACACAAGAGTGAATAAGAAAAGAAGAGTGAGATTACGAAAGAGAGTGGTAAAAATACACTTGTGAGCCACGAGAGGAAAGAATTAGAGGGAAACACGAGTGAAATTGGCGAGGCAAGTGAGATTGAAAGTGCCTTGAAGGCAAAATGACACTTACTTGTATTGATATACAAGGATGTTTATTTTTCCACTGACCATCTTAACCCTTCTTTGCCTGCAGTCGTTGTTTCTCTTTTGCAGGAATTTGCTGACTTGTTCCCTGAGGAAATACCTAATGGATTACGTCCATTGAGAGGTATTGAGCATCAAATCGACTTCGTTACAAGTGCCTCAATTCCAAATAGACCAGCATATAGAGCAAATCCAGAGGAGATAAAGGAGATTCAAAGGCAAGTGGATGAGCTGGTAGAAAGGGGATTTATGAGAGAGAGCCTTAGCCCATATTCGGTCCCTATTATTCTGGTTCCAAAGAAGGATGGATCATGGCATATGTGCATGGATTGTCGAGCCATCAACAAAATTACAGTTAGGTACCGACATCCCATACCTAGGCTTGATGATATGTTAGATGAGCTGTATGGTGCGTGTTTGTTTTCAAAAGTTGATCTAAAAAATAGTTATTACCAAATACGCATGAGAGAGGGAGATAAATGGAAAACCGCTTTTAAAACCAAATATGGTCTCTATGAGTGGTTGGTAATGCCTTTCGGTTTGACAAATGCACCAAGCACATTTATGCGATTAATGAACCATGTTCTTCATGCTTTCATAGGAAAATTTGTTATAGTTTATTTTGATGACATTTTAGTTTATAGTAAAAGTCTAGAAGAACATGTTCAGCATTTGCAAATGGTTTTCACTGTTTTGAGAGAAAATAGGTTATTTGCAAATTTAAAGAAGTGTACCTTTTGCATGGAGTCTGTGGTGTTTTTGGGTTTTATTGAAGGTGCACAGGGGATTTCTATTGATGAGGAGAAGGTAAGGGCGATCAAGGAATGGCCAACACCTAAGAATGCTAATGAGGTAAGAAGCTTTCATGGTTTAGTAAGCTTCTATAGGAGATTTGTGAGGGATTTTAGTTCTATAACTGCTCCTTTAAATGACCTTGTTAAAAAGAATGCTGAGTTTAGGTGGATTGAAACACATGAGAAAGGTTTCAATACTTTGAAAGAAAAGCTGACCAATGCACCTTTGCTTGTTCTTCCTAATTTTGAAAAGGTTTTTGAAATTGAATGTGATGCTTCTGGGAAAGGTATTGGTGGTGTTTTAATGCAGGATTCTAAGCTAATTGCTTACTTCAGCGAAAAGCTTAATGGGGCGGCATTGAACTATCCTACTTATGATAAGGAGCTATATGCATTAATGAGGACTTTGCAAACTTGGCAGCACTATCTATGGCCCAAGGAGTTCATTATCCATTTAGATCATGAGAGCTTGAAATTTTTGAAGACTCAGGGTAAGTTGAACAAAAGGCATGCTAGGTGGATGGAATTTATTGAAACGTTTCCTTATGTTATCAAATACAAGCAAGGAAAAGAAAATGTAGTGGCTGATGCACTGTCCAGGAGGTATTTACTTTTGACCTCTTTACATACAAAATTGCTTGGATTTGAGTTTATTAAGGATTTGTATGAAAATGATGCTGATTTTGGTCAAGTGTGGAGTGCTGTTTCTGAGCATGCATATGCTGATTTCTATAAGCATGAGGGGTTTTTGTTTAAGAAAGACAAACTTTGCATTCCTAAATGTTCTTTACGGGAGTTGCTTGTTAGAGAAACACATGGGGGTGGACTAATGGGACACTTTGGTATACAGAAAACTTTAGACATTTTGCATGAGCATTTTTATTGGCTTAGGATAAAACATGATGTGCAAGCTGTGTGTGAAAAATGCATTGTGTGTAACCAGGCTAAATCCAAAGTATTGCCACATGGAGAATACATCCCATTACCTGTGCCTCATCAGCCTTGGACTGACATTTCTATGGACTTTGTTTTAGGTTTGCCACGATCTAGAAATGGCAAGGATAGCATATTTGTTGTTGTTATTGATAGGTTTAGCAAAATGGCTCACTTTATTGCCTGTTCTAAAACTAATGATGCAACACATATTGCTAATTTATTCTTTAAAAAAATTGTGTGTTTGCATGGCCTGCCAAGATCCACAGTAAGTGATAGGGATGTTAAGTTTCTCAACCATTTCTGGCACACTTTGTGGAACTGATTGGGAACTAAACTATTATTTTCTACTGTTGCACATCCTCAGACGGATGGTCAAATGGAAGTAGTTAATAGGACCCTTTCACAATTGTTGCGTGCTGTTTTGAAACAGAACTTAAAAAAATTGGAAAATTGTTTGCCTCATGTTGAATTTGCATACAATAGAGCTGTGCATTTTGCTACATCATACTCACAATTTGAGATTGTGTATGGATTTAATGCTTTGACTCCCTTGGATATTTTACCCTTGCCTTGCAACGAATTTGTTGATGTTGATGGAAAGAGAAAAGCAGAGTTAGTCAGGGAATTGCATGCTAAGGCTCGAGCTAACATTGAAAAGAAGAATGAGCACTATGCTCAACAAGCAAACAAGGGTCGTGTCAAGCTTACCTTTTAACCTGGAGACTGGGTCTGGTTACATTTGAGAAAAGAAAGTTTTGCTACACAGCGAAAGTCCAAATTACATCATCGGGGAGACGGTCCTTTTCAAGTGCTGGACGGTAATGTAAGCGCTACTTTTAATGTTTCTGATCTTTCGTTATATGATGCAAGTGATTTGAGGACGAATCCTTTTGAGGAAGGGAGGAATGATAGAGATCAGGATGCATCTAACATTCGGGAGCTAGTCAAAGCCAATGATCCTTTACAAGGTATCGAGGGTCCTATGACACAATCATAGACCAAACAAATGAAGGAGGCATTGCAAGGATTGATTATGGAACTTCAGGAGTAAGAGGTGATTTGACACAACTCTAACACAAGTCTTAAGCTCATGAATATCATATATCAAAGTGGGGACGAAGCGGAGGACATCAGCAAAGGATAGACGACCTTAACGTTGTTTTTGTCTTTTCATTTCAAAGCTGGCCCTGGATGTATTTAAGCCGCTAGCTTATAATTTATGACCATTATAAACTCCTTTGGGGAGGACATTTGAAAGGTCATTATCAGATGTTGAATGAAAATCATTTGAGAGAATTCTCTCTTCCTTTGGTTCTTGAAATAGAACTACCTTAGGTTTCTTCATCTTAAACGCTTGGAGAAATCAATCTTAATAGCTTAGGTTCTAATCGGCAGGTTCGATTGGGGTTAGGTTACGCACAATACTTGATTCAATTTTCGATTCTTGGGTTTTGGATCCTCTATTGATCGGTGGGTCTTAGATCAATATCTAGGGTTCGCGTCAAACTCTTTCCTTTTATATTTTATAGAAATAAATTATTTCAAATTACTTATTCTTAGAACAAAATCACTATTAATGAAGATATTCTTGGTTAATTGTTATAGACATCATATAACACATGACTTTCAAGTTTTACAATGTTTGATTTTTTTATTTTTTTTTTATGATACTTTTGTAAGTACTAATTTAATTTTATTCTATTTTTTTTGCTTAGCTAATATATCAAGATGAGAATAATCAATATTTCATTGGATAATATATTAAAATATAAAACTACCTTAAGTTTGTTATTTTCAAAAAAGAAGAAGAAGAAGAAGAAGAAATTAGAATCATAATTCAAACTCATTGTTTCATCATGTTGTTTGGTTTTTTATTTTTGTTTTTATTTTTTTTAATCCACGCATTATGTGTGCTCTAACTAGTTGATAATAATTTTGGAAGCTCCATAGTTCGAACAAACCATCTAAACGGAAGAAGAAAGGTTATGATGATGCAAATAAAGAGTCTTTTCAAAACATAACTAAGAGAACAAAGATGAAATGGATCATTAGTATTATAAGTACTTTTCACATCAACTGTTTCTTTTTTCTTTTTTCTTTTTTCTTTTCCAGTTGAATGTTCAACAAATGATACATATAATGAGTTATTTATTTTTGATACCTTAAATTGCTTACATAATTTATTAATGCATTTTATCCCTTTCATAAAACTCTTCTTATATTTTATTTTATTTTAATTTTTGAATTCATAGTCATTTTGTTGTATATAAACCCTTAAAATAAAGTCAAGTGATAAGATATCATAAATCGTTTATTTTGAAAAATTTATATTGCTTAAATAATTTCAAAATGAGACACTATTTAGTTTTTCATCATTAGTCATTCAATATATGAAAATTATATAGATGGTATGTAATAATTGTATTAAAGACATATTCTCATATTAGTTTTATTTTAATTTAATTCGCTTATATTTAGATCCAATTCTCGTTTTAATTATGGCATTAATTGCATCATAAGTTATCCGTTTATATGTAATTATTTCTTTTTACTCAAATACAAAAAAATATTTTAACAAGAGAGAGTTTTTTTTTTTTGGCATTATATGCTATAATGTTCATTTAATATATGAATTAAACATTTTATTAGTAAATAAATTAAATATTTCATTAATGAAACATACATCTCATTAAAATTTTCGTTGGATATTATGTTTTCGGATAATACAAAAAATATTGAATTATATTTACATTTATTGTTTAAAAAAAATTACAACCATATAATTGAAACTTTTACCGGCGTATTATACGGGCTGGCTCTTCACTAGCTTCACCGTATAACTAACTTCTTATTTGTTGTACTCATTCCAGTTTCTTCCTCTGCAGTTCATCAGAAATAATAATGTAACGTGATATACGATCGTGTCTCTATATCTAGCTAAGTAGACTTCACCTAAACAAGGCATATGCACTTGGAGACATGTAGTCGATGTGGTTTGGTATATTGTACTCATGACTAGTGGATCCCGTAGTTCGACACGCGGTTTTCATAGATGATCCAATTTCGTCCTTTTCACAAAGGGCCAGGTGATCTAACAGTAATTCAGTTAAAAGAAAAAATATATTTATTAGATTGAATTGACTCGAGTTGGAGTGGTGGCATAAATGAATTCAATTCAGAATTTGAATTTCATATAATTAATTGGTTTTGTACTACTAGTTTTTTTTTATCAGAAGAACTTGTTTATCATATGCATGTATTCACACAAACAGTTGATAATTATTAATCCTATCTGTAATGCATGGGATTGGCTTTAATTACTTAATAATACTTTGGATTTCTTACTAATTAAAATACAGTGAGACCGTACATGCTAATAATTAAACTAAAGAACTACTAAAACAAGATTACTTAGACGACTTTCTTGCCATGTGCAAATCTGCATATACATATATCTTGGACTTACGCCTATCATATACCCTAATAATAACAAAAAGATAGAGAAAGGGGGGGAGAGAGTGAAAGAGAATAATGGCTCACACACAGTGCTTCGAGTTTAAGATGTGCAGTATTAATGTTATACTTAGTGGCTCTCTTATTCTCAATCTGTTTATATTTTGCAATATGTTCATTCGCCAAAATAAGGAAGAAAGCTGGACCAAGAAAGCAGTAGAAGAAGCGGAATTGTTGGATTCCATGACGTGTTCAGGACATGGGAGGGCATTTTTGGACGGATCGTCATCATTTGAGGAAGAAAGGCCAGTTTGTGAATGCAATGCATGCTTCACGGGTCCTGATTGCTCCCATCTCGTGCCTGGATGTTTAGTTGATGCAGACAGGTAATAAAATAACGAACCAAACACGTATGAGACTGACAATCTGGCGATCGTTCCTCTTGAAAGTTTGCGAGAAATTAAAGACCCTTCTGCATGATGGGTGTGGCATGCATGTACCTGTAGTATGCAGAAAATGTCTTTTTCCGTTCGATATTTTCCTTTTCTTCTTGAGTATAATCATTTTGGTGTACTGCAGTGGAGACCCCACTTTTCTAGAGCCGTTTTGGAAAAAGAACGCAGCAGATAGTAGCGTATTGGTGTCGGGATGGCATCGTTTGAGTTACGAATTCAGCGACGGATCTCTAATGTCTGAACAACTCCAAATTCACATAAAGAAACTTCATGCTGTAGTCGGAAATGCTGTCACTGAGGATAAATTCATAATCTTCGGTGGTGGTGCCACCCAACTTCTCCATGCAGCCGTCCATGCCCTATCTGAAGACGGGTGTCGTCCCTCCCCAGCTGCTGTTGTTGCCTCAGCCCCTTATTACCCGGTAATTAAATTTAATCTCTTTCTCTCCTCTTCTCCTAATTTCAAGAGGATATGCATATCGTGTAGGCGATGGAGCAGAGAACCGAACATATTGTGTTGTATTATTACTCGCCGTATTACACAGGTGTACAGGGAGCAGACCGAACTCTTCAAATCTGAGAACTACAAGTTTGTGGGGGATTCAACTGCTTGGAAAGGAAAAGCAGTGTCTCGATCGAGCATCATAGAGTTGATCACATCACCAAATAATCCGGACGGGAAGCTGAGGAAGTCTGTGATTGAAGGATCGTTTGCGAAAAGAGTTCATGATCTTGCGTATTATTGGCCGCATTTTACAGCGATTCCTTCTCCAGCTGATGAAGACGTAATGATTTTCACTTTATCAAAACTTACGGGTCATGCAGGCAGTAGATTCGGGTATGCCTTCTTGAATTCAGGGGCGGATTTGGAGGGGACGTATGGGTTCGCCTCCTTAAATTCAGAAAAAATTATCATTAATTATAAAGTTTTTTTAATTGAAAAAAAGAAATTATATACATATATGATATGTATATTTTAAGAGTAATTATTAATAAAATATATTAGATATTTTAGTAATAAATGTAAAGGTTTTTATAAAGATTATGGGTTCAAATCTTATAATGGTCATTTTAGTTTTTCTCCTTAATGACTTCTCTTTTTACTTCTTCCTTTTATCTTTTTCTTCACAATAATTAATAATATTAAACTTTATTTATTATAAAATTATAGTAAACTAATTATATTAGCTTAAATTATTATTTATTTATTAGTACTATATCATAAAAATAATTACATTAATACTATAAATATTTTAACCTTATTCCATAAAATATTAATAAATAATAAAAATCATATCACTTAATGTATTTTTCTTATAATTAATATTATAAAAATGAAAGAAGATTTTTGAATGACTAATTACATAATTAATAATATGAAATTGAGTATTTTTGTATAGTATTGCTAATAATATTATTTTATAGAGGCATTATTCAGAAAAATCAAAGAATATTTGTAATTTTTTATTTAAATATTTTTATATTATATTTCTATTGATGCAATTCTTAATAAATGTTAAAAAGTGTTATATCATATATATATATATATATCAGATGTATAATTTAATTTTGATTTGAATATAATAAGTATGTTCTTCACTCTTATGTTTTTGCATCTGCCCTGTTGAATTGAAATCACAATTACACATCTTGCATTATTATTATATGGTTATTGCTCAATATGCTGCATATATTTATATATATAGGTGGGCAATAGTCAAGGATAAAGCTATATACGGGAGGATGACGAGGTACCTGAGCTTAACTACCTATGGTGTTCCCAAGGAAACCCAATTAAGAGTTTTAAAGCTTCTCAAGGTGGTCTTGAAGGAAGACGGAAAGCAACTGTTTGGTTATGGACACGAAAGAATGACGGAACGCTGGAGAAAGCTAAGTCATCTTCTATCTTCTTCATGCAGACTTTCACTGCAAGAACTACAACCTCAGTATTGTTCCTATTTCGACACAATCAGGGAACCATCTCCAGGTAATACTCCATTCATTACAAACCTTCATTACAAACCCACAATATTTATAAATGCATGCATATCATCTCCATCAATAACTACATGTATATGTGCAGCTTTTGCTTGGATAATGTGTGAAAGAATAGAAGAAGAAAATTGTAATGAAGTTCTGAAGATGGTGAACGTGACGGGCCGCGATGGGAGTTTGTTCGGCGTCAGTAGTGGATATGTGAGGCTTAGCCTCGTCAAGAGTGACGACGATTTTCATTTATTGTTAGAGCGAATGAAGATGTTGGTAGCCGCTGAGGAGAGTACAAGGACGAGATCGTTGCCATGGGATGTTACTGTTAGCAGACCTTATGATCAGGATCAGCTAAGAACCACAACATCTGAATCGAATGCTTATCGGTTGTTCTTTGATTCGAACCACTGTTACCAATTTGCGTGGACTCCCAAGTCTGCTGATATAGTAAAAGTACCTGCAGTGTAGTGCAGGATATCAAAATATGGAAACCTTCTTCTTTGTTACGTTAAATTGAACAGGAAACGGAGTTCAGGTCGAGGGAACAAGCTGATCTTTTTGTTATGTTTCATGAATCATGGTCTAGCTAAAATATAGTTTGCAATGTGGGTATATATATATAATCTTTTATCTTGTATAATGTACCTATTTATTATTGTTAAATAAATATCCCCACTTTTGAACTCCTTATATCTAATTTATGATTTTAATGTGCCTTATTCATTTCACTTTCATACCATTTTTTTTTTTTTTGTAATTGGTTTAGTTTAATCACTCAAATCAAAATTCTCCTTTTAATGTATATATATATATAAGAGAAAAAGAAAAGAAAAAGTTACTTCTTACTTTTACTCTCCCTCGTTTTTCTAAAAAATTACCAATAAATCCAGCAAACCCACCCATCAATAGTTATTGATAGAAATCTCTAGTTATACACAACTTTAACGATCACCACTACCATTAAAATGAGTCAACTTCACTCTCACACATTTTCTTTTCTCCATTTTCTTTTCCTATGAACTGCCATTGAAACTGTTGTTAGGCCATTCGAGTTCTTAAGGCCTAGCTCGATTTACCTCTTAATTGCTGAAATAAAATGATTATGAGTAGTTAAGATAAATATGAAAAGTATATTTATTTTTTAAGATATATTTCATCATATTTTTATTAGATAAGTGTGAATATCTTGTAAGAAATATTCACTTGTCATAAATATCTTACAATACCTTTATTATAAATAGATGATTATTCCATTTAGGTGAAGGATCGAATACTCTCTACACATTTCGATCTTTTTGCCTTCATTATAGCATTTTCTAATTTGAGAGTTGAAGTGCAAACACTAGAGGCAACTTAACTCTCATGTGCTCATCTTATAGGCCTAGTTTATTCCACGTGAAGATGAGATTTGGCCTAAGACTCTTTGCAGTGAGAACAATGATCAATAAGAGCCAATAAACCCATCAACAATATAGGTACAAATGGCTCCTTAATTCTTTAGGAGTTCAAAACTTACATATTTGAAAGTTAACTTTGTCTTTTGATGGTTTTGTAGGTTTGAGCTCTTTTGTATCACCACCTTCGAGCTCATTTTGATTTACTAGCGCTTTTTACGAAGAAAGTTGAGGTTGCCAAAGTGTGATGAGGCAACAACTGATTTAAGGAGGATTTTTTTTTTTTCGCTTTATGATTGTATCACTTATTTTTTTTCTTTTCTTTTCTTTTAAGAACCAAACGGTGAAATTATCGAATACTAAAACTAAATTAAATGCACTTACCTCTATCTTTAATTTCATTATTTTTAATGTGGGTTGCTTTCTCATTCCTTTACATTTACATGGTTTGAAACTCGCATAATAGAGTATATTCTTGTTTCAAAGAATCAACAAGAGGAAAAAGCTAAACAAGTAGAATTATTCTTATGTTGCCTAGAAAGAGCACCAACCATAGTATTTTCTATACCCTTCTTGTAGACAATAGAATAATTATAACAAAAAAGTTTAGCTAAATACTTTTATTGCTTCGGCATTTGAATAAGTTGATTCAAAACTTCCTTAATACTATGATGATTAGTATGGATGAGAAAATGAGACCCCAGCAAACATTGCCTCCACTTATGAACCGATTTTGCAATAGCATGTAGTTCTCAAACATAAGTTGAAGCTTTGCATGAATGAATTGGAAACTTCATACTAAAAAAGGCAATTGGATGATTCTCTTATAATAAAAATAGCTCCCATACTTGAACCAAAAGCATCTATCTCAATAACAAATTGCTTAGAAAAATTAGGTGAAACTAAGATTGAAGTTGAAAATAAAGTCACTTTGAGTCATTAAAAAGCAACACTCATAGACGTAGGCTAATGAAATCTATCTTTTTTTAAAAGGTCAATTAAGGGTGCAACAGTAGAAGCATAGCCCTTAAAAAAGTGGCGATAGTTACCATAGTAGGCCCAAAAATGCCCTCATTTGTTTTAGTGTTGATGGTATTGGCTAAATTGATATAGCAATAACCTTAGCTAGATTTAGGCGAACCCCATCCTTAGAAACAATGTGGCCTTGATAGTCTATAGAAGTTTGACCGAAAGTGCACTTGTTCTCCTTTAAAAATAAAGTGTTATCGGCTAACACTTGTAACACTTGAGAAAGATGCTTCACATGGGAGTCCATAGTCTTGCTATAAACAAGAATGTCATTAAAAGATACTATGATAAACCTACATAAAAAAAGTTTGAAAATTCTATTTATAATAGCTTGGAATGTAGTAGGTGCATTGCTTAAGCCAAATAGCATAACCAAGAACTCATAGTGTCCCTCATGTGTACAAAACGCAGTCTTTGCCACATCATCCTCATGCATATAGATCTGATGGTACCTTAAGCAAAGATCTGCAAAGATCTAATTTAGAAAAAACATAAGCCCCAAAAAGCTCATCTAATAATTCGTTAATAGTGGGAATGGGAAATTTGTCCTTTATGGTAATTTGATTGAGTGCCCTATAGTCTATATAAAAACACCAACTACCATCTTTTTTCTACAGAAGGAATAGTGGTGACAAAAATGGACTAGTGTTGTACCATATGATCCCTTGAGTAAGCATGTCCCTAACTTGTTTCTCAATCTCATTTTACTGGAAATGAGGATAACGATAAGGCTTTACATTGATGGGAGAAATCCTCGGCACTAGATGGATACAATGTTGAATATCACGATGCGGTGGTAATGATGTGGGTGGTTCAAAAACTTAACAGAATCTACCCAATATTTTTGATAAAAGAGTATTGTCAGCAGTATTCGTGATGTCAGAATAGTGACACACTTCCTAAACCACTAAGTGATAATAAGAGGTAATCACATCTATCTGAACAAGTCAACACAACTAATGGTGTGAAATTTGGCTTGCAGTTGGTGGAGTTTCGCCTTAAAATGTAACAACAATCCCATTCCTCATAAATTGCATCATAAACTGAGGTAGTTAATAGTGATAGCACCTAAACTCTATAACCACTACATGCCCAGAACCACCTCCACACCATGAATTGGTAGAACATAGAAGGTTTTACAAAACTCTACTCCTTGGATAATCATTTATACATCCAAACATTGGCTTGGACACATCAACTTACTACCATTCCCAATCATCACTTGAAAACTAGGAGATGGTGAGATAGTTAATCCAAAATGTTTAACCAATCGAGCTTGAACGAAATTATGGGTACTACTTAAATCCACTAATAAGACACCTCTTTACTATTGATTACACCATTAAATCTAATGGTACGAGGTATGGAAACACCTGAAAGAGCATAACTAATAGCTACTGAGTCATCAACAACCAGATCAAAATCTGGTGAGAAGTGCAGTGCTACTAAATTGATATCCGCACTTTGAAAATCATCCGTGATGTTTTGTTCCTCACAAAGCAATGAAAAAAAAAATTTCTTCGCATTTGTGATTTCGATGAAACTTCTTGTCACAATTAAAACATAGGCCTTTCTCTTGTCTAAGTTGCATCTCATGAGTAGTAAGTTTCTGGATAGGAATGGGTTAAGAAGTAGAAGAATTAGAAGGGGTAGAAGAAAGAGAATGAATAAGGGGTGGTCTAGAAAATTGTAGGGTAGAAGGTTTCGTAGTAATAGTTGAGGAAGGTACGGTAGAACAGAAAAGAAATTGCTTATGAAATTTAGCTTCATATTATTTAGCTAACAAGACTACAAGCATGAGAGAAGTGGGTTTAGCTATTTGAACATCTTGTTTAATAGTGGTCTTTAAACTTGAAACAAAGCAACTAGTCAAAAAGGACCCAAGCACTCCAACAATTTGATTAGAAAGAGACTCAAAGTTAGATTGATACTTAGAAACAGATATTCTTTGCACTAACTTTGATAACAACCCTTGATCATCTTCATATTTTGATGATCCAAAACGAATTTCTAATGCATTCATAAATGTGATTTAGGAAGAAAGTTGATTATTGCTAAACATACATTTATACCACTGCAAAGCAGGGCCTTTTAATGCAAATGAAGCAATGGCAAGACGTTAACTATCCAAAATCTTATGAAAATAAAAAAATTGCTGGGATTGCAAAATCCAGCCAAGAGGGTCATGACCAGAAAACTTAGGAATTTTTAATTTGATACCTTTCAACAAATTGTCACTAATGGAAACGATGTAATGGCTATTAGTTCTCTATTTTTTATGAGTTGAAAATTTATTCTTACCTTATTTTATTCTCTCAACTAAGGTGCCATTATAGTTGTTTGTGGTGAACCTAGTTTGTTTTATGATAAGCAACGTGAGTTTAACTCTCACTTGAAACCATCCTCATAGCAGGATGGTTTTGCATTATGGAAAAATGCTTATATTATTAGCTTATAAATTACTAATATAATCTATCTTTCACATCGATCCCATAATAGATATTATAGAATTTTTTAAAATCCTACTGCATTTATATTCTACAAGCTCTAATACTCAAATTACATGATTGGAAGCTGAAGTATTAAGAGTAATTGGTGAAAACTTTAAGTGCTTCATCTACAATAGATATGAGTTTAATTTTACTCAAATGGTCTACCTAATTGTAAACCTAATCCTAAAGTGAAACCATTGTTGAAAAGAAAAAACAAACTTTCATTTCAGTTAGATTTGTCTTCCAAATTTGAATATGGTTCATTTGATATTAAAATAAACCATAACAAGATGCGATATAAGAAAAAACCCAATGTGTTTGCCTGATGCACTTTTCTACTACTTCTAGGAAGAAGGAAGGAAATAGGAAGGAATAGTAGGAGGAAAGAATTGGGTGGAGGGAAAATATTGGAGCATTTAATTTCTTTACATATGTTTGTTTAGAGGAGAAAAAAGAAAAAAGAAAAAAAATATTAATAAAACAAAAGAGTAGTGTAGCATCAAATTACTAAAATGCTCACAAGAGTTAACAATTAAAAATTACAAGGCATCAAATGAAAAAATAAATCAATTTTTTTTAAATCCTTCTACTTTTGCTCCATTTTAAGAGGAAGACATTTTCATGTAGCCCATAGATTTGTTTCTACCCTAATTCTATTCCCTTTTAATTTTCTTTATAACCAAATAATGGAAAATGATTCATATCTCCTCTAAAAATTCTTTCCTTCACCTTTTCTTCATTCCAAACATGGTGTTTAAATTGGTTTTCTACATACCCTTGACTTTAGTTGACAAACTTGCACAATGGACATTTTTATAAAGGGGAGAAAGATGGGAAATAAGATGAAAAAAAGGGGATAAATTGTAAAAATGCATCTTTATATCTATTTTATGTGTAATAAATCCCTTATTTTTGAAATTGTGCTTCTAGATAATTAACTCTATAAAGAAATGTGCTTTTGAACTTCTATATAACCACCTTACCTTTGATTTTATGTCTTTTTATTTCTTTTTATTTTTTTATTTTATCCAACAACAAAATAGCAAAATACTTTCTTAATGCATATTTTTTAAAGATTTAAAAATCTAAATATACAATTTCAAATATATGAAAGTTAAGAACATATAAATCAAATATAGAATGTATATATGCAATTAAAATAAATAAATAAATAAAATAAGGAGTGTCATTTGAAAAATAGAAAATGATAAATAAAACAAAGATGGTCACACAGGCAAAGTGGGGTGGGATTATGTTTCTTTGAATATAGATATATATATATGGCTGGGCAATGGGAGCCGTTGCCCAAAAAGGCATCAACCATAGAAGGTTCTATACGTGGCATGTTCAGTGGCCTAAAATAGGCGGGCAGACTTTTTTGGGGGCAGGCCAGAAAAATATCTAGTGGTGTTTTACACTTGAGACACTGTCCCACGAGGCACAACCCTTTTAGATATTTATGTGATTAATGTAACTCAATCAAATAGTAGCAGTAGATGGATATCCCGACTTTACGATCTCGCCCTAGTGAAAGAACCAATCAAAGAGTAGCTTTTGATATATATATATATAAACTGAAATTGCTAATGAGCCGTCCTGTTTTGACTTTTTTTTAAAGACTTGGATCATAAATTGAAATATATGAAATTGAAAATGTTGAAAGAAAAAAAAAGGAAAAAAAGTAGATATTTCTAATACCATTTTTTGCTTCTTCTTTTTTATTTATTTATTTATTTTTAAATAACAAGATAAGTTGGATCGATTTGAATCTAACTAAAAAAATAATAATAAGAATCTAAAATTTAAACCAAATCAATAGCTAATACAATAAGAAGGAAACAAAATTTTATCTAATTATAAATCTAAACATATTAGGATCTGCAGAATTTTAAAATAAGGCCTTGAAAATCATTATACTTAGTAAGATTGTAATACAAATTGAAGAACAATATACTTAGTTTGTTCCAATCGAAGTCTATTTGATACAATGATGTGAAAGTATAAAGGGGTAGAGAGCTTTGATGCTTTAAAACTTTGGTAAGGGCTTAATAAGTTTTAATGTTAAAAATAAAGTGTTTTTGAAAATTTCTCCTCAATTTGAATTCTTAATGACCTTTTTTACTTTATGTTTTATGAAATTCGCTTGAGTTTTTCTTGTGGTTAGTTTGTGTTTTTGATGCTATAAATGGGTAACATGAACAATTGTACTAAAAAGAAAAAAATGTTAAAAATAATTAGAGTTGATAATTTGTGCTAATAAATTATGTTTCGTACCTTTACTTTGTGTCAAATTTATATTAGTATTAAATATATATCAAAATTATTTATGGTTATATTTCTAATCATACCTAACAAGTATCAACTTAAAGCTTCTAAAGGGGAATTATCTAGAATAGCAACCAAAACGAGAAGTCAAATGATGAGATAGAAAGCCGGCAAGGCACTGAGATTAAGTTAAAGGAAATAATTGAGGGTTGGCCTTTTGTCGGTGTCGATTAAGATTAAGCCCCCAATTAAGTTAAGTAAATTTACAATTTACTTTTCCTTTCCCCCCCCGGAAAGCCAAACCAATCATCTTGGCCCTTGGGAGTGAAAGTTACTTTAACTTTATTACGATGAAGAAAATCAATTTCAGCAAAAATGCCTCTCGAGGTCATACACGTGTCTGGCAGTGGCTCAGATAGTCGACCGTGGGCCATGACCCTTGATTTGATTGGAGAGTGATGAAACAGCATTGGGTACATACGGATGTTACTCAGTGCACAAAACCTTTGGGGTCATGCTCATCAAGCATCATGATTCCACGTGTTCTTTCGGACAACAATGTCCATCTTGTCTTTTGTGTAACAAGTTAGATTCTCCTCCGATTGGTGTAGCCAGGTGTCACATAAATCACTATATGCTGCTGCTAGACGCAACTTTCATTGAGTGGAAGAACTGTAATTTGTTGTTATCAAAGGAGAAAGTATGGAAGAACCGTATGATAAATAAAGAGAATCATGTGCCATTTAAGTAATTGGCTTCACATCTAAAATCGATATCATTACATGCAATTTAATTGATGATCGAATAAGATGCAAGTTTAGTGTGAATATAGCCTTACCTGATGGTCAAGAGTATGTATGATTTGTATCCTACTTTGAGTCCCTATGGACTTTGTGAATGATGCTTCTAAGCTAAAATTGCGGTAAAAAAAAAAAAAAAAATTCTATTTCTACTCTTAGCTTGAATTTAGATAGAGCAAAAATAAACCAAATTAAATATGTAAGAAAAATAAAAGGTTCGAGAGTAAAATATATACTTACATCAAACATATCAGGTAAAAATTGAACATGGAAGTAAAAATTACAAGGTAAATAAATAATAGATGAAATAAAAAGAAAAAAATTCAAGTCAAAAGTATGAAATTGTAAAGATAAGGAATAAAAACCGCAAATGTACTAAAATATGTGTGTAGTTGACTATTAAACCTTTTGTATAACTGCATGGATTAAAAAGAAAAAAGAAAAGAGCAATTAAGCATGCAATTTTCATAAAATAACACATTGCCAGTAGATAAGCTCATAAAGAGCTATATTAAGCATCAAAATTTCGTAACATAATGCAATTTCAGTGGACAAACTCCCTTCCACCCCACCGGCAATTGATAAGTCAAGTTTCGAAATTTTTATATAGAAATGAAAACTCGCCATTGGAGCAACATCGTAGAACCATCACATTGAACCAAGTTATTTCAAGAGTGCTTTATATTTGTTACAGTGGAAGAGTTCTAATACCAATTTATAAGGATTTGATCTAAGCTTTGTTAAGAGAATAAACATAAAAGAAACATAGAGTATTTGAAAAACTATATGACACAAGGCACTGAAAACATCAATAACAAGCTATTAACAAGAATGGAACTCATCTATTAGTATAACAACATAAATATAGATTTTTTTCTCGTGATCTACATAGATTAAATAAATAGACAAAATATAGGAAATAAGACATGGTCAAGTCAAATTTGAGTATGGGCTTAATTGTTGGGATAAATTGGGTCAACAAGTCATGTCAATGATCGAGCCAATGGGTTGCACTAGGCTTAGAATTGGTAGAGCTTCCTTAAGGCAATATTTATGTCATTGAACATAGAAGGGTTATCAAATTAACATTTCTTATTGTGGAGTGTTTAGTTGTGTAGCGGCAAAATCAAGGGAGTAGTGGTTTTTTTAAAGGGGACTAAGATAGGAAGTAGTGATAAGGTTGGAAGTAATGGGGAGCTTCAAGGAGTGGTGGCTTGTGGCGGTTTTGAGGAGATAGTGAGTCTTTCGTGATCTAGAGAGAGAGAGAGAGAGAGAGAGAGAGAGAGAGAGAGCACTTGATTTGAGTATATTTGAGGTTAATTGATGAAAATCAAAATTTAGAGCATGCTATTTATAAATTAACCTTGATCAAATGTTAGAGAAGTCGAAAAAGGCTTTAAGTTCATGTTTGACCCTGTACATTTTACTTGAGGATTACTCTGTTTTGATTCAACTATGGAAGCAAATTAATTTTTTCTCTGAGTTGTTATTCCATGATAGATTGGGGAAGGAGATGATGCACGAGAATCTAATGTACTTGGTATGTGTTATGCACAGCTAGGTCAAAAGATAAAATCCCTCACATTGAACTTGAGACCTCATGCATCCTAACCTTAAAACTTATTGCTGTGCCAGTAGTTGAACTTTGGTTATTTAGTGCAATCAAATTGCGCTTAGACCCATTAAAATGTCATACTTATAAAGCAACCAAGCTAAGGGAAAAGTGGAGATTCAGACCTAAGACCTTAGACATACCATGTACACTTCCTAGTTAACTAGGCCACTAGTCATTGTAGTACTTATGTGGAAAAAGTAATTTTTATTATAAAGCCCAATTTAATGGCTTTAGGGCTCAATTTATGCCCAATTGATGAAAATATATTAAATCCATAAAATTAGCAATATGCATTGTGGATATTATTTTACACCTAAAAAATTTCTATTTTTCAATCCTAAAACATTATGTTTTCTTTTGACTTTACTATCTTATGTTCTAATTTTTAATTTTCTCTATTTTCATGTTTTTTTTTATATTTTTTTTCTTCTTGATTTTTCTTTTTTTGTACCTTTTATAACTTTTCTATTTTTTTTCTTTTTCTTAATTTTCTATCTTTTTTGGTTTTCTTCTTGCTTTCTAGTTTTTTGAGTTTTTCTAAAAGACTGACCTAAAAGCTAACATCCAACATAATTTGATATCTTGGACTAGAGAAATGTCATCAAGTCTTTGAAGTTCAATACTCTCTTCATTAATCGAAGCATAAAGTTTCCTCTATTTTATAAAATGAATAGGTCTCGGTCTTCCATTATTATTTTTCCAAGAGAAATCTGTAAAACACCTCCCGATTTCGTTAATCACATACTTAAATACTTGGTGGACTTTAAGCTATAAAGTATGTAGAGGAATTGAGTATAATAGGCATTGAAGTAATTGATGTAAGACAGACTCACCAGATAACCAAATATTAGGCCAACAATGTAATCCGTCCTTAATTTTCAATATCATCATAAGAACATGTTTTCACCCAAAACCGATTCATAATGAACAAGTTAAGTTCTTCAATTTTTTAAGATAATTCAAACTCTCTTCTATAAAAATCACACAATCATTTGGAAATGCAAAAATGAGTTATCAAATTTTTGACAACCTTTTGAGTGGAGTTATTATAGAGGATTTATGGTAATGATTCACATGAATTTTTTAAAGTTAGAAGTGTTATTTTCTCTATTTGATGAATATCTCAAGAAGGATGACATGAGTTTAGGTCCAAATATTGGTGGCAACAAGTCAAGAGCTAAGGATTCTATTAATGATGAATAGGGATATGACTTTCAGGTAACTTTATCTTTTCCAAATATATATACTAGATTGAAATTTATTTCATTTGATATGATGCTTATAATTTTTTATTTTTTCTAGGAATTTCAATCTTTTAAAATCATACAAACACTTAGGGGTGTAAAATCTGCAAAAAAAAAAAAAATTAGTTGAGTATAACATCAGAATGATTAAAAGATTGTACTAAAAGCTTTAAACATACCCCACATAAAATTATATTAAAAGAAATAATCACACGAAAAGCAAACCATAAAAAATTATTAAATAAACTATAATAAATTAAAATAATAGACTTAGGGTTGTCAAATGGACATTTTGAGTAAATATTTACACTCGAAATAGTCAAATTAGTTTAAATGTAAAGTTTCGAAATAAAATTCTAAAATTTTAAAATCTGTAAATACCGTCGAGCGTGCAAAGATATACTAGGAATTTCTAACCCTAATAATAATAATAATAATAATAATAATAATAATAATAATAATAATAATAATACACATATATATATGCCCCGACCGAGCCGTAGAGGACCTACGGCCACATAAAAAAACAAAGAAAAGAAAAGAGAGATAGAGGCGAGAAAAGAAAACAGGACCATGCTGACAATGAGAAAACAGAGGGAAAAGAAAAAGGGAAAACAAACAAAAAATTTATATTTTACACATACAACCTCCGATCAACGATCTGAAACTACCAATGTGTTTCTTGAGGTGAGTGCAACTTAATTAGACCAATTTTTTTGTAAAATGAAGTGAGTTTCTAAAAGTTAGGTATAAATATTAAATAGATGTAAAAATTAGTATTTTGCCTAAAATTAATTATAATAGCTAGAGAAACACTAGATAAGGTGATTTAGACCATGAATACCATGTAATGATGTATTTTTCCCTAATTTTTTCGGTGAATACCTGAAGATTACTTCGATTAAATCAGAAAAAAATGAAACCAAGGTGAGTAGGACTTCGTGACGTGTTGTATTGTGTGTATATTGTTGATTATGTGTGCTTTATTAGGAATTTTGTGTTGCCCTATATATATATATAGTTTGTCTAAATATTAAACCATTAAGGAAGAAGGAAGGTTAGACAAAGAAATGTTAGAAGAGAGAAGAGAGAGTAGTTGTGTATCAGAAGATGTTAAGAGAGAGAGAGAGAGGTTCTGGAATGGAAGCTTGGTTTCAAATGAACCTGCTTCTTTATTTTAAAGAAAATTTTACTTTTACTATAGTGAACAGTAAAAGGAGTTGGATTTTACTGTAGGAGACAGTAAATTCCAAAATTGTTTTTAGTAGATAATCCCACCCACTCGATCAGATGTCTAACGTAGAAGACAATAGAGTCTGGGTATTTACATCGATAGTACATACAATACATCGAATTTACGTATTTTACTATTTTAATAGTAAAATACTTACATCAAAACATTACATACAAAAATTTAGTAAAAAATTGTATTTTACTTATACATTAAAATCCTATTCTAAGGGTCTGCTAGGTTTATGCTGTAGCAGTCATCTTCATTGTTTTCTCCACTGTAGGCTGATCCTGACCGAGTGGAGTCTCTATTTGTTGATTCTTTCAGGCTTGCTAAAGCTTGTTCCAGTAATTGCTTCATTTGTTCTGGAGAGTTAGCCCTAGCCATTGAAGACATTAAGATTCCCTTGTCATAGAGGAAAGGCATATGTGTTTCCTGCTCATTGGTTAGAACATTGGTTGATGATTTATTAATCCAATTACGGATTGCATTTTCTCCAACCTTGTTTCACATTTTAAAACCATCCCACCATTTTACCTTGAACCTTCTTGTTAAATGGTAGTTTTGGTCTCATTATCCTTTCGGAATTCATAAAACCAAGTCATTACCCAGGATATGATTATGTGCATAAAATATAGCATCGTTTTGTTAAACGATTGCTCATAAGGACTAGGTGTATAATTTTTCATGAATAAATTAAATCCCTTGTGAGAATTTTCATGAATTATTTCATTGGTAGCTCCAAATTCATCCCACCAGTGTGCAAACCAGTAGGGAAGGTTTTTTGAAGAACATTTTTCAAAAAAGATTAGCCATGTGTGGGATCTTTTTTGGTTCATTTTGAAAAAAGCATTCCACCATGCTTGCTTGTAATCAAAATAGTTAAAAGCATAGAGGTATGGTGCAAGAGGGTCCAAAGGGTTAACTTTGAACTTTTGGCATTGGGTAGGATGTCTAGGCCATTCATTAAGGTTAATGACCTTATGAATCCTAGCAGTTGAGTAACTAATTACTCAATTATTTTGAAAATGCTTAAATGAAACTGATTTAGTTTCACTTAAGATTCTTTCATAAAATTATATAGTCTTTAGACTATCATAAGGAACATAATTAAAATTTTCAGAAAATATTTTTCTAGCATAATTATAAGGATCATCTTCAAACATTCCCTTTTTTACTGAAAAGACATATTTGAAAGTTCCTTTTACATAAAACATGGATTTTTTAAAAACATTTTGAGGGACTATTTCCTCCCCTGTAGAAGATGTCACCTTAGTAATTTCTACATTCTGATGTAGTTTCTTTCTAACCACAACTTCATTCTGGTTTTGTTTCAATGGAACAAGAACATTTAAGGCAGAAGTGATTGCTTTAATCAATTCAGGGGTTATTATGACATTTGGCTCACTGGGGGTTTCCTCATAATGTTTGCCCTCATTTAGGTTTTCATTGGTTTTAAACGAATCGGAAGATGGTTCATCTTTAATTACTAAAGGGAAATTAGATTTGGGGGCCGTGGCAGCAAGATAAGACCGGACATTTGTAAAGCCCTTTTTTGGAGGGACCTCCTTCCCTTTTCCTTTATCCTTCTTGTGAGGCATCTCCTTATAGGAATTCACGGGTAAGGAAGTCAGGAGTTGAATTTGACGAACCCTTGATATGCTCAATTTCAAAATCGAAAATGGACAAAATTGATTGCCATATGGCAAAAATCTATTTCGAAGGTAAATTTTGAACATCTTTCATTAAAATATTTTTTGCTGCTTTGTAGTCAATTCTTAAAGGAAATTTCTGGTTTAATAAGTCTTCTTGAAATTTAGAGATAGTTAAAACTATTACTAAAATTTCTTTCTTAATCGTGGAATAGTTCATTTGACATTCATTCTAGTGTTTTGACACAAATTGGACTATACATTCTTTACCATTTAAATTTTGTTTAAGGATTTCACCAAATCTTATGTCAGAAGCATTGGTTTCCACTATTTTTGGAAGAGATGGATTTGCTATATGGATGCATGGAATTTCCTTAATTTTTTCTTTAATTTGTCGAACTACATTTGTGTGTAGTTCAAACCATTTAGGAGGATTCTTCTTTAACCTTTGATGCAAAGGTTTACATAAGACATTAAGGTCTTTAAAGAAATCTACTACATAATTTAAACTCCCTAAAAATCTTTGTAGTTGATTTTTATCAAGATCTTCATAAGGGAATTTGGAAGCAAATTCAATTGACCTTTTAATTGGGGTAATTGTGCCATTGTGAATATCAAACCCTAAAAACCTAATCTTGGTTTAGAAAATGGAAAATTTTGAGGGAGATACTACTAGGCCATTTTGTTTCACCTTATTGATGAAAGCCCTAATATGCTTAAAATGTTGATTTAAATTGGGGGAAAAGATCAACACATCATCAATGTAGGTTATTATGAAATGAGAACAATCATTAAAAATTTCATTCATTATCCTTTGAAATTCAGAGAGTGCATTTTTAAGTCCAAAAGGCATAACATTCCACTTATACTATTCGAATGGAAGAGTAAAAGTTGTTTTATACCTATCATGTTCTTTGATTTGGATTTGTCGAAATCCAAATTTCATATCAAACTTAGAGAATATCTTAGCATTATGTATTCTACTAAGTAGGTTTTTTCTTACTAGATGTAGGATACCTAATCCATTTCAATACATTGTTCATAGGCTTATAGTTTATGACTAACCTAGGTGTACCTCTTTTTATTTCTGCATTTTTATTAACGTTAAAGGCTGAACAACTCCAAGGTGACTTGGATTTGTGAATTAACCTTTTAGCTAACGAATCCTTAATCTCATTTTGGCAATGTCTTAAGACATCACTATTCATTTGCGAAGGTCTAGCCTTCGTTGGGATATTTTTCTCATAAAAATTACCTTCATAAGGTAATTCTACTGAATGAGATTTTCTATCCTAAAATGCATTAGGTAAATTAGAACAAATTAATTTTCTAATTTCATTTTCTAACCTAGAAAATTTTTCAATCATTAGCTTTTTCATAATCTGATCTTCAATTCTATGAAGAGTTAGTTCATCATGTAAAAACAATAATTGTTTCTCTTTACATTGAATCAAACAGTTCAATTCCAAAATTGAATTCTGTTTGAGTTCATTTATTATTTTTGTCCTAGGTTTAGATACAAAATTTAAACAAAATTTTCTCCTAAGTTAATTTGTTTCAATGCATTCATCATTAACCCTAAATGGTTGGATAAGATTAATAAAAGGTGTTTCTAAAATAACATTCTGCTTTAAATCCTTACCTAGAATAAAAGCAGTTTTATAGGAAACATTATCTTTTATTATCTCAACATTAGATAATTTAAAATTAATTCGCAATTTGTTACTAGAAGCAGAACTTAAAGATTGGGTTGTTTTTTCAAAATATTTTGTTGGGATTAACTCTTCTCTAATGCAGTTTAGATCTACACTAGTATCAAATAACGCTGTAGTTTCTAGGACAAATACATTATTTATCCTAATTGTAACATTAATTATCCATTTTCTAGTATTTACTTCTACTAATTGCATTAAATAACCTTCATTAATTAGATTATCATCAGAACTATCATTTTATGATTCAACAGAATATTTATCACTTTCTATTTTCTGTTTTATTACAAAAAATTCATTTTGTAATTTATTTTGGGCTATCTTCAAGTCTTTTATCTCCTGTTTTTGTATTTTAATTTCATTGTGGAGATCATTAATTGAAATGTGCTTAGAATTTTTACATTTTCCTCTTTCAAGGATTTCATTTAGGTTATAGGGTAATTTATTAACTAGTAAAACATTTTTACTACATCTATCATTATTAATTATTTTATCTAAATTTTAAAGAATTTCTTTTTCTTCCTTAGATAAAACATTAATATCATTATCTGAAGATGAGGTTTCAAGATCATTTTCTTGAATTCCATCTCTTTAGAAGAGGATGAGTAATTTCTGGAAGGATATTCTTTTGCAAATATTTGTAGAATATCTTCCATAAAATTTTTATCTAGGTCAAGTTCATTAAGTTTATTGTTGATTCTACATTTATCAATAGTATGACTTATTTTCTTACATTTATAACATCTAAAACTCTTCCAAGATTTGTTTTTCTTTTTATCTTTTTTGGGGGATTCCTCATTAAGTTTTTTAGAGAATTTTTTTTTTATTTTCTTTTAAAATTTCTCTTGGGTTTTTTTCTTGCATTGTGAACATTTTTTAGTCTTTTTAGAAACAAATGATGGATCATACTATGAACAGAAATCACCAAGACTTTGTTTCTTAAGATGTTTTTCATTCTTCCATTGCTTCTACAATCGAATTGTGACACATAAATTTGTCCCTATCTTATAGATGTATGAGGCCAATTCCTCATAGGACAAATTATCATAAGGGATTTCTCCATTGAAATCCTCCCGGATTTTAGACATAACTTGTTCACCTATTAATTTTGGTAAACCAACTAAGAATTTCTCTTTCCAGAAGGGTTGGTTACAATCATTCCTAAGCAAGACTCTTTGGAAGAAGATGTTTTTATATTGACAAAATTCTCCTAGAGACTTACATTTCATATTAGATAGAAGATCTAAAGTTTTATCTCTAATATGTGATGGATCTCCTATAAAATGTCCATTTTCATCTCTTTTAAATGTAGTTAAAATATTAATTCTTTGCTCTTCTGTGAGATAATCATCCCATCAACCTTTTAATTGACCAGTAAATCCAGCAATTAAAAGTAGAGTAATTTGATAATCAGTTATTCCCTAAATACTCCTATTGGTATTAGAGAACATTATCATTTGACTAATAACATTTCAAATCATTTGTTCCGAGGCTACATCTATGTTCCATTCATAGGTGGATCCTGAAGTATATTTATTCAGGAAATTATTCTTCTTTTCCTTAAATATTATATCAGGAGGTGTTGCCCTCTAATAATATAATTTTTGAGGTTCTTTCCAAGCTATTTTGTTAATTTTCTCTTCATCTGAAACATTAAGACTTAAGTCTTTCAATGAAACATCCGGACTGGAAATTGATTCATTTTTAAATTCATTAAGGACATTAATCTTTTCAGATGGTGTAGCTTCAATAACTAAATTTCTAAATTTAGGAGTATCTAGTCTTAAAGATTCAACTAGTTCCATTTTCATTTTATCCTTTAACATTTTCCTTTTTTCCCTTAAGGGAATTAAGGCATTCATTACTAAAATTTTTAGGTATTTCAAATGGTTTATTATTAATTAATGTTCCACTTCTCTCATTTTTCTTAATGAATTCATTAATCATTACATCTTTCATTCTATTAAGTTGTTTACTTATAGTGTGAAGATGTTTATTAGTAAAGTTATTTTGGTCAATAACTTTCTTAAATCTTGACCATTCTTCATTAGAAGCATTTTTGAAGGGTGCAAGTTTAATTTTAGTATACTCATGTGAATACTGAATATCGCTAAGTGGTGGATGATTAGATTCTATAACTTGACCATCACTTAGTCTCGATTGAACACACTTGTAAGTTACATTAACTTGCTTATGCTTCAAATAATATTCTTCGAACTAGTCAAAGAACAAAATTTTAGCACCAGTTTCATTTATAAAATTATAATATTCATCTTTAATTTGTATCTTATACATATATATATAATATGTACTATATGTGACTATTGTCTATCCATTGTGTGTGTGGGCGTGTAGACTTCTCCACTTCTCCTTGTGGCTGCAGGTAAACGATATATATATATATATATATATATATAACATGTTTTGGAGATTGTTGGTCCTTCCCAGTGTGCGTGCGTGTGGGAAATTTTTTTCTTCTCTCCTTAAAGCTGCAGGGAATAAACATATATATATATATAGGTGTGGACCACTTGTGCTTGCTGGATGTCTTCGTGAATCACTAGAACATCCCCTACGCAAGTGTATGAGAAACCTTCCTTGCTGCATACAATAATAACATACATATATGTATATATGTTTGGAGTACAGGTGCCGCTGGAATGCCTCCGTGGTGCATGTGTGTATGGAAAATTTTTCTTTTGTGCGGACTATAGTAAATGACCTTATATGTACATATAGATATATATATGTGGATTGTGGCATTGTTTGCTTTCCTTCCGTTTGCTGGCTGTTGTATACATAAATATATATGTATATTTACATGCTATTTGAAGGTTGGAAACATTATGTTTATATGTTGTATGTGTATCTTGTTGGATAGAAAGGTTGGTAGGGAAGGTTGTATGTGTGTATGTGGTATGATGAAAGCGGAAATGGAAGTTCAACTTGAGAATATGGATTATAAGATGAAATGGAGGTGGGAGTTAGGAATTATATTGATGTTAGTTTTCTTATGTGCTTGTGTGTTGGGAATTGGAAGGAGGGCGAAAATCCATGAAGGAGGAAGCGAGAGAACATGTATATGGACATGTATAGGCATATAGGTGTTGGATCTCTTTTCCTTAGCGTGCGTGCATGGTTTTGCTAGTAGGAGTAAAGGGAGATATCATGGTATGTGTATTGTTAACAATTATGGAGATTGATGAGGAGATTATAGACGCATGTTGACATGGAGAAAGTTGGAGGTGGAGGCTAGAAAGAAGGAAGTCTAAGGAGCCGATCTAAATTATAAGTATATGCATATATTACAAGTTAAAAAGGAGGAGTTAAGTTGCTAATAATCTAGGTCCTTACCGTCATAGCTATATATGTTAGGTGTAAGTGAGATATAAGTATAAGATGTCGGAATGGATATAAGCCGTAGACATATAGGGTATATAGGTTTGATACGAACCACGCCAACCCGTGACGAAACCCAATACCAATACGTTCGGAATTCGTTGCTTAAGACGCCCAAACACCTAAAGTGGAAATCGCGACCAGTTGTCTATAAACGAGACAAGAACCTTGGTATAATGTGAAGACGCCACAATTAGGATGAAAGGCCGATTGATAAGTCGGGATGAACGCCACGAAAATCAATCCGATAAGTTCAAATTAGTTCTTGAAGAACCAAGAGAGGTGCCTCTCAAAAGTGTTTAATGTTCAAAGATGTAAATTCTATGTTGTTCTAAACCCTAGGAGCTTTTATACTAGGGTTACAATTCGTGAAAAACAAGTCCAAAACGACGTAGCTTAGATAAGTTACGTAAAAACACGAAAACAGAACAAGCTGGCCGGCAGGGGATACACGACCGTGTACCCGACCGTGTACTTTGGCCGTGTACTTTTCTATGCACATTCCGGTCACATACACGACCGTGTACTTCTGGTCGTGTATCTTTCTGTGGATTTGCTTGTCTCCATACACGGTCGTGCCTTTTAGCCGTGTATCTAGCCGTGTATGATTCTGTGCAATCTTGAAATTCCTACATAGCCGTGCCTTGAAAATACACGCCCTCTTCAACCCGTGTCCGGTGTGACTTGTATAAAAGCAAGGGTCTTCCCATGGTTGTTCCAATCCGTTCCAACTTCATGATTTCTCCAATCCTTTCCGGCTTCATGGATAACCTTTATCAACCCATTAAGTGCTTCCTTGAATCGTTTCGCTTGATTTCTTGTGATCGGTCCAGGCGGCACTTCAAGAGGATCCACATTTCTTCTTCCGGCTTGGCTCTCATCATGGATCTCATCAAGGTTTAAGGGAGAAAGGTACTCGTAGTCGACCATAAACCATAATCATAATCCTTACATCACAATATGTGAAGATAAGGGATGGATGGAAGTCTAACTTAAGCCTCATGTGTCATAGGTACATATGTATATATCTAAGGATAAGACATGTAATAATCATGAATAGAAGTCCATAGCTTGATAATCTGTTGTTTAATTGCATAGATGTTATCCTCTTATCAATGTTAGAGACGTGCCTTGCTTTGTGGAATAATTGAGTGCATTATGAATGGAATGTAAGTTAGCATGATTGTCGTTGCATATGTACTTGACTTTGGACGATCACCCTAAAACCTTAACTAATCATTAAACCTAATTAAAACCTGAAATGCTTTGCACGAACATTGCATTGTTCAAGGCCATCACAGCTACAGGGTGTGTCGAAAGTAATCAGAGGATTACTATTCTGCCAAGTGCGAACTAAGTGACTAGGGGATTGTCGCACTTTGACGGTTCTGAGTCCAGCCTGTCTCTTAAAGGTGTGTAAATGGTTAGTGTATAAGAGTGATAAGAGTAATTAAATTGGGTGTAAGACTCGGACTCTGATGGTGGCTTTGGAATCCCTATCCCAAGGTCAAGGGGGGGGGGGGGGGGGGGGGGGTGTAAACCTTAGATTTCACGTTGGTTACTAGAAGATCACGTAAGATGCTACATTCATATGATTGTTCATGCATAGCATTTGTTTTGACAACTTGCTTGAAATTGTTTGTGTTTGTTGCAATACTAAGAGATTACACCCTATTTCACCAAGCTTTTAGCTTACCCTCTTATAGATTTTTCTTTACAGGTCGAGACTATCAAAATTTCCTTATGAATCGGCGAACCAAGGTGAGTACTTGTCGCATAACTAAGGGCAAGGTTCGTGGGAAGAATGCGAGGACTAGATTGATGTAGATATTGCTGGACTTGACTTTGTAATTGTTGTAAATACCTGTAAGTGATTCAAGAGGATCTGAGGTGTACCTGTGGTTGTATAATGGGACCTGTTAGAGGCCCTGTGATAATATAATTGTTGATTACTTTTGTTGAGTAGGGAATATTATTATTGTGATTAACAGGCACAATGTTTGAAATGAGACATTTCGCGGTTGCTTAATGGGAGTTAGGCAATCATGGCGGGTTGTCATGTGGAGTACCTAGAGTGGGGCATGACAAGGGGTGCCCGTAAATCCGAATTAGAGCTATATTTAGATGAGGAGTGATAGTCAATGGTTGAATTGTGGATATATTGAATTATTGAATAGGTAATCAATTTTGATATCCTCAAGTTGAAAAGATGGCATATAATATCTTAAGCATACTAATATGTATGGTAACTTTAGCATCTGCATTTAGTTTTTGAGATCAAATCCTTGATCAACATTGTAGCTCATTAAAGCCTAACTCATTGAAGCCAAAAACTATAGAAGTTCTTTTATGTATAAAAGATTGGCTTTATGGAAAAGGCAATAAACATAATTATTTTAATAAATATTTCAATATCATTTACTTTTTATTAATATATATTTTTTTATATGCAGATTTTTCAAATACCTCTCTTGAAGAATTGACAGAAAATGTGATTAACTTGGAAATTACAACTAATTGTAATATCCCATTGGGTTATAGTTCAACTTAATACTAAGATAACTTATAGCTAATCGAGATTTTTTCTTATTGCTTAAGAGCTTTTGTTCTATTTAAGAGATATGAATCTTGGCATTATTGTAATGTGGAATTTGTATTACTCTTATTAACTTGATAGTTTTTCTTTACTTTTTGGACATGTGACCTTTAAGTGAAAATTATTCTTTTAGTTATAATTGCTATTTCATATTTTTCTAGGCGATTATATTTCTAGATATTATTTGGTTATTGGCTTAAAAAAAACCTTAATACTATGATTTTACATAACAAATCAACTTTTAAATTTGTTATACTTGATTAGAACTTATTTTATTAAACTTTTGTTGAGTTGTAATTTTTATTAGGAAGTGGTGATAGGGTTGGAAATAGTAGGGAGCTTCAAGGGGTAATGGCTTGTGGTAGTGTTGAGGAGATAGTGGGTCTTTGATGATCTAAAGAGAGAGAGAGAGAGAGAGAGAGAGCACTTCTTTTGAGTATATTTGAGAGATTAAAAGTTAATTGATGGAAATTAAAATTTAGAGCACACTATTTATAAATTAACCTTGATCAAATGTTAGAGAAGCCAGGAGAAGCTTTAAGTTCATGTTTGACCCTATACATTTTACTTGAGGATTATTCTATTTTGATTTAACTATAGAAGCAAATTTGCTTCTAGAATCAATCCTTTAAACTTCTAGTGTCTCAATGCATTGAGAAAAAAAAATGAAAAATCGTGACCAAAATGACATTGAATTGAATTATTTTTCCTTTGAGTTGTTCTTCCATAATAGATTAGGGGAAGAAGACAATGCATGAGAATCCAATGTCCCTAGCATGTGTTATGCATAGCTAGGTTGAAAGATAAAATCCCTTACTTTGAGCTCAAGAACTCATGCATCCTAACCTTAAAACTTATTGCGATGCCAACAATTGAACTTGGCTATTTAGTGCAACCAAATTGCAGTTGAACCAATTAAAATGTCATACCTGAAATGCAATTAGGCCACTAGTCATCGAGGGCTCAATTTATGCCCAATTAATGAAAATGTTTTAAATCCACTAAATTATCAATATGCACTCTGGATATTATTTTTCACCTAAAAACTTTGTATTTTTTAACCTTAAAAAATTATGTTTTCTTTTCACTTTATTATTTTATGTTCTATTTATATTTTCTTTCCACTCTATTATTTTATGTTCTATTTTTTTTTAATTTTCTTTTTTTTTATTTTCACGTTTTTTAAGTGTTTTTTTTTTGTTTTTCTATTTTCGTACCATTTATAACATTTCTATTTTCTACTTTTTCTTATTTTTCTATTTTTATTTTCTTCTGACTTTCTAGTTTTTTTGAGTTTTTCCATAAGACTAACTCAAAAGCTAGACATCCATCATGTGTGGTTTAAGTTTAGAGAAAGATAGAAGCAAAGAGAAAGCTTGGTGCTTTGAGTTTGCTGTTTCAACTAATCAACTCTACTTTATGCTTAGAGTTGTGGATGAAAATGCAGGTTGAAGATGAAAAGAGAAACCTTAATTTTATTTTATTCTAGGACAGGTATGATGTAAGGAAGAAGAAGAGATTGAAGAGTGCGTCGACCTGACTCAATGTTGTAATAGCAATTCTACATGAAATAGGGGCAACGGAATTGCTATTATGCCTTCCTTGATGACTTTTTTGTTGATGCAAGTAACTGAAGATACGAATGATAGCCCGCAACAGACCAATCTCGCTAAGTTTGCTGCTTCATGGGAAAGATTAATAAGTAGGAATAATATGCTGTTAGAGCTATAAGCAAGGAACTTGTTCGTATACATAACACCTTACGATAAAGCAAGAGACACTAAAGCTTGAAGGGAACCCTAACTTAGTTATGGTGATGGAATGTAGTCAAGGGCCTACCGTTCGGGGATCAGAAACGGGGACCACTTTTAGATGTCTAAACTATGGTGAATTAGATAGTTCATTTAATTACTTATAATTCCTTGGCCTATTATGATTTCGTGGTGTTTCTTATAGCTAATAATAATGTCTTTATCTCACCATACAACTAATGTAGCAAATTATAACTCTGGGGTGTTTAATCATCACGTGTAGCAATGTGACGTGATATATATTATAAATTATATGAAGGTGCCAGATGACCTCACCGAAACGAGGTATGCAAGGAGACGTAAACGAGCTCGACCCACAGTTTTTTTTCTTTTTTTCTTTTTTTTACACGGAAAATAATCCAATTTTGGTCCTTTCCACGAAGGACCAGATCATCACAAGAACTTGTTTATTATGTATTCACACGGAAAATACCTTGAGACCGCTTGCTGATAAGCGAAAAATATGCCAATAAAAAGTTTGATTTGGATATATGTAAGTCTATATATATATAGATATATATATATATTTATTATTCGACTTACAATTACCATAAACATTATAATAACAGAGAGAGAGAGTGTGAAAGAGAATAATAGCTATTTTAGTGGCTATCTTATCTTCAATCTCTTTATACTTTGCTATATGTTTATCGCCAAAATAAGGAAGGAAGCTGGACGAAACAAGCAGTACAAGAAGCAGAATTGGTGGATTCCATGATGTGTTCATCAGGACATAGAGGGGCATCTTTCAGAGTTTTAGTTTATATTGAATATTTTACACTGAGTTTGCAGTTAAGAAGAAGAAATCAAAAAGATGATGATGTTTTAAGATATTATTATTTGCCAAAATTTTATGAATGAGTTTGAGTTGTTGGTTTTCTGCACCGAATCCCATAAGTCTAAGGGTCATTTATTAGTTCTTTTTTATTTGTATCTATTACAACTTCCAATCTGAATATACATATAAAGCCCATGCTGTATAGGAATTATTCATACATTCTTGCAATTATACATATCCATAGTGTTAGTTTAGATAACCAATAAGGATATGTAAGAACAAATTATTTTTGTATAATATAATTTACTATAAAACATAATATAATATATAATACATGTTACATTACATTCCATGATAAATAATACCATATGCTATAATATGATAAATAATACCAATATTTACTACATACATAATAGCTTAAATTTTATCTTATGTTTGTCATTAATTTTCATCCATTAGATTTTTCATTAATTCCTTTTATTGTATATATATTTTAAAATTTTCGAAAATAAACATGAAAATGTCAGTTTATTTTCTATGGCATTCGCAAGAACAATATGTTTTGGAATTTAAAAGAAGTAATAAAACCATAATTTATTGGAGATTATTAAAGCAATGTAAATTAAGAATATTATTTTGATGGAAGGTTTTAATTATGGACAATTTAATTTGATGATTATCAATGTCAATTGATGGTAGAATTTTAGCTTGATACAATTTGACTATTATCAATGTCAATTAATGGTAGAATTTAAGAGTATAAATAAAGGATATGATAATGTATAAGTATATTATTATATAGCATAGAATAATAAAAGAAAAAGAACAAAATCTAAAAGTCAATATTTAATTGTAATGAAAAGTTTTTTGTGCATTAAGAAATAGAAATTTATTGTAATTACTTTATGAATATTAATGGCACATATATTAGTATAAATTTATGAAAATGAAGATGTATTAATTGAAAAGATGTATTGGATGAAAATCTAGAAGATGAATTAGGTTGCACTTTTAGCATAACTTAAAACAAAAAAAATACAATTGTTTCATTTCATAAATATGTAAATTAACATGAATTAGACTATCAATAGTCATGCATGATCAACACATAATATATATCCATACAATTAGGTAATAGTATAATTTTTCTTGTTCATTATGCACATTATATAAATTATTAAATATATATTGTTAATTAAAACTTTAATTGTGATGATCTTTTAGATAAATCTTTTTTTTTTTACCTTGAATATACTTTAAAACATAACTCCGTGTAATGGCATGGGGCTTTATTATACTCTTGAATAATGTTTGTATTATAATATATCTATCATAATATGTATGTTACATATCATAATATGGACCATATAATATAATATAATATGATTGTTTGTAGCCTAGCAAATTAAACACTAGTCTAGTAATGAGATGAACCGAGTTTGATTCCCTTCCCTAAATAGTTGTAATATTAATTAACAACAAAATAATAGTAATAAAATAACAAATAATGTCAATATTTGCTACAATTATAATCATTCCCATTTTCAATTATATTTGCCATAATTTTTATCCATTACATTTGATATTCGTTCTTTTTTATTATATTAATTTTCATTCAGTACATTTGCCATTAATTTTTTTGGGTCAAATCATATCATATTATAATATATAATTTTGAAAGTTCTTGCATTTTATATTATGTTTTCCACCCATTACTTTTGTTTATAGTAACATTAATTTTCATTAATTAAATTTGTCATTAATTTTTTTATCAAATCATATTACATTATAATATACAATTTTGAAAAATCTTACCATATATTATATTTTTCATCCATTACCTTCACTTATGACGTCATTAGTTTTCATTAGTTACATTTGCAATCTTACCTTATATTATATTCTCATATTAGTTTTATTTTAATTTAACTTATTTATATTTAGATCCAATTCTCATTTTAATAATGGCATTAATTGCATTATGAGTTATCCGTTTATATTTAATTATTTCTTTTTACTCAAATACATAAAAACATTTTACAGGAGAGATTTTTTCTTTTGGATTATATGTTATAATGTTCATTTAATAAATGAATTAAACATTTCATTATTAATCCTATTTGTAATGCATGGGATTGGCTTTAATTACTTAATAATACTTTGGATTTCTTACTAATTAAAATATAGTGAGACCGTACATGCTAATAATTAAACTAAAGAACTACTAAAACAAGATTACTTAGACGACTTTCTTGCCATGTGCAAATCTGTATATACATATATCTTGGACTTACGTCTATCATAAGCCCTAATAATAACAAAAAGATAGAGAGAGGGAGAGAGAGTGAAAGAGAATAATGGCTCACACAGAGTGCTTCAAGTTTAAGATGTGCAGTATTAATGTTATACTTAGTGGCTCTCTGATTCTCAATCTGTTTATATTTTGCAATATGTTCATTCGCCAAAATAAGCTGGACGAAGAAAGCAGTAGAAGAAGCAGAATTGGTGGATTCCATGACGTGTTCAGGACATGGGAGGGCATTTTTGGACGGATCGTCATCATTTGAGGAAGAAAGACCAGTTTGTGAGTGCAAAACATGCTTCACAGGCCCTGATTGCTCCCATCTTGTGCCTGGGTGTTTAGTTGATGCAGACAGGAAATAAAACAACGAACCAAACACGTATGAGACTGACTATCTGGCGATCGTTCCTCTTGAAAGTTTGCGAGAAATTAAAGACCCTTCTGCTTGATGGGTGTGGCATGCTTGTACCTGTAGTATGCAGAAAATGTCTTTTTTCCGTTCGATATTATTCTGTTCTTCTTGTGTATAATCATGTTGGTGTATTGCAGTGGAGATCCCACTTTTCTAGAGCCGTTTTGGAAAAAGAACGCAGCAGATAGTAGCGTATTGGTGTCGGGATGGCATCGTTTGAGTTACGAATTCAGCGGCGGATCTCTAATGTCTGAACAACTCCAAATTCACATAAAGAAACTTCATGCTGTAGTCGGAAATGCTGTCACTGAGGATAAATTCATAATCTTCGGTGGTGGTGCCACCCAACTTCTCCATGCAGCCGTCCATGCCCTATCTGTAGACGGGTGCAGACGATGGAGCAGAGAACCGAACATATTGTGTTGTATTGTTACTTGCCGTATTACAAAGGTGTACTGGGAGCAGACCGAACTGATCAAATCTGAGAACTATAAGTTTGTGGGGGATTCAACTGCTTGGAAAGGAAAAGCAGTGTCTCGATCGAGCATCATAGAGTAGATCACATCACCTAGTAATCCGGACGGGAAGCTGAGGAAGTCTGTGATTAAAGGATCGTTTGCGAAAAGAGTTCATGATCTTGCGTATTATTGGCTTCATTTTACAGCGATTCCTTCTCCAGCAGATGATGATGTAATGATTTTCACTTTATCAAAACATACGGGTCATGCGGGCAGTAGATTCGGGTATGCCTTCTTGAATTCAGGGGCGGATTTAGGAGGGACGCAAGGGTCCGGCACCCTAAATTCAGAAAAAATTATCATTAATTATAAAGTTTTTTTTTTTGAAAAATAAGAAATTATATATGATATCTATATTTTAAGAGTAATTATTAATAAAATATATTAGATAGTTTAGTGATAAATGTAAAAGTTTTTATAAAGATTATGGGTTCAAATCTCATAATGGTCATTTTAGTTTTTCTCTTTAATGACTCTTTTTTTTTTTTTTTTATCTTTTTCTTCACAATAACTAATAGTATTAAATTTTATTCATTATAAAATTATAATAAACTAAATAAATTATCTTAAATTTTTCCCCCAAAAATAAGGATTATTTATTCATTCAAAAACTTGCACATTAGTTTATAGTATAAGGCATTTTTTTTTTTTAATCTAGGAGTATTAATTCTCTACAGAAATCATCTAGATTAAAGATGTTAGATATCACAAAACTAGAGTTGATCCTTCTTGCTTTATTAGTAAGGTAGTTTGCTTTTTTATTTGATTTTCTGTAAATATGAAGAATTGAAGCATCTAAATTTTGCATTAGTTTCTTTATATTTTAAATAGTGTAAAATATGTACCGTAGGAATTTTGTACCATCTTCTAGCCATTTTACTGCTATAAGTGGATCCACTTAAATCTATATTTATCGAATCTTGTATTGTTGGCATAGCATCAATCCTGTTTCTATGGCCAGTAGCTTTGCTTGTGTTATGTTATCTACTGACAATAAACATTCGAATGCAAACAAGATACGACCTTCTTCATCTCGAGTTAGGCCACCACCTACTATATAACCATTTGAGAGGGATGCAATAGTGTTGAGCTTCGTGATGCTTGCTTATGGTTTAGACTATGCAAATGTGGTTGGTTTCTTGCGCTTGCTATTGCGCTCATAAATCAAAAGTCTTAAATGCAAGTGTACTTTTTGCCTCTACTCTTCCAATTGTCCAATTCAAATTTCTTACTCCTTTGTATTTTTGTTCTAGTCTAAATCTTCAGAAGAACCACAAAAGATAAGCAATAATCGTGGATATCATTTCATCACTTTCTTTGAATTTTGTGGTCTACCACAACATGAAATGCCCAAATGATCTAAATTTGATTAATGGAGGGAGATTTTATAACATTGAGAGTTGCATCACTAGTATTCTCTAAAAACCTTGCAATCAAAGAAGCAATGTTTGACCAAGTCACTTTTCTCTAGATAGTTCCAATATCTAGAGACTAACAATATGCCTCTCTTCTTGAGAGCATCAATGTGGGAATTGCTTTTCCTTAAAGTTTCTAGAGGAATATGGATATTTTGGGAGGGATTCTACTATTCCAAGAACAAGTGTGATGAGTAACCAAGGGCTTTGTGATTGCTTTAGGAATCTTCATGTTTGCTTGTTGGAAATTTTTCAATCTTTGATAGCTTCCATTTAATGCAATAAGATGAGGAAGGATCACATGAAATTTTTGAAATCTTTGCTGTGTGACCTTGACCCACTCACTGTTGCAGTAATTCCAAATTCAAACCACCATCTGTTATGTAATCACTTATCTTTTCTGAGCAATAAAATTGTGATGGCATCAAATGATAAAGGTTGGATGTCTCATACCAGTTATCAAACTAGAAGTTGTTGTCTCCATTATGAATCCCAAAAAATATATGTTCTTCTGCCTGTGATCTAGCTTTAATAATTCTTTTCTAGACTAGCTAATCTAAGTTCTTTTCCTTTACTAGGCATGTATGTGAGTCCCACATGTCTTTAGAGTGGAAATAATTGGCAAATAAAGAATTAGCTGATCTTAACCACCATTAGAGCTTCATGTCCCGTATCTTAACTATATCTTCAAGTTTACGAATACTCAGACCTCCCTCTTTAAAGGGTGTGCAAACCTTCTTTCATTTAATTCAGTGTAATCCTTTTTGGTTTTCAAATGACTCCTAGAAAAATCTTGCAAAACATCTTTTTAAGTCCTTAATTATTGACTTAGGAGGTTTCTATACTTGTATCATGTAGAGGAATAAAGGGAAGGAAATTTTTTATTAAAATTAGTTTGCCACCTTCAGAGAACTATTTATTTATTAGTAATATATCATAAATAATAATTATATTAATACTATAAATATTTTAACCTTATTTCATAAAATATTAATAAATAATAACAATCATATCACTTAATGAATTTTTCTTGCAATTACTATCATAAAAATGAAAATAGTTTTTTGAATGATTAATTACATAATTAATGATATGAAATTGGTTTTTTCTATAGTGTTGCTAATAATATAATTTAAAAAAAGCCATTATTAAAAAAGATCAAAGAATACTTATAATTTTTTATTTAAATATTTTTATATTATATTTCTATTGATAACAACTCTTAATAAATATTAACGTATTATGTCACTTTTAAATATATATATATATATATATATATATATATTAATTTTGATTTAAATATAATAAGTATGTTCTTCACTCTTATGTTTTTGCATCTGCCCCGTTGAATTGAAATCACAATTACACATCGTGCATTATTATTATATGTATATTGCTGAATATGCTGCATATATGTATATATATAGGTGGGCAATAGTCAAGGATAAAGCTATATACAAGAGGATGACGAGGTACATGAGCTTAACTACCTATGGTGTTCCTAAGGAAACCCAATTAAGAGTTTTAAAGCTTCTTAAGGTGGTCTTGAAGGAAGAAGGAAAGCAACTGTTTGGTTATGAACATGAAAGAATGACGGAACGCTGGAGAAAGCTAAGTCATCTTCTATCTTCTTCAAGCAGACTTCCACTGCAAGAACTAAAACCTCAGTATTGTTCCTGTTTCGACACAATCAGGGAACCATCTCCAGGTAATATTCCACTCATTACAAACCCACCCATACAAACATACATACATACATACATATATATATATATATATATATATATACACACACACACACACAAACAAACACAATATTTATAAATGCATGCATATCATCTCTATCAATAACTACATGTATATGTGCAGCTTTTGCATGGATAAAGTGTGAAAGAAAAGAAGAAGAAAATTTTAATGGAGTTCTGAAGATGGTGAACGTGACGGGCCGCGATGGGAGTTTGTTTGGCGTCCGTAGTGGATATGGGAAGCTTAGCCTCGTCAAGAGTGATGACGATTTTCATTTGTTGTTACAGTGAATGAAGATGTTGGTAGCCGCCGATGAGAGTACAAGGACGAGATCGTTGCCATTGGATGTTACTGTTAGCAGACCTTATGTTATGACCAGGACCAGCTAATAACCACAACATCTGAATCGAATGCTTCTCGGTTGTTCTTTGATTCGAACCACTGTTACCAATTTGTGTGGATTCCCAAGTCCGCGGATATAGTAAAAGTACCTGCAGTGCAGTGCAGGATATGAAAATATGGAAACTTTCTTCTTTGTCTCGTTAAATTGAACAGGAAACGGAGTTCCAGGTCTGGGATGTTAGAATTATGCTTCAGGTGTACAAATAGTCCAATTGCTATCGTGTCCTAGCTGTCCTGTTTTTTTCCCTTGCTGTTGTTGTTATTGTGCTGTCACGAATGAGTTAGATAAGTGATCTTCTTGTTGTTAGTCATGGCTTATTTGTAGGACCATGTAGTTAGTGGATTAGTTTTTCTTTGTTTTCTATATTTGTAATGCAACTTTCAAAATAGTGGTTGTTCCATTCTTCAATTTATCAACTCTGCTGCACAATTATTTCTTGCATCAGCTTCAACTGTCCTCCCTTCATCAAAGGCAACTCATTTTACTAAAGCGAAATTATAACAATAGGTATCCGAGCTTCTATCTTAAGGGACTTGTGTTTGGACTTGGCAAACTATGGAAACAGAAACCAGCTTCTCCTCAACTGCTCCACCTATTTTCGACGGGAACAACTACTAGATGTGGGCTGTATGCATGGAAACATACCTAGAAGCCTTGGACCTCTGGGAAGTAGTAGAAGAAGACTATGAAATTCCCACACTTCCTACTAATCCAACTATAGCCCAGATCAAAGAACACAAGGAGAAAAAGATAAAGAAATCAAAGGGAAAAGCTTGCTTGTTTGCTATGGTTTCATCTACCATTTTCACTCGCATTATGTCCTTGAAGTCAGCAATAGAGATATGGGAATATCTCAAGACTGAATTCGAGGGAAGTGAAAGAATTTGAGGAATGCAAGTGCTAAACCTTGTTTGTGATTTTGAGCTGCAAAAAATGAAGGATGACGAAACCATAAAAGAGTACTTCGACCGATTGCTCAACATAGCAAATTGAGTTAGATTGCTAGGTTCTTCTCTAGATGATTTAAGGATTGTTGAAAAAATCCTTGTGGTAGTGCTTGAAAGGTTTGAAGCTACAATAACAACATTAGAAAACACCGAGGATTTATCTAAAATCACCTTAGCTGAGCTTTTGAGTGGATTGCAAGCATAAGAACAAAGATGTGCAATGAGGCAAGAAGGGGTTGTTTAAGGAGCTTTGCCGGTCAAGCACCAAAATGATAAGAAGAAGAAAAATAAGAAAGTTAAAGCAGCAGCAATTTGTGATAGTTTAACATCAAGTGGCAAAATAAAAAATGGAAACAAGAAGGTTTGGAGTTAGAGGAACAACTATCCTCCATGTCATCATTGCGACAAAAGAGGACATCCTCCCTTCAAATGTTGGAGAAGACCTGATGCAAGATGTAGCAAGTGCAACCAAATTAGACATGAGGCTGTCATATGCAAAAATAAAGCTCAACCAAGAGGAGAAGACACGTAGATTGTTGATCAAGAGGAGGAGGACCAACCGTTCGCGACAACATATCTTGCAAGTTGTGAGTCAAGTGAAAGCTAGTTGATTGACAGCGATTGTACGAATCATATGACCAACGATAAGGACCTATTTAGGGACTTGGGACCGACCAACATCACCAAAGTCAGAATTGGCAATGGTGATTATATCTCCATCTAAGGAAAAGGTATGGTTGCAATAACAAGTAGTAAAGGTACAAAACTAATTCCTAACATCCTCTTAGTTCCTAAAATTAAAAAAAAATTGTTAAATGTTGGTTAGCTTATAGAAAGAGGCTTTAATGTCACTTTCGAAGATAAGTATTGTTTGATTAAGGATGTGGCCAATCAAGATATCTTCAAAATCAGAATGAAGGGAAAAAGCTTTGCTTTGAATCCGTTGAAGGAAGAGCAAACAACTTTCTTGGTTAATGAAGATGCCATGGAAGTTTGGCACAAGAGGCTTGGGCATTACCATCACCAACGATTGTTGCTAATGAGATCCGAGGAGATGGTAAAGGGTCTATCAGATATCGAAGACAAAAGCACAAGCTGTAAGGCATGTCAGTTTGGTAAATTAAATAGAAAGCCCTTCCCAAAAGCAACCGGCAGAGCATTGAGGAAATTGCAATTGATTCACATGGATGTGTGTGGACCTCAAAGAACTCCTTTAAAGGGTAGTCTTTATTGCGTTGCATTCATTGATGACTTTACCAGAATGTGTTGAATCTTTTTTTTTTTTTAAGTTTAAATCAGAAGTTGCTCTAGCTTTTTGGAAGTTTAAAGCAAAAATGGAAAATGAAAGTGGCTGCAAAATTCAAAGTGTGAGATCAGACAATGGGAAGGAATATACCTCAAGTGAATTCAATCGATTTTGTGAAGATGCTAGCATTAAACATCAACTCGCAACTCCTTACACACCACAAAAAAATGGAGTCAATGAAAGAGGGAACAAGTACATTATGGAAATGTCCTAATGCATGTTACATGAAAAATATTTGCTAAAGAAATTTTGGGTTGAAGCAGCAAGCACAGCTATGTTTCTTTAAAATAGACTTCTAACAAAGACAGTAAGAGATCAAACACCTTTTGAAGCCTAGTATGGTTACAAACTATCTTTAAAGTTCTTAAAAATATTTGGCTGTTTGTGCTTCACCCATGTTCCACAAATCAAGTGAGACAAATTAAATAAAAGAGCTGCATCGGGGATCTTTATTGGTTATAGCATAGTGAGCAAAGCCTACAAAGTCTTCCGACCACAAATTGGAAATGTCATCATAAGTTGCAATGTTAATTTCATGGAAGACAAGGAATGGAATTGGGAGGCTGCAAAACTTGGAAAACATACAATAGTAGAATTGAGGATGAATTTACTTGGTTCATAGGCAAATGAGGAAGATGATTGGCAAAGGGAAATTGTGGATGATACACCAATAAGAGGAAGCAGGCCACTCTCGAACATCTACGAAAGATGCAATATTGTTGTATGTGAGCCAACTAATTATGAGGAAGCTAAGAGAAGTTAGAAGTGGATAAGAGCCATGGGAGAAGAGCTGTCCATGATAGAAAAGAACAAAATATGGACACTCGTAGAAAGGCCTAACGATTGAAAAGTGATTAGTGTCAAATGGGTATATAGAACTAAGCTAAATGTTGATGGTTCCATCAACAAGCACAAGGTAAGACTCGTGGTAAAAGAGTATGTACAAGTGCCTGGTGTTGACTACTCATATACCTTTGCATCGATTGCTCAAAAGGACACCATAAGACTTTTACTTGTTGTTGCTGCTCAAATGAATTGGAGAGTGTATTAGCAAGATAGATGAATACTTGCTGAGTTTAGGATTTACATAAAGCTTGTCAAAGGCCACTCTCTACATCAAACATTAGAGTAATGATGCTCTAATAATTTCTCTCTACTTTGATGATCTTTTGTTAACTAGAAATGATCTACAACTGGTTGGAAAGTTTAAACATGCGTTAACAAAAGAGTTTGAGATGATAGAATTTAGATTGGTGACATTCTTCTTTGGGTTGGAAATAAAGCAAGTTGAGCATTAAGTCTTTATTTGCCAAAGGAAATATGCCAAGGAGATTTTAAATAAGTTTTGGCTTGAAGGATACAAGGCTTTGAGTACTCCCATAAATCAAAAGGAAAAACTATGTAAGAATGATGGTGTTGGTGTAGTTGATGAAGGTCACTTTAGAAACTTAGTTGGATGCTTGATGTATCTCACGTTCACACGACCTGACATTTTGACTGTTGTAAGCATTTTGTCTAGATTTATGCATTGCGCAAGTGAATTGCACCTCAAAGCTGCTAAGAGAGTGGTTCGATATGTCAAAGGTATAAGTGAGTTTGGAGTCAAGTTTACTTGGAGTAAGGAATTCAAGCTTATTGGATTCTCAGACAGTGATTGGGGTAGTTCAGTCGATGATATAAAAAGCACTTTCGGCTACTACTTCACCTTTGGATCCGACATCTTCTCATGGAGCTTGAAGAAGCAAGAAATCGTAGCACAATCCACTGCTGAAGCTAAATTCATTGCTGTAACTGCTGCTGCCAATCAGGCATTGTGGTTGAGAAAATTTTGATGGATGTCAATTTGGAACAAGAGGAAAGTACTAAGATCTTTGTGGACAACCAAGTTGCCATAGCAACCTCTCACAATCCAGTGTTCCATGGAAAAACCAAGCATTTCAATATCAAGTTATTTTTCTTGAGAGAAGTGAAAAAGGAAAACAATGTTCAATTAGTTTATTGCAAGTCCAAAAATCATCTGGTAGATTTATTCATGAAGCCATTTCTAGCCAATAGAATGGAGTTTCTAAGAAAGAAAATTGATGTTTGCAACTCCTAAAGCAAGGAGGAGTGTTAGAATTATGCTTCAAGAGTACAAATAGTCTAATTGTTGTCGTGTCTTAATTGTCCTGTTTTTTTCCCTTGCTATTGTTGTTGTTGTTGTCGTGTTGTCCTAATTTCTAGGAATCAATTAGATAAGTGATATTGTTATTGTTAGTCATGGCTTATTTGTAGGACCATATAGTTAGTGGATTAGTTTTCCTTTGTTTCTATATTTGTAATGCAACTTTCGAAATAGTGGTTGTTCCATTCTTCAATTTATTAACTCTGCTGCAAAATTATTTTTTTGCATCAGCTGCAACTGTCCTCCCTTCATCAAAGTAACTCATTTTACTAAAGCAAAATTATAACAAGGGAACAAGTTGATCTTTTTGTTATGTTTCATGAATCATGGTCTAGCTAAAATATGGTCTACAATGTGGGTATATGTATAATGTCTTATCTTGTATAATGTATCTATTTATTATTGTTAAATAAATATCCCCACTTTTGAACTCCATATATCTCATTTATGATGCTTTATTCATTCTACTTTCGTACCATTTTTTTTCCTTTTTTTTTCTTTTTTCTTTTTGTAATTGATTTAGTTTAACCACTCAAATCAAAATTTTCCTTTTTGGTGTATTAAACAAACCAAAAAAAAAAAAAAAAAGAAAAGAAAAGAAAAGAAAAAGTTGCCTCTTACTTTTACTCTTTCTCATTTTCTTAAGAATTACAAACGAATCCTACAAACCCACCTATTGATAGTTATTGATAGAAATCTCTAGTTACACAACTTTAATGATCACCACTACTATTGAAACAGGTCAATTTTAATCTCATACATGTTCTTTTCTCCCTTCTATTTTCCTATTGAAACTGTTGTTAAGCCATTCAAGGCCTTATGGCTTGCTCAACTGACCTCTTAGCTATCTAATAAAATGTTTATGGATAGTTAAGATAAATATGAAAAACAAATCTATTCTCTAACATATATTTTGCCATATTTTTATTAGATAAGTGTAAACATCTTATAAAAAATATTCACTTATTATAAATATCTCACAATACTCTCACTAAGGACCAAATACTTAGGGATGTAATCGAGACAAGTCATAATACAGTATCTAATCGACCGACCTGATAAAAAACTGATAGAGTTTGACTCTATAAGGTTTAAAGTTAGGTTTTCGGATATGGAATAAAATTAGATTGGGTTTAAGGTCGAGTTATAAGATTTAGGAAAAACTGATGGAAAAACTCAATTCGACAAAAATAATAAATTAGTATTATAATTTTTAATGAATATATTTTATTTTATTTTTTATATTTATATATAATGTTATTTACAATTTCCCGCCAAACCCACTGGGTAACAAGAACAACTCGACAATTGACATTACATTTACATTACACTGGTCTTGTCACCACTCACCATGGCATGGTCCGCTTTTCACTCTAGTCTCTAGATGGCTCACGGCATTTAATAATTTAATTTGAATATTTGACTTTGGCTTTTTCTTTTGCACTTGCACTTTGTTCTGTGACAGTGTTCTCTTCTCTGTTCTGTTGACTGTTGTCTTGGCTCTTGTGTCCACTTCGCCCTTCGGCACTTTTAGTCCACCTCACCTAGTGTCTCTCTCTAGTAGCGTAGAGTCTATTCGATTTGGTGATTCTGAAAGACCAAAACCGAAGTCCACTAAGAACTGTCAACTGACACACACATAACTCGTCAATTCCACTGACGACCAACACCGTATACTCGTTAGTCTCTGCTTAGCAACACAACTCACGCATCTCTCTTAGTCTCTTTTTCGCTGGCTTCATTTCATCTTGCTACATTAAAGATCCTCGATTTGGCCATCACGATTCACAAGTCATGATGAGACCACACTAGTCGTTGGAGCAGTTGTATCATGCCACGGCTAGTGTAGGTAAGCCTTTAATTTTTCTGGTAGTGTAGCAATTGTTGTGGGGTTTTATGTATATGTTTTGAGATGCATCTGTACTTATCTGTTGGAGTCTATTCGGTTAGATGTTGGATCTTTGATTCATAGATCCTATAGGAACCTACATTGGTCAGAATATTTTAGGATGAAATTGATTGTCACAGATCAAACTTGTTTGGTGTGGTGTCTTATGTCGTTGAATGCCACCATTGATGCCTTGATGGGTCTTTCGTGTAATTTACACAGTGTTTCCTTAATTCTTCTGCAAACCATAGTTTCAATATTTCCAGTTCGCCTATTATAGTAAACAAGAACTTACCTACGAAGCCCCAAAAGGAAAATCCTGGAAATCATTGAGAAATTTAGCCCAGGGATGGTTGTTTTCTAGTAATCAAAACATTGAAAGTACAAAACAAAACGAAAGGTAATGACCAAAACTAGATTCATGAAAATTTTTACTTATTTGATGATGATTGAAATGTGTAGCCTAGGGAAAAGTTATGATATACTAGTAAAGAGAAGGGAAACAGCAAGGAGAATGAAGATGGCAAGGGCATTAGAGTAGAACACAAAGAAAAAGTTGCTCATGCCTTTTTCCATGGCTGCTTTGCTCAGAGTGCTCAACCCTTGCGTTACGAACTCCACTATTAGCATAACTAACATAATTCTATCCTATAGAATCCTGCGATTTCACTTTTGCTTTAAGTGGCTCTTTCATGTTATATGTGTTTAAACAAAATGAAAAATTCTTGAAGTTCAGAAGACAACCTAGAATAGATACTTAGTATTTTTAAGCTGCGTATTATAGTTTAGTAAGAAATATCTTGTGTTTTATTTTTTTTGTCATGGTATGAACTCACTAAGATATGGTCGCGATATGCTAACAATTATGGAAACTAATTTTAGAAACACCTACATTGAAGAAACCAACAAATATTAGTAGTTGGAAGTTGTCTTGAAATCTAGGTACTAAGTTGAATCCTCCTCCAGTATTGCTTTTTTTTTTTTTTTCTTGGTAACTCTTCTCCTTACAATTACACTGAAGGCAAAAATTGTTCTTGAATTGCGATTGTCAACCGACCTTTCCACTTCGTCAATGGTTTATTCAGTTTTCATTTTTATCTATAATGAGTTTAGCAATTACATATTCCATTCATAGAGATGGTATGCATTATAATAGCATTCTCTTATATATTTAAATTGCATTAAGGGTTAACTATTTTTTCCCTATTATGTAGATGATGCACTCAAATTTAGTTTTAAATCAAAACATAATGTGAAACGACACCCTCTCTCCCTCTCTCCCTACGCTACCTTAAGATCTCATCTTTCACACTTTATTTATAACATTCATATTGTTTCAATTGATTTAATTTAACTTTACCTATGATTTCATTTTTCAATTGTCTTATTCTTCATCTTCAATTAAGGAATGAGTGAGACTTCTCCCAACACTTGGGGGCATAATTGCAACCAACATAAGTAATCTAAGACTTTTAAAGCTAGTCTTTATACAATCTCATGTTTTATCTCTCTTTCTAACTCCTCATGTTCCTTCTCATCTCCTAGTGTAACTCCTCATGTTAAATTGCTAATGAAAATAAATGCTTAAATGGATGTGCAATGTTTATAGCACTAGAGTTCTCTCTCGGTTTATCACAATCTCCATCAAAATCTCCCCAATAAATGTAAGGTTTAGATGATGAATTATAGGTTCTATATTAGTCAAGTACATTGATTTTTAGCTTGTGTATATCAATGGTGATGTTAAAAGTTTTGGTCTATTTGGTATTTGTGGTACTCATTCTTTACAAATTTTATCATGTAATGTAGGGGAAATGGACATACATGAAATTGAGATGAACATGGATGCAAATGAAGTTGAGGAAATTTCATTTCCAATATTTGGATTTGAAAAGGAAGTAGCATCAAGAAAACAACAGCCACATAAAGTTGCAAGCAATGCCGATGGAAGTGATAATCCTAGTAAATGTAAGTTGACTTCTATTATATGGAAGGAGATGGTGAAAAAAAAAATTAATGGGGATGATTTTGCTATGTACAATCATTGTAATAAAAAAACTAAAGTAAATAGACAAATAGAACAAAGCATTTGCATAATCATTTAAGAAGGTGCTTGCAAAGACAAAAACAAACAAACATAAGGCAATGTCTTCTATCTATTGAGAAAAAAGAAAGTGATGTTGAGAGTAGCTTAAGGATTGGAAATTGGTCATTTAATTAAGAAATCTCGAGACAAAAACTTACGAAGGCAATCATTGTTCATAAATATCCCATTTCTATGGTTGAAAATGAGTATTTTAAAGAGTATATTAATAGCATTCAACCATTAGTAAATCATATCAGTTGCACCACCATGAGGAAAGAAATTATGAGCACTTACAATGGGGAGAAGGAAAAATTGGAAGTGATGCTAAAAGGACTAAATTCTTAAGTTGCAATAACAACGGACATGTGAACATCTAATCAGAAAAAAGGATACATGATCATGATGGCACACTTTATTAACAATAGTTAGAGGCTTCAAAGTTAATTGTTGAAGTAAGCTTCTTTGTTAGCATATCTTTTAATTTTATCTATTGAAAAACTACATTTCTTTTAACCTTATTTATATATTTATGTGGTTTTGTGTATGTTCTAACTCTGCATATAAATGAGGTACTTGTTGATTATTTGTTTGAGTTGCTAATGTCATGGAGTTTAGATAGAAAAATATTTATAGTCACTATAGATAATTGTTCCATAAATGATGCCATGATCACAACTTTGTTGTTGAAGTTGCGAAGATATGATCTAATTTGTCATGGGAAGGTAATTCATATGCGTTGTTGTGTACATATCTTAAACTTAATTATGAAGGAAGGTGTGAGTGTAATATAAAAACAATAGAGAAGATTCATGAAAGTGTTGCATTTTGGTCTGCAACACTATCATAAGTGGAGAAATTTGGAGAGGGATGCAAGCAATTGTATATTTTATATCATAGAAAGCTTTCTTTAGATTGCAAAACTAAATGGAACTCAACATATGATATGCTTGTCACAGCAATTAGATATAAAGAAGTTTTCTACATAGTTTAGCATATGGATAGACACTACAAATGTCTTCCAATGGATAATAACTTAGAGTTAGCAGAAGAAATTTGCAAGAAATTGACAATATTTTATAAGATAACTAATCTTTTTTCTAATACTTAATATCCAATGGTAAATTATTATTTTGAAAAGGTGTATGAAATCAAGGAAGCTTTGATTGAATGGAAAGATTCTTCTAATGTCAATATTAGTACAATGGCCTATAAAATGTTTGAGAAGTTTGAAAAATATTGGGATGATGTGCATATTATTATAGCCATTTGTATTATTTTAAATCCATGCTTTATAATGAAAGCTGTAGGCTTTGTGTTTACTAATGTTTATGGAGCAAGTGCTTCCATGGAGATATAAAATGTTAGAAAAAATTGTTATGAATTTGTTTAAGAAAATCAATCTAGCGCCAAATCTTATCACAATAAGAGCACTGGTAGTAGTTCTTTAATTTCTTCAACAAGCAATGATGGTGCTTCTAGTGATTTTACAAGAAAATCAGGATTAGTGCAAGTAAAGTCAGAGTTAGAGGACTAGTTAGAAGAGCCTATGCTACCTTGGATAGATAATTTTGATATCCTTTGCTGGTAGAAATCAAATGGAATCGAGTATCCCATGTTGCAAGAAATAGTTATGGATATATTAGTTGTTCCTGATCCACAATTGCTTCTAAATCTGCATTTAGTACTGATGAGTGAGTAACTAGCTCACATAGAAGTAAACTAAATCTAGATACAATAGAGGCATTAATGTGTACTCAAAGTTGGTTATCATATGAAAAGAAAAAAGAGGTAAGAGTTTAGATTACATAATATTTACATTTCTTTAATCATTAGTAAACCTTCTATTACCATTATCTGATTTATTCAAAAAAAAAAAAATTCTTTGTAAATATAGAGATAATTGACTCTTTTTTTTTAAAAGAAATTTTTCAATTGTTTATATAAATTATATTTTATTGCAAGTGGAGCTTTCTAAAGAATAATGCTAAATCTAATCAAGGGTTTTGTGATTATGCTTAGCAATTGAAGAATTGTAGGACTTGACAAAACTCTATTTTTTTATTATGTGAAAATTTATATTTTTTACTCTTTGTTTTCATCTATGAACTTGTTGTTTGCACCTATGGTTTTGTTTCTCTCTTAGTCTTGATGTTCAATATATGATGCAATTTAATTTTCCTTTTTGTTCTTTTTTATTTGGTCTCTTATGTAGAATTTTGTAAGATTTTGATATCTTGCTTCTTTGCATAACAAGTAAATTAATAGTAAATTATAGAAATGACAGATGAAAATAAGTTGAATCATTAGCGAAAAAAAAAAAAGTTGAAGCAACTATCGAGTCGGGTTAGGTTGGGTCATGGGTTTCCTATTTCCTAATTAGGGCAAGTTTGGGTTAAATAAAAATAAAAATAAAAAATCTTATAGGGTCTTCGTGGGTTCTAGGGTATCCTATGAGTAATCAAGTTGGGCTCGGGTTTAAAGAACTCATCATAGACCCAGCCCGGTTGCATTCCTATGAATACTCTTTACACATTTTGATTCTTTCACCTTCATTATAACATTTTTCTAACTAGACAGTCGAAGTGCAAATGCTAGATGCAACTTAATTCACATTTGCTCATCTTACAAGCCCAGCTTATTCCACGTGAAGATGAGATCTAATCTAAGACTCTTTGCAACAAGGACATTGATCAATAGGAGCTAATAAACCCATCAACAGTATAGGTACAAATGGCTCCTTAATTCTTTAGGAGTTAAACTTACATATTTGATAGCTAACTTTGTTTATTGATGGTTTTGTAGGTTCGAGCTCTTTTATATCTCCACCTTCGAGTTCATTTCAATTAACTAGCATTTTTTACAAAGAAAGTTGAGGTTGCCATAGTGTAAAGAGGCAACAACTAATTTAAGGAGGATTTTATTTATTTATTTATTTATTTTCCTTTTATGATTGTGTCACTTTTATTTCTTTTTCTTTTTTTAAGAACCAAACAGTGAAATTATCGAATACAAAAAGTAAATTAAAAGCACTTACCTCTATCTTTAATTTCGTTATTTTTAATGTGGGTTAAGTTGGATTACATTTTTGGCCATCCGATTCCAAATCATGATGATTGATTTTTTTTTCCCTCGGTGCTTCTAAAAGGGAAAAGAAGTTGAATATTGTGGTGAAGTGGAAAGATAGTAAAAGGGTTGTATGGCTATCATGTTTTACATGCATGGTCTAGAGATGCTGTAGAATGCAAAATCATTACAAGCTAACACCCTAAATTAACTAAAATATACGTCCAAAGAGAACGATATTTCCGAAAAATGGGGTTTTAATATGGAAAAATTGAGAAAAGGCATGAAATTATGGCCTTAATGAATCGGAGAAATACATGGAACATCCATTTGAAGTTTGATCATTTAAAACAAGAATTTGGAATCAATTTTCAAAGTCATTTATAAAAAAGAAAAAGAAAAAGAAAAGAAAAGAAAAAGCCTAATGAAGGTCCTCTTCCTACCATTTTGCTGGTCCTAATGGAACATTTGTAACCGTGTAAAAGCTCCCAACATACCACATTCAATCATTATATAAAAACAATCCAGAAAATAATTACAAGCCAATACTTTAAATTGACTAAAATATATTTAAAAGAGAAAGATATTTTCATGAGTATATTGCCTACAATGTATACTCGAACTTTTCGTTTTTGATTATTAAAACTAGTTCTTTATATATATTCAAATAAGTGGATCATCTTCTTATTGTTTTTGTTAGTATTATTATATGTAACTAATTTTACACCCGTATATATATATATATATATATATATATATATATAAATCAATGTTATCGCTATATTAGATTGATGAGGTGAGCTCTCAAAATTCAATCCGACTTAACCCTCAGCTATTGAGTTACGAACCCTGGAGACTTGTTTTATGAGCACCAAATAAGTTTACGAGGCAAGGATATTTTACGAACATTAATAACTATATAGAAACTTTTGCGTAGGTTCACAAACTTAAGTCAACTTACGAATATTACAAGGTGAATTTGTTTTATATGTTCGTAATAAAATCAATGCTATGCAAAAATATAAGATAATTAGGTTTCCTTTACATAAACATTTTATAAATTATAGCAAATTTTGGAATTTTGGGTGTCTTTGCGTTACTTAAAAGAAAATTACAAATACTGAAATACTTTTATGTAAACCGAATTTTAGTTGTCTTACGAACATGGAACTAGTTTATTAAATACGGATATTTTACGAATATTTATGAGAATTTATCAATAAGTTTACAAACTTAACTGAACTTACAAAATTAAAAATGGTAATAGCGTAACTTCACTTTATATGTTCATAACAAGATCAGTAATGTTTTACAAACATCTGAGATCATAAGTTACTTTGCAATAAATATATACAAACTATAGGAAACTTACTAATTATGAGTGTCTTTACATTACTTAGAAGAAAATTACAGACACTAAAGTACTTTTATGAAGATTATGATATTTAGAGAAATTTTAGGGGGGGGGGGGGGGGGAAGTTCATTATACAAACTTTAATGTGAAATTAGTAATTGTTAATAGAGTTTACGAAATCATAGTATCATTATGAATTTATCACCATTTATGAAATTTTGATTGAAATTACGAATTCTCAAGGATAGTCATGCAACTTTATGTACTTTTACAAAAGTGGAAATACAAACTTTAAGCTGTTTTGTGGAAAGTTTAACATAAAAAATTGTGTAAATTAAACTACGAATATTTAAAATATCTTCCAAATTTTCAAGCATCCTATGGAGTTTAAAGCTTTGCTATGAACTAAAATAGATTTATGAATAATTTGTAATTTTACGTATTTTTGTGTGAAATTACGACTTTAAACATATGCATTAATTTAAGTATAGTTGTATAATAAGTGAGGAACCAAACAATTTTATTTTCACGCAATTTCAGAAAATCAATAAATGCATGTATGGTTTGGCCAAAAATAAAAAATAAAAAAATAAATATACATAAGGACTCAAACTACTTTTACGAATATCTTATGGTATGTTTAGTTTATTTCATAAAAGTGGAATAAAATGGCTATTTCTCTCATCTAGATTTATTCTTGTGTTTGATTGATGGAATTACTATTACTACAAAATAAGGAAATGCAATTTCTTTATAAGACCAAGGAAATATCTACTCTTTAAGTTTTTTGAAGTATATTTCTATATCTATTTATGAGAACTTAAAATAAATATAAAAAATAGTTATTATTTATCTATTTCATTCCTTAAGAGTTATAATTCTATTATTACCTTATTTTATTCCACAAACTAAATGTGTTATTATATCATCTTAAACCCTAAATATTAGACGAGATGTGACCGACTCATATAGAAAAAAAAAAAAATTAGGCCTCAAATAAAAAAAAAGGTAGTAAATGTTAAGGCCTATATTTGTAATTTTCTCATAATTTGAAAATCTAACAATAAAATTTTTAAATAAGAAATTCTAAAAAAAGAACATATTATATTAGAAGCTCAATTCATAAATTATCTAATAATTTAGAGTGAAACTTCTTTTTAAGTGACATCCTAATACCATCTTCTACATATGTCTAACATTGATAGCTCGTTTACTTCACAAATGGAATAAAGGGGATTGAATTTGAATTGTTATTTAATATTTTGAATAATAAAAATTTATGGGGAGTTGTTATTTGATGAATTGAATACCACAATAACAATTTTACATGATATGATATGAAAATAGAGTAACCATTCTCTTGACTAACCATGTAATGAGTTAGTGCATCTTCATAGAAGCCGTTGAATCAAAATTTGAAATGCTCATCCTACTCTCTCATGGCTTCCCTTTCCTGAGACCAGTGGCGTGTAATACACAAAATAACTTCATTTTCCCCACATTTTCCTTTACTCTACTTTTGTTTTTCCTCCATTATTCTATTATCCTTTGTTTTGTCTTTTCTTAGATTCTAATAAAAAATAAAAGAACAAGAAAATTAAAGTTGGTTGAGACTTCAGCTGATTAAACTTAAAAATTTTTCCTTCTTTTTTTATTTTTATATATAAATGATGGTAGGTAAGGCACTCTATTATTACAATCAACAACAATGAAATGCTTTGATAAAGATCACTAATGAAAGAATTAGTATTGATTAATTCCAAGTTTTATTTGATTTTGGCAGCCGCTTGAAAATAAATTCTCAACTTCTTAGTATGATTAACTCCAAATTGTATGGCAATCAAGTTACATCTCTAATAGGGCCCTTTCCAATGACTCAAGCCTAACCTATTGTGCTATCTTTATTCTGTCCTAGCTACCCAATTCGTACTTCCCTACTCTCTTCTTCTCAAGTATGACACTCTATCCCTCTCTTGTGTTTACTATTCTTGAAATTAAGGTTCCTACTATTAGAGATTTCTAATTGATATTTGTTGAATTTGTTTGTAAGATGTTGGTTTCGGGACTACTTTAAGTCTCCTCAACTCCTAAGGCACCAAAATTGGAGAAATAACAAGGATGTCCCTTTTCTGTTTATTTTCCCTATTTATATGTTGTTACATGGGTATAGTTGATGTATAACTGCAATCTAACTGTTTCTTGTTACAATCCATTCTATTGTTTTCCTGCTTGCATCCTATATCTACCTATGCTTTGACAATATAAATTCAGTGTGATCTTTGTATTTACAACTCTACCGTATTAGTAAGTAATGTAATCTTCATGCCACTTTGGTACTCTTGGCTGATGTCTAGAACGTGTTGTAATAATTTCCCCCTTGTTTGGAAAAACAAGCTTGTCCTTAAGGTTGAAATGAGGATACTGTAGCTTGATGTAGTCCCAATCTTCCTAGAAAGTATCTTCTAGTAGTAACTTACGCCATTGGACCAAAACTTGGCGAACTAACTATCCTTCCTTCATAATTTCTCTAGTACCCACAATAGAAAGAGGCTCAATAAGAGGATAACTCTTAACAACATCAGTAGGTGATTTCAAAGTAGGAACCCAAGCCAAAAGCTTTCTTAAGTACTAAGACGTGAAAAACATTGTGAACTTTGCTATAGGGGGCTGCTCCACTTCATAGGCACACGTACCAATATTTCGTAAAATCTTATAAAGCCCATAAAATCTTTTAGATAGCTTGTGAAATTCATGCTGAGACAAGGTAACTTGTCAGTATGGGCAGAGTTTCACAAAAACAAGATCCCCTAGTTAAAATTTAACCTCAACACGATGCCTATCAGCCAATGTCTTTATCCTCTATCGGGCAATGTAATCATTCTTTCAACAAGCATACTACCTCATCCCTGTCCAATAAGTCCCTATCAATAGCATCTAATAAAGATGTCCCTCGAACATAAGAAGTAATAGTAGGAGGTGATATGCCATACACTATTTCAAATGTAGTGTTGGTGCCCTCATGAAAAGGGGTGTTGTAGGCAAACTTTGCCCAAGGACGAAATTTAACCTAATCCCCAAGGCACTCTATCACATAACTATGCAAATACTATTGGATAGTGCGATTCAAAACCTCCGTCTACCCATCGGACTGGGGATGATAGGCACTGCTATAATTCAAATGGGTCCCACTTAATCAAAATAGTTCCTTCCAAAAATGACTCACAAAAATGGCATCTCGATCAGACACGACAGTTCTAGGAAAACCATGAAATTTAATGACCATATGTAAAAACAAGGATGCTACTTTCACTAGATGACAATACTTGGACAATTTGTCAACCACGACGAAAATAACTGTATACCCTTGAGATTTATGTAAGTAAGTAATGAAGTCCATTAAAATATCTTCCCAAATTCTATCGGGTATAGGCAATGGGGTTAAAAGGCCAGTAGGAGCTTGGGTCAAATACTTGAGTTGCTGACATTCAACACAAGCTCTAACGTACTCTTCCACTTGTGATCGCATCCCTTCCCACTAAAAATCAGGTGCAATTCTCTTATAAGTCTTCAAAACTCCAAAATGGCCCACACTAAGACCACCATGAAATTCTTTTAAAATTTGAGGAATAAGAGAATACTGTAGAATAAGAAATAACCAATGATAGAAATACAAAAGTCCATTCTTCTAAGAAAGTTGCCACTTCATGTTTTGTCTTACTGCCAAGTCATTAATAATGGTCTGAAACTCACGTAATTGAGTATATTCCTATTTTAGATAATCAACAAGGGAGACAATAAAAGAGGAAATAGCTAAACAAGTAGAATCATTCTCATGTTTCCTAGAAAGAGCATTAGCCACAATATTTTTTGTAGCCTTCTTGTAGACAATAGAAAAACTATAACAAAAAAGTTTAGCTAAATACTTCTATTGCTCCAATGTATGAATAACCTGATTCAAAAGTTCCTTAATACTACGATGATCAGTATAGATGAGAAAATGAGACCTCAACAAATATTGTTTCCGCTTACAAACCAATTTGATAGTAGCATGTAGTTCTCAAACATAAGTTGAGGCTTTACACAAATGAGCCCGAAACTTCTTATTGAAAAAGAAAATTTGATCATTCTCTTGTAATAAAATAGCTCCCATACTTAAAACCAAAAGCATTGTTCTCAATAACAAATTCTTTAGAAAAATCAAGCAAAACTAAGATTGGAGTTGAAAGTAAAGTTGCTTTAAGTCATTCAATAACAATAGTTGCAAATTCAGACTAATGAAATCTATCTTTTTTAAAAAGGTTAGTTAAGGGTGCAACAATAAAAGTATAGCCCTTAACAAAGTGGTGATAGTAACCTAATAGGCCCAAAAATGTCTTCAACTATTTTTAGTGTTGATGGTATTGGTCAAGTCAATACAGTAGTAACCTTAGTTGGATCCAAGCAAACCCTATCCTTAGAAACAATGTGGCCTAGATAGTCTATAGAAGTTTGACTAAAAGAGCACTTGTTCTCCTTTTAAAAAGAAAGTGTTATCAGCTAACACTTGAGAAATATGCTCCACATGAGAGTCCATAGTCTTGCTGTAAACAAGAATGTCACTTATGTAAAAAAAGGTTTGAAAATTTTGTTTATAATAGCTTGGAATGTGGCAAGTGCATTGCTCAAGCCAAATGGCATAACCAATAACTCGTAATGTCCCTCATGTGTACAAAAAGCAGTCTTCGCCACATTATCCTCATGCATATGGATTTGATGGTGCCTTGAATGAAGATCCAATTTAGCAAAAACACAAGCACCAAAAAGCTCATCCAATAGTTCATTAATAGTGAGAATGGGAAATTCATCATTTATGGTAATTTGATCGAGTACCTTGTAGTCTATACAAAAACGCCAACAACCATCTTTTTTTCTTTCACAGGCAATAGTGGTGAAGAAAATGGACTATTGATGTACTATATGATCCCTTAAGTAAGCATGTCCTTAACTTGCTTCTCAATCTCATTTTCTAGAAATGAGGATAACGATAAGGCTTTACATTGATGGGAGAAGTCCCTAGCACTAGATAGATGCGATGTTAAATATCGCGATGTAGTGGTAATGATGAGAGTGGTTCAAAAACTCTGCAAAATCTACCCAATACTTCTGATAAAAGAATATTTTCGGTAGTATTAGTGATGTCAAAAGAGTGACACCCTTCTTGAACCACTAAGTGATAATAAAAGACAATTGCATCTGTCTAAACAAGGTGACGCAACTAAAAGTGTGAAACTTAGCTTGTAGTAAGTGGAGTTTGCCTTATAATGTAACAGCAATCTCATTCCTCATAAACTACATCAATAGACTAAAGTAGTCAATAATGATAGGAACTAAACTATGTAAACACTGTACACTTAGAACCACCTCCACACCATGAAATAGTAGAACATAGAAGGTTTCACAAAACTCTACTCCTTGAATAATCATTTACACATAAGAACCTTGGCCTTCACACATCAACTTACTACCATTCCCAATCATCACTTGAAAACTAGGAGATGGTGAGATAGTTAATCTTAAATGTTTAACCAATCATGCTTGAATAAAATTATGTGTACTACCCGAATCCACTAAAATAGACACCTCTTTACTATTGATTACACCATTAAATCTAATGGTACGAGGTAAGGAAGGACCTAAAAGAGCATGATAACTAATATCCACTAAGTCATCAACAATTGAATCAAAATCTGGTGAGAAGTCTGGTGTGACTAAATTGATATCTGCACTTTAAAAATCATCCGCAACGTCTTGTTCCTCACAAAGCAATGAAAAAAAATTTGCTTTGCATTTATGATTCCAATGAAACTTCTTGTCATAATTAAAACATAAGCCTTTCTCTTATCTAAGCTGCATCTCATGAGTAGTAAGTTTCTGGATAGAATGGGTAGTAGAAAAATTAAAAGGGGTAGAAGAAAGAGAATGAGTAAGGGGTGGTTTAGAAAATTGTAGGATAGAAGGTTTAGTAGTAATAGTTGAGGAAGGTACAATAGAAAAGAAAATAAATTGCTCATGAAATTTAGCTAACCAAACTGTGTGCATGAGAGAAGTAGGTTTAGCTATTTTAACATCTCATTGAATAGCGACCTTCAAACCTGAAACAAAACAACTAGTCAACAAGGACTTAGGCACTCCAACAATTCAATTAGAAAGAGAATCAAAGTTAGACTAATACCTAGAAACAAATCTTCTTTACACCAACTTTGATAACAACCCTTGAACATCTTTATATTTAGATGGTTTAAAATGAATTTCTGACGCTTTCATTAATGCAGTCCAAGAAGTAATTTGATTATTGTTAAATATCCATTTATACCACTGTAAAGTAGGGCCTTGTAATGTGAATGAGGCCATGGTAAGATGTTAACTATCCGGAATCTTATGAAAATTGAAAAATTGTTGGGATTCAAAAATCTAGCCAAAAGAGTCATGACTAGAAAACTTAGGAATTTCCAATTTGATACCTTTCAAAAAAATTTCACTAATGAAAAATTATGATCTATAGGAAATGAAGAATCAGAAATATTTGTGGAAGCAGAAGATAAAGTGGAAGAATTCTAAGGCTGATGTTGTGAAAGTTCAAGATTATCAGCTCATATTGCTAAAGATTGTAATTGTGTATTAATAGTGGTTAAGGTATGCTCCACTCCTTGAGTACTTTGTTGCATAGTAATGAACATACTCTTAGTAGCATCCATGTCCATGGTCTGGGAGTATAAACTTAATTCTTGGGCCATGATGCAGACAAGAGCAGCAAATTGATAGGGCCTTTCCGAATGATTCAAGCTTAGCCCTATTATGCTATCTTTATTCCATCCTAGCTACCAATCCATACTTCTCTACTCTCTTCTTCCTCTCTCATGTTTACTATTCTTGAAATTAGGGTTCCTACTATTAGAGATTTCCAACTGATATTTATTGAATTTGTTTGCAAGATGTTGGTTTCAAGATTACTTCACATGAGCCTTCAACTTGTAAGGCACCAAAATTGTAGAAATAATAGGGATGTCCACTTTCTATTTATTCCCCCTATTTATATGTTGTTACATGTGTATAGTTGATGTGTAGCTGCAATCTAAATATTTCTTGTTACAATCCATTCTATTGCTTTCCTGCTTGCATCCTATAGCTACCTATGCTTTAACAGTATGAATTTGCTATGATCTTTGTATTTACAACTCTGACATATTAGTAATTAATGTAACCTCATGCCATTTTGGTATCTTGGCTGACGTCTAGAACGTGTTCTAACAATTTCTTGTGAAGAATATTTAAATAAGGAAATGTAAGTGTAGACTATTATTTATGTAAACAATATCAGCAAGCCACCAAATTAAATAATGTTATCAAAATCTTCCTCGCCATCTACCAGAACCAGTAATCAAATCGATCTCACTACAAATCATTCTACTTTTAATCCGATAAACTTTTGATATAAGTCAAATTAATTCCTTTTTGGTAACATCTTTAGATTCTATTAACACTTTTCATACTAGAAATCAACATTTGGAGTCTAATTTAAACAGAGATGAAAATTTTAATGATTTAAATGGAAAATAAAACTTTTTAGTGGTTTAAATATATTTGCTTTCCATATCAATCCTTTATACAATCTTCTTGGAAGAAAAAAAAAAAGATTCGATGCTAATAAATTTACATAATATATTAGTATCATTGAAGCCTTTTTCCTTATTAGATGCTTTCCTTGTGTCACTTAGGGTTAATGCTATCTCTTAAGGCTTGTGCTCCGCTAATGAATGATTGATGTTGGTGTTTGATTGCCTAGCCATGCTTTTTCCTAACTTGTCCTTTAGATTCCTCCTACTTGCTAACATTGTGCTTGTTTGCCTTCCTTTGCTTACATTGTGCTTTGATTCACTCTTTATATTCCTCTTGTTCAATACCTTCATTGCAATGGCTAGTTATTTTATTGATCATTTCGGTTGGTTTTTCCTTAGGATAATTGGCAGATTTTGAAGAGTTTTTATAATGACTAGAGTTTTAATTATTTAAAAATATTATCTTATCCCACAAGTTTATATTTCTTTTTTAAAAAACTTAAGTTATTACTTTAAAAGCAATTGTAATTTTTGCAAAGACTCTTCCCAATTGCCTTTTATTCAAAAGATACATTTGTATCTTTCTTTTCTCTTCTCTGTTCTCCCTTTCCTCACTTTTTCCTTCTCCCTAGTAGTTTTCTTCCCTTCTTTGCAAAACGCAACGAGACTCGAAGGTAAGTAGATCATTCTTTCAATTTTTCTTCGGTGTCAACACTTCTTAAAGTGTTTAGCGTGAATTAGATGAAAGCAATAGATCTTTGATGCATTCTTGAAAAGGAGTAGCATTAAAGGATGGATTTTTAAAGAGTTTTATTAGTAAGCTCGAGTGTTTGGGTCGCATTTAAGTATGTTTTGTAATAGGTTTGTATTAAAAACATGTTTGGGCATCTCAAATTATAGGTTTATAGGAATTTCCCTTGTGTGTGTTGAGTTCTTCAAGATATTAAGTAAGTTTTGATTTCATTGTGTTTCTATATGTATTAGAGAATAAAAGTCAATTATTTGATTGTTTCCATGAAGGATAGTGAATTTTGGAATGTGTTACACAAATTACTATGGAGAAGTGTAAAGTGGTGCGACATTAGGTGCAGTTTTGGTGATGTTTTGCGAGGTTAGAAATGAAAAATTTTGTAGGAAATTGCTAGTGACGCATTTTTGGTGCTCATAAGGTAAGTTAGAAGATGAGCGAAAATACAATGTAATAGTTTTTAGAGCATAGAGGGTTGAGTAGAGAGTAAGTGAGACTACAAAATCATAGTTTTTGTTAGCAAAAAGTAGGCAAACTATGGTGTTACATATTTTAGTGAGCAAAAGGTTAAGTAGAGAGTAAGATAAAGGGTAAAGCAGAGAGTAGTAGAAGAGAGCATGCTCAAGTTATCTTAAATTTTTATTAAGCTTTACTATTTGTGCTTAACACTTGGTTCTAGGAGTGAAGATAACTTATATTCTTATGAGCCTTTTTATTTAAGTACATGTGTACCTTACTTGTTGAACATGTGTGTTAGAATATATATAAAATAAATCTAAATAATATCCGACTTATAAATCTATTTTGTTGCTTGTGTGTAGCTTGACCTAAAGATTGGAGGTGGTAGACCTTATAGTAGCATCCTAATGATTGATAATGGTGTTGTCCCTTGCAAAGTTACATATCAATAGGATCCAAGTAGATTCAGGATGACTCTTGAAGTCATGGAATCATGGGTGTCAAGACTGAAGGTGGTAGCACCTAACACCATATACCAATAGACTCATGGACTCACAAGTGTTGGGACCAAAAATGATAGTATTCAATTCTGTAAACCTATATATAAATATATATTCATGTGTTGTACCTATTTTGCTTGTCAAACTTAAATAAAGATAATTAACCTATCGATTGTGTTAATGCATTGCACTTATATGCCTATGATGTGTTATTGCATGACATGTGTGTATATCTATGATACTCACAAGCATGGTAATAGTTCATCCCTTGTGAGACCTTTTGTTTTCAACTACAAGTTCGTCAAATGGGTTCTTAGCATACAATGAGTTAGGGATTGATTACTACTAGGATGGGGAGGATATTGAAAATGTTTATTACTATGATGATTAGTAGTTAGGAGAGAGTGACTAGACGTTGAAGTTGGTTTTTGTTAGGTTGTTTTTGTGCTATGGAGATGGACTCTAGTTGCTATCATTATGAAGCCTTATGTCATGTTAGTTTGTTTTTTGTGATATAGGATCTAGCATGGACTATAGCTATTTGTTGTTATTGGTGTATTTAGTTTCAACTGATCATATGATATGTTGTGGACAAGTGACTCTTCAGACCAACTTTGTGTTGTATTTAATTGGAGATATCAATTATGAGTGTTTGGGCAGTTGTTGTATTAAATTGTGATTTTTAGTTGGGTTTCCAGCCTTTGCATGTTCTTACCTCATAATAACACGTAATGGATTATAATGTCTTAAGTTTTAAGATGTTACATTTTTCTTCTTTTGAACTATTAGTGCCTTTTCTATCTTCTGCATTGTCCTTGCTAGGCACCATGGGATCTTCCCCTATTCTTTCCTCAACCACATGTTTCACTATTATGACTAATACGTACGCATGTTGCATAAAAGAAAATAAAAAATATGTATATAAAAAAAAAAATGGGCATTGTATCCTACATTCAATATTATCTAGGATGTCAGCGTGTACCAACAGCAAGTTGAAATTGACTTGAACATAGATACGTGCAAATCTCCCTCTTTCTGCGCTCCAATGGTGTAAGAATTAAAACTCAATACAATTTCAAGAACACTGCCAATCTATCAAAGTGCCATAAGCGAATAGTTTTTAGAGAAAGTTCGTTAATCCTGGTCCAAACTGCCAGAGAGCCAAACCCTATCAAAGATGGTCTGAAATTGGGATACTATCTCCTAATTGATCCCAAAATGACCCATTTACAAACCAATCCTTCCTTTAGGATCCACTAGATATCTTCCTCTGAATTAAGAAGATATCATATAATAGCCCTTGCCATCAAACTTGCCACGAGCTTTTCAAAGAAAGGCAACTTTGTTATATAGAGTCCTGTATACAGTCCCAATACTTTTATTTTTAAGTATTTAGCCTTAGTGCCCTAATAACCTCCTTTTCCGTTTTATTAAAATGGAAACGTCTTACACCCCTTAAGATCACTTTAGTTTCCGTTTTAAGAAGAAGAAGTGATGTTACAGTGAGGTCGTGCGTTGGAATATCAGTCCAGAGGGATCCTCATTTCACACTGAAAAGGTGTGGATCCAATGGTAGAAAACTTTTAAATCAGGGGATGAGAACAATATCCACCGGATGCTCGTAACAAAGCGGTGAAATGAAGAAACAGACAAAGTAGATTGTACAAGATGAACACTTTTGATGATCTCATATTGGTTAACAAACTCAAATACATACATGCATAACCGCAGCAACTTCCAAATTGCGTAGACTCGGCGCTGTGATTCTATAACTAATGCATCTACACGCCAACCATGATGTACAAGTGTGTGTTGGGATTCTAGGATCGATAAATCAACGAATGCCCAAAACTCCAAAATAAGAGAAGCCCGGATCCAATACTTCAAGAATCATCCTACTAGAGTTTTCAGTCAGCTATTCCCTGCATCATATCAAAAATCTATATCAGCACTAGGACAGATGCATTTATGGTCAAAGTAGCCTGTCTTTAAGAGTGACGTTGTGTAGATAGCCTGTAAGGCCCACCGTATCAAATCGAAATTATCTTCCACTAACCATGTCAGATCCCGGTCGCTTATACAGATGAAGGTGCTTAATATGATTCCATGCACTCACATTTTCATAAAAGTATGACAAAAGTAGGTATGCATACAGGGATTGGTCCTAGTCAAGCTACTTGCTCTTACAAAAGACCACCCTCTTTCCGTCACTTGTTTTTCGTGCATCTAGCATTCACTTCACTGAAAGGAAAGCTTCAACATGTTACATCCAATTGATGAATCTCAAGGTTTCATCAAATGTTCCCCAAGCCAAGCCATGATTCTTTAATAATTAACATTTGCTAATACCTATGAGAATGTAGCACCTAGACATGGAAATAGATATACATTAAATGTCGGAAAAACAATGGAGAAACTTGGAAAACAATCAGAACTATAAGTTCTTGTAAATCCTTCATCTTTGTCTTTGAGGCTTCATATATTTTAAAACAACCTATCACTAAGAAAAAATTTTCTAAAGATGAAGTTGAGCCTATCTGCACAAAGCTAACCAGACATATTCTAGGGATATCAGTTCATGAACAAATGACCTAAAATACTAACCTTACAAGGCTTCGATAGTGATTCCAAAGCGAACTTTAAACTGCCTAGCCTTAAATGAGTGATATAATATATAATAAAAAGAATCATAACCAATCTATAAGTTCAAGATTTTAGATTAAATTGCTGTGGATCTATAATTCAACACAATATCACAGTGGAAGACCCTGCATTCAATTGTCCTTATTGTCATTTGACTCCTAGGTTAATCGTTTCCATGTAATGGCCTTAATCTTTGTTCAAGGCCAGACATGAAAAAGACTGTTAAGGTATAAAATATAAAATTAAAATTAACATTAAACAGATAGTACTCACATCTTCCATTCTGGAGCCAGTAAACCAGTATCGATGCTCACATTCATCACAGCATCCTCATTTTCAATTTCTGCATCTGTAAATGTAAGGGCTCGCTGGAGCTTCTTTGGTAAAAATACCTCAACTTCAACCATGTATGTGGCTGTTACAGGTCGATGGTCAGAAAGCTTTAGTTCAGCTCTCCTATAGCAAAGCTGCTTCATCCCCTTTCCATATGAAAGAATTCGGTCACACCTAGTCACCAAAAGTGAGTGATTTTATGAACTTAATAAGGAAACAAATTAGAAATTATCAAACTAAGTCAACACCAAATCGTAACAGTTTCCTGCCACATTTCCTTGGGTATGTGTTTAGAAAACTGAGAACTAAACTAAGAAACTGTACATTGATTCAAAACAGAAGATACAGTCATAAACAGAAGAATTATAGACTCAAAGCTGCAGGGGGAAATTTGAATGTGACAAAAAATTGACAGAAAACAACCAGTTATCCAAGCACTAAGGAGTATAGTTCACGGGTGACTTACCATGCCGGAATACGTCGACCCATCTTTGGATCCTCTCCGTAATACATCTCTGAATTTACCTCATACTTGTATGTAGGAGGAAAATTCAAAGTACCCTCAGACCATCCATCAAAAATTCGACCTTTCCTTAGCTCCCTTACAAGCTGTTGCATCAATGTGAGAATTAGTGTCCATGTTCAGATGAAATGAGCTTCAATATTATACTTTAACACAATGAAAAAACTGCAACAACTTCAGATCCCCAAGGGAAGAACTATTTTAGGAAATTCCACCCCCACCAATTTTAATTTTAATAGTTCAACCATGGAAGGCATTACTTTGATCAAAGTTCCATTAACTTTTATTGACGTTTCAACCAGTTTGAATGAGGCTGAAAAAAAAAGAATAAAAGAGAGAGGAAAGAAAAGAATAGTACATATGTGAAGCAAAATAGCTTTAACAGATCTAATTCATCACACTATATTACTTTTTGGGTAAGGTCATCACACTATATTGTAGATACAGGAGTTTCCTTATTTAAAAGAAAAGTAGGCCCGGGATAATTCTTACTACTGGCATCTAGACTCAGAGCTAGCAATAGCAAACTAGTTAATTCTAATGCCCATAACAATCTCAAGATTGTAAGAAGAAAAAGAATACAGTTGCCTACCTGGTCTTTCTCAATCAGCTTGGACCACTCCTTTTTTGATATGAGTTCCCGTGCTCTCTCGTATGACAAGTTAATACGATAGTTGAGGTCACCCATCCAAATTATCTTCCTGCAACCAATGGCAAGTTCATTATTACTTTCAGATTAGGATATGAAGGAAAAAAAAATTAAAAAAAGAAAAGAAAAGAAAAATCAACTGTAAATACAGAAGGGCATCATCCTTATTGCTTCTCATCAATGAAAGATGCATTATTGTCTATGGCTGTTGCAACAATTACAGCTCCACCTAACTATGAAAGTGATAAACTAAATAAAAGCTTTCAATTATAACCATATCCGTTGGCATGAAAACAACTCCCTGTGGAGTGTAAAAGTGAAAGATACAGCAAATTGCACTTTTATTATCTTTTCCAAAGTTGCATATCAAAATAAAACAATACTACCAACAGAACATTTATAACTCGCAGTATGATAATGCATGAAAAACTTAGCCACAGAAGCACCAAATGTGGAAATGAATGCACCTAAAATTTTTTAATGCCTGACACTCACTCATGGTCAAGGATGCCTTTAGGGAGCCGAATGCCAGAAGCTGAATGAAAGAGAGTTCTCCGACGAATTTCATGCACATTGGAATTTCTTTTAAGTTCGTCTCCATCTTTCTCTCCAGATGTCAGATGAGAACAAATAAAGCAAAAGAACGTTTGATATATGGACATACTGACTGATATTGATCCCTGCAATAGTCATATTGAATTGATTGATATATGCAGTTGACAGAGATAGAAACAATTAAGACTACAGAGTCTCTTTTTCTAGGAACTGATAAACTGTAATATCCATCCAAAATGAATAATGTTTGTGCAACTATGCTAGGCCTATAAAGATGAAATTATCATCAGATTTCTTTCCTTTTTTCCTTTTCCTTCCTTCTTTTTGCCTGCTTTCATTGTATGTGAGCAGATAACAGGAGTAACCAAAGAAGATCCCAAGAACACAATGAAAACGGATCAATATGTTAGTTAATCTCATGCAAAAGCAACGGTTTATGAAAAAGCCACATAATACTGTTATTAACTTTCTGATTCCTAGATGCAGAAAAGGCTTCTATGTGCAGTGTAGAATTTCTCCATCTAGTTAGTTCACTAATAAGGAAATTATCAAACCAAGCACCAGAACTTTCATTACAAGAAATTACTGTTCAAGTAAACACAGGATGATCTCTGGACCTTACACTTGATACAATTGTCCTATCAAAGTAAAGATGATGACTAACCTTGTTACCAATGTAGCCCATAACTCCCACACCAACAGTTGAGACCTTCACATTTCGGATATGTCTACGTAATCTTCTTCGTACCCATACAGTAAGGAATATCCCAACCATCTGTTTACTTGCAATCCTCACATAAGGCGATCTTTTTCTTCTTTTCAAAAGAGATTCAAGGTCAATCTCTGCAAGTAAGGCTAGTTTAGAGGGAACTTCATTTTCCGAATACTTGAAAGAGTTGTATGTTCGGAAGGACTTCGATGCCTTGACGGATTTAATTGACTTAAAGGAAGAAGGTCTCTCTAGGACATGCTGAGGTATCAGGTTCAGCGGGGGCTCTGGCCAAGTCAAACCAATCTTCTCAGTGCCACTGAGGTTTCTCAAAAGCTTCCTATGAGCCATTGGAACTTCTGCATTTTCTGTAATGTCTTCATTCTTCATGCAATTCAAACGGTTAAGCCTCTTTGGTGAAGACAACTGTCTCTGAAAATCCTGCTCCCCCTTCACATAGTTGCCACCATCAATATATCCTGAACTTCCAGCAGTCGGAGAATCACTTTTGCTTATGAGCGGTACTTCATCAGCAAAAGATTCTGTTTCTTCATCAATAGGGTGGACTACTTCATCCCTATCACTATCAGTCTCAAGCAGGATTTCCTCTTCCATGTCAGGGATGTCATCGGATGGCTTAAACCTTGAGGGAGAAGGAGGATCACTATAGCATTTAACTTTGGTCATTGCAGGTTGGACTCTATTTAATGTTTCACGAATGATGTTTTCCCATATTGGAACCGGGCGATTATCTTCAGCACCAAATATGTTCCCAGCATTTAACGGAATTATTTCCTGGAAGCTGTAATCAAAACATCATATCCATGCATTGAGAAGATAGTGCCACCTTAAGTATATAGCAAATAACAAATGCATCAAGGACAGAAAGAGGAAAATATAGATGAGAATTCATGCTTTGTGATAAAATATCCCTTCTTCAAAAGTAGCACCAGAAAAAGCTTAAAGCATGGGCGATGAGGAGCATTAGAACACTGGTGAAAAAAAGAACATACCCTAACACATAAATGTCAGCAGGCTCATTGGCATTTATCCATTCATCTATATCCAGATCCTCAGGTGGGATTTTTCCGGCAACATTCCACGTTGCAGCACGTATTCTGGACATTAGATAATTCCATCATAAAAATAAGGCCAAATTGATCTCTGGCTCAAGAATATAACCACTAGAAAATGCTCAACCAGTTCACAACTCAACACACATTAAATTAGTTGGTTAGCAAAATTGATCAGATGAAAACGTACTTGATTTCCTTTGTATTTATATACTGAGCTCTGAAAGTCTCTGATTTTCGTCTTCTTAACAATGGAAAGGCATCTGCAAGCAAATATTGAATTTAAGTCAAGAAAATAAAACATGGAATTGCTCATCATTCAATCAAAGAAAATTAGTTCCAGATTAAACCTTTTTGGATAACAAAATTCAACAGAGACCTCGTTTTATGAACCCATTTAAGCAAATGTAAGTCACACACCATCATGACATCCGTGACCTTATGCTTAAGGAGACTGGGAAAAGATTCTACTATTTTGGCATTTTGCTTTTATAAGTTTCCTCTTGTTGTCATCTCCAATAATATTTTCCTTCGTCAACAATTGCTATCTTGGCAGTAAAATAAGAAATCTACAGATTGCTACATAAATCTTCCAGCAGAAGTTAGAAGAATCAGACAAGCTGTTCGGTTACTTCGTCATAAAATTTACTACCTATGAGTTTGCCTGTTTGAGTAGTGCTACTGAGTAATAATCTATCCAATGCAAATTTAGTATAAATATCGTATCTTTAGGAAAAAACTGATCGTAATACGGTCCTCCATTAAACAATGATTATTGGTAAATTCCACTAATGTAAGGCACCATATGGCAGAATATCAGCATTAGAATGGATGATACTGAAACAAAATCCGAATCCTTAAACAAAAGCTTGTTTGTACCATTTGACCCAGCCTGAGCTTCATTTCCGCTGCTGGTCCTTAACCTAGATCCTCTTTCCCCTCGGTCAAAGTCTGCATGGTGACGACTTTAAAATCAGAACGATAGATCCAACCGACCATGGAACCAAGCACAGTCCAGAGCCCAAACAAAATGTGATATAACTCAACCAACAAACATTATGAGGCGAGGGAGTCCCTGAGCTCCCAGCCTTCTACAATAATTTAAAAGATTCAATAGAAGATCCTTAAAATTATTAACAAAATTACAATACATCTTCGTCCCCAACACCAGGATTTCACCGTACCTCCTCCTTTAAACCATTGCAGTTAATTCAAACAGAACCAGTAAACATAGAATCAACTAACAAAAGTTGACATCAAAGCGTTGAGCTTTAGCAGAGCCAAAGAAAGGGGTATAAACAAAATTACCTTCAGAATCGGAAGCAGAATCGAAATTATCATTTTCATCATCAGTATCAGCACTGTAATCAGATTCTTTGGAGCTAATATTCAACAATTTGCGCATAACCACTCTTCCCCAAAACAGCTGCAGGAAGGAGCAATCCAAACAACATATTTCAGCCCAACCTTTTCTCTGCAAATTCTCTCAGTTATACATACCGGTAAACCAGAATGGGTACATGAAAAATAACTACTTTTTTTTTCTCAGTTTATATACAAAAATAGAAAGAAAGAAAGAGCAATGTTGGTTTCAGCGACAATAGTACCTCTGAGTGTTGCTTAGACCTCTGTTGCTGCCTCATCACTGTGGATGTGGTGGTCATAAATCACAGGTTGTGGATTGCACGAAGAAAGAAGAAGTTGAAATCAATGGACTTTTAATAATGAAACGGGGGCTTATGTTAAAGACCTAAATGATGAACTATACAAGTCAGCCGTTGTGTCTGGAGAGGACGTAAATAACGACCAGACATGGAGGGGAAACTCAACCTCAACGGTAATTTAATTAGAAATGGAAGAAGGATATGGTCTTGTTTTTTTATTGCGCTAACAACATTTTTATCTTAATTTTTTTTTTTAAAAAAAAAAAACCAAATAATTATGATTCCAAAGTTTTGACTTTTGACTTTTTTAGGTATTAGTATTTATTTAATTAATTCGGCGTGATCTGAAAACACGATATCCACAGAGAGAGAGAGAGAGAGGACGGTGAGTAAGCGCTGCCAAGTTCGCAGGGGAGTTGAAAATGGGAGTGGATAAACAAAAACAGCAACGGCGTTGCCAAAAAAAAAGAAATGGAATTGATGGATTTCATGTAAAATCGGTATATTTATACAATTATTAGTTAATACCGTATTAGCATTTGTCCACCTTGTTAGAAAATACTGAAAATGTTTTTTTTTTTTTTTTCCCAGCCATCCCATTTGCACGAAAGACACATTGCAAAGCATTTTCTAAAAGATTTAGATCCTACCAAGAATTATATTCTTTTAGCCAGCGAAGTTCCTTATGCTCTAGCTACCCTTGTGGTTTTATTATGTTTGATGTAATATAATATATACATTGTGTTTGAAATTATATTGATTAATCATTTTGTGTTAAATCATAATTGAACTTAGAAAGTAATAGAACTATGCCCCACTCATGTGTTCATTCAATATATTCCATACACATTCCATGTGCTTGATTACAATGTTTTTATATCGACATCTTTTATTTTTCAAATATAAGTGAATAAACTTACAAAAACACGAACTTGAATATAGAAAATGTCGTTGACCCAATTTGACAATGAGAAATTCAGAATAATTTTCCCTTTTGCCAACTAGAGTGTTAACAAAAATAAATAAATAACCCTTTTTTTTTATATTACTTTTTCAATACATGCACTTAACATAAATTCTATTGCCATATTCTACCTCGAGCATCGTGGATGATATAATCCCTTTCTCATCTAACAATATCGACGTAGGAGATTTTTGGGAGGAGGTAGCCGGATACTAATTGGGATGGTTAGTAAATCCTTAAAAAAAGCTTTTAAATTATAGGATTGGTCCTATTTTATATGTAGATTGTAATTCACTAAAATAGTAGTTTTTTTGTTATTATTTAAAAAAAAATTGGGCTTTTTCCATCATGTTGTACATTCAACAAAAATAAAATAAAACAAAAAATTCTCTTTTTTTTTTTAATTTTTTTTATGACGGTGGATCATAACCCAATGTGGATCGACTTATGTAGCTCAAAAGTACCATACAAATACCACACACGCCTACCAAGGGACGAGTTCGGTGCTTATGGTAGGACCAGTAGAGAGTGATCGACCTCAAACTTCAAAGCTCAGCGTTGAATGTAGGAGAAGGGGGGCCCCAAAATGTAAAAGGCCCACGGTTTTGGTTACGAACAATTTCATTGAGAATTATGAAATGCTATATGATTAATCAAGTACCAAACCAAATTTGAAAAACCCAAATCAACCTTCCATTAAAAATTCATTTTATTATGTGTTCAGTGGATGTGGATGGATGACTCTGACAGGATCCCTACAACATGCTAAAAGTATTCAATTTTGAAAATCTTAAAATCCATGTAATCAATAAATGTTTTCAACAATATCCGCCCTCTTAATGTGTGGGGGAAAACATAGTACATCTGTCATCCGTTGTGCCACATGATCCATGATTAATAGTGTCGCATCGAGGCCAATTTTGTTGTTTTATTTGGGGTTTGAGGTTTGAGAAAAATATCAAAAAAAGTAACGAATGGACACGCATCATCCAAAAATAAATATGAAGAAGTAAAAACACATGCAAATTTCTTCATTGAAAGTATTGATGGTTGGGGGGAGAATCCAGCGGGATATACGGCATGCCATGCCATGTGTGGTGGGTGCATTCTTTAAATTACGCCCATCGATGTTTCTATAGTTTTGAGGACTTCCCGAAGTTGACCCTTCCTTCACTAAAAAAAGGTTATATGATAACAACCCCTTCACATGCCCTCTAACCTAATGTCATAAGATAACGTTGTAAATTGCATATATAGCTCACAAATATAGAAGTGTATGGCTAAGCATATAATTCGTATATAATCCAAATGGATACCAATCTAATTTTTAAATTTTCTTTAATTTGAAGTTTGTTTTATGTTTTTTATGAGTATTTAAGGTTAGTTTTATACTTTTATAAATCAAGGGTTTTGATTTTACATTGGAAGTTTCAAACTACTCATTTTTTAATGAAATAAATACAATTCTAAATATATATATATATATATATATTATTATTTTGGTCACTATGCTAAAAATCATAATGAATGCTGATGACGTTTCTTTCATGTCGAATAGCTGGTAGTGAGCAAAAGATAATTGAGAAGTAGAATGCCAAATTCATCACCTTACAGGTTGATTTTCTATGAAATATGATATCAAGTGCAAATATATGAGAATGATGACACATTTACTTGGGATTTTCTATTAAATGCCTATATGTGGATTCATCCTTATTGTATATCACGAAAAGTATTAAATTGAAAAGAAAACAAATTAATGTAAATTGAAAACCAAAGAAATCGAAGTCAAATTGAAAGAAAGAGCTTGAATAGAGCATTACAATGTTCAATTTATATATATAACATTTTTTTTTAATAATATATAACCAATTCGAATCGGTTGTACGTACAGTCTATGCCCTCCATTTTGCATCTAATGGGGATTCTCTCGGACAGGAAAGGAACGTGAAAGGCAAAGGTACAAGATACTACTGTCCATGCGGGTCCGTCATCACTCATGGACGTTCATGTGGCCGATGGCCAATATTTGCTGCTGCAGCGATTGATGAGCAAAGGCTAAGTTTTCATTGGCTAGAGGACACCGAAACCATTCCCACATGGAAACCTCCCCGAAACTTCTTGCATTTAATGTTCATTGTTACTTACAGCGACGTTTTCAAGGAAATTTTTTTTTTTTTTATGTTTATTTTCGTGTTTTTAATTATATCGAGCTAATTTTTAATTTTATTATTAATTTATATATTAAAATATTATTCCATGGGCAATTCCCAGTGCATGTCGCTGTCCTCATCGCCAGTCCTTGATTCTTTCCCCAAAAGATTGCCCCACAAAGGCATTTTTGGTCCACTAGCAACTGGGAGGTATCTGTTTTCCCATCTCATATTTTTCATCTTTCTTTTTTTTTTTTTTTTGGTTAAAAAAAGAAGGAAAAAAAAAAAAAAACAAAAGAAACAAAAAGCTGGTAGACAGAGCATCCTTTTGAAGAGATAAATCTTATTTTCGCCGGTTAAATGGGTATATTTAATCTAGTGAAACAGATGTGTATATATGATTAATCAAAACAAACTTGACATAAAGGTTTAGAGATAGTTAATATTTGTCCAAGTTGAAGCAATTACTGTAATTTCTTTTGATGCAGAGGCAAATAAGATCCTTATATGGTGGTCTTCGTTCTATATTTGGCATTTTTAATGAGGCTGTAAATGTGTGAAAATAGGTAAACAAAGAAAAAAAAGAAAGTTTCTATATTTTGTTTGGGAAATTGAAGAAATTCGAACGAAATGTTTTTTTTGTCTTATCTTATTTGGTTAATATAACAAAAGCAAATGGAATTAATTGAAATATTTAGCTAGTTATCATTTTAACTTTGTTTTCAGAAAATAACAAAAACAAATTGAAAAAAAAAATCGAAATCTTAATAAACTAAAATATCTTTTATTTTATCATTTTAACTTTACATTCAGAGATTTTTTTTTCCTTAATAATTTTACATCAATTTCCATGAATTTAAGTGCATGTGCATTATTTGTCCATTTTTTTTTTTTCAATCCATTCAAACCGGTACCATTTGAGTAAAGAAGAATTCCTTTTCCACTTTTAAGTTTTTAACAAGGTAACTTCTTATTAAATTGATTCATATCATTCATTTCCCTAGTATTAGGGTTTTACGTGAGGTGATTGGTTAGTTTTAAATTGGGATAGCGATGCGGAAAATTATTTTGACTCAGTAATCATTGCTTTTAGAGAGTATATGTCAAACCATGTTCATATTTATTTATTTTATTTAAATTGACCTATTTTGTCATCACACAAGCGCATTAGTGTCATGTTTTGAAGTTTTTTAGATTGTATATTTTATAGGAGAAAATATATTTTTAATTCTTAATATTTTATTTAAAAAAAAGAAAAGAATTTTTGTCAAATCTATTAAGTTATCTATCCATTCATAACATATATCAACTTTAGATTGATTTATAATAATAAAACTAACAAAATAATAATATTAAATATATTTATTTACATGATATAATAAAAAATAATATTAAATTTGTTTAATGATATAATATAACAAAAAATAATAAAAAATACAAAAATAATAATTAAAAGTTAGAAAAGGGTTGAAAAAATTATGTATACCCTACCAACTAGTTTAAGGCTAATTAGAAACTAATATATGCTTAAAATGGAAGAAAATTAACATATTTAATACAAGTTCTATTATTGTAAGGTTTTAAAAACCTTAATAGCTCAAATAGAAGGGGAAAAAAAAGGTTGAGGATTCAAATTGACAAATAGTTAATAAAAAATAATATTAAATTTATTTAATGATATAATATAACAAAAAAGTAAGAAATACAAAATTAATAATTAAAAGTTAGAAAAGGGTTGGAAAATTTTATGTACCCTAAGCATCTTAACCAACTAGTTCAATACTAATTGGAAACTAATATACGCTTAAGATAGAAGAATTGTAAGGTTTTAAAAACCTTAATAACTCAAATATAAGGAAAAAAAAAAAAAAGAGTTGAGCATTCAAATAGACAAATAGATTAACATTAAGGATTAAAAATATACTTTTCTCTTTTTCATAACATTCCATTAGTTTTCATATAGTCTTCATTTATTATCTTGTTTTAATTGGTCTTAATTTGTTTACCTTTTCAAGTTGTATAATATCCTTTTTTTTTAACCTTATAATACACCACGTACTTAATATTTAACTATATAGATTCAATTTCATTTGAAAAAAAAAATACATTTATAGTCCTTAATATTTAACCAATTTTCTTTTTAAATTTGGACCATTTTAATTTATTTTTCTCAATTGCCCTTAATTTATCTCCCTTAAAATGTAGTCACAGATCATCAATAACTAAGATTAAAAGGAAATTGATAACATCACAATGATGTCATAGTTGTTCAAATTTTAAATAGTCTCAATTATTGATTTATAAATAGAGGGAAGTTGAGATGATGAAATTTAAGATGTTCCATTCCTTTCTCTATTTGAGTTTTAAATCTTTTATTTTATTTTTATCTTAATCCTCATTATTTGGAAATATTTACAAAGAGTGACTTTTTCAACAACGTTAGCATTTCCATTATTAGAACACATGTGGGGCAATCTAATTGGCTCAAGAAATTAATTTAATTAAACAACATATCATATATTAATTGTGTAAATTAATAAAAAAATACAAAATAAATCTAAAAAGTAAAAGGAGGGAAAAAGTCAAGAATTAAAAAAAAAAAAGAAAAAAGTTTTAGCTTCATATTAATAGGGGAACCTACAATGGTGGGTAGCGTTGATAACCCTAAGGGGATTGAGTGACCTCCAACAATACCTTGGGGTGGTCGAAATAGTCACAAGTCAACAAGTGGGTCATGACAAGTGTGTGATTTGACCTACCCTTGGTGATGGGTAATCACTAATATTTAAAAATAAATAAATAAAGCGTAGAAACCTAATAAGGTAGCATGAGCGACAACTCACTACCATGAGTATGTGGAATGGTTTACTTTTTTTAGTTAGTTGCTACCTACCTTGCATTTTGTGGTTGCTCTAGGTACCACAAGTCTAGAGAGCAACCAATTCATTTTTTTTTAATTTTTTATTTATCTATTTTTTTATTATTTAGTTAATCAATATTTATTTAATTATTTAAATTAATTACATAAATGAATAGAAGGTCGTTGATTGTCAAACACTAATAGTGTTTAAAAAAAGTTTCAACTTTATAAGTTTTGTTAAATGTTGAGGACTTGAATAGAAAAAAAAAAAGAGAGAGTTGAAAACTTAAATAGATTACTGATCAAACATTAAAAACTAAAAATCAATTTTCTCTAATCCATTTTGGTTTGTTATACAATATATTGGTATAGAGAAATCAAGTGTGTCGAATGAACAATAATGCACGAGAATTTTGCAAATCATTGTCTATTTGTTGACATGGATTTCATATATAAAGAGCTATTGAAGTTATTTATCTTTTGAATACTTGTATTAGGATGTTATTTCATATGCATTGAGTTATAAGAGCTAGTACTAATGAATGGAGAATTTAACATGTAAATTTGTGATGGTGATCTCTGATTAGGGAAAAGTATAAATTTAGTGATTAATCTATAATTTTATTTAAGTTCTTAATATTTTATTTTTTTCTATTTAAATCTACAACACATTCTTAATTTTACAAAATAGAATTTCTATCAAGTTTCTTAAAAACCCATCTATATTTTTGGTATGTGTCAACTTCTAAAAGTCCATAATAATCAATTCAATAAAATAATATCATTACAAACTAATATATATATATGTATATAACTAATAAAAAATTTAAAAAGCTTAAAAAATTTTGCAAACTCACTTTCTCTCTCTAGTGACTTCTTATTCACTAGGACTTACCAAACAAGCTAACATCAAACTTTATTTACCGAAAAGAAAAAAAATCACACTTTGGTATTGATCGGTGTTAGTTGGTGTTGAAGTTTAAATATTGGGTTTATTTGTATAAACGAAGAGAGATAAGTATAGGGAAGAAGACAAAATTAGAGAGAGAGAGAGAGAGTGGATTTGCAAAATTTTAAAGCTTTCCTCTTTAATTTTTTAATTATATTATTTAATTAAATAAATTTAATAATAGTATTTTATTAAATTAAATAATGTGAACTTATTTGAAATTGATACACAAAAATAATAGATGAATTTTTCTTTTTCTTTTTGTAAAACTTGAAAAACAATAAAGAACTAAATAGATGAAAAATAAAATATTAAGGATGCAAATAGATTAGTATGTAAAATTGAAGAACAAATTTGTACTTTTTCTCTTATTATGTCAATCCTCCATGGTTACTATAATTTCTCATAACATCATGAACTAACATGGGAAAAGAAAAATAAAACGCACCACTCTTAAAAATATTTAAAAATATATATTAATTAAAATCTATATTTGAAATATCGATTTTAACTTTGTCTAAAATGGATACTTTAATTGCTGATTTTAGTTGAAGTGGGAAAATAGATACAAATAGGAAAGGATGAAGAAGGAAGAAGGAGACACAGGACTAAATAGGTTCGATGAAATCAGCACTTGTGGGAATATTTTAAAAAATAATATATATTTTTTCAACTAACACCACGTCTAAACTTACACGCCCCCAAACCTCCTCTATATTTGAAGAAATTTATTTATTTATATAAGATGTTATTACATCCTATCATTAATCACAATGAACTCTCCATATTTCACTTCAATTAACACTGAGGAGCCACATTTAATTTCGTGCATTATATGGAGTATTGTATAATATCATGAACATGTCTTCCTAAGTATTTCTATATACCGAGAGAGATTTTGGAGGGTTATGGGAGGCAAAGTAATCCTTCCCCATTCAGTCGGTGCTCTCTTCGTTATGCTATGAGCATCACATTTTGCCATTTAAGAAGGCAAGAACAAAACTTTGGATCCATATTGAGGTAGACATAGATTAATCTGCTGTTTTTAATGTTATAATCCTCATTATCATCGATATATATATATATATATAGTAATTTAACTTCTAAAGCATGTAGAACTAACACTTGTTATTTTATATGGGGGAGGTTGAGATATGTACCTTAATTAATTAGTCTGATTCGATTAGCCCAGATAAAGCGACAGCTAATCTGTTCTGTTGTTGCCACACGGGATCTCCGCAAAGAGGTTCACTTTGTGCTTCTCTGACCACCTGAAAAAAAGAGAGATGGTTTAGAAAACTATGATGCTTTGTGTGGTTTGTCTTGTCCACAGCCACAGGTATATATACCTATGTAAAAGCCCCTACTAAGCCTGCTAATTTCCAAAAGCACCTATCGGAAAAAAAAAATAAAAATGGATTCAGAATCTTTGACCTGCTCTGGCTGGCTGGGTTTGCAACTCCTTTCTAGCCCCTGATTTCTTCTACTTTCTAATAATGGGAGATGGGTGTCACAGCAGAGCAGAGGCAGATTATATATAGCACGATGGCATTCACTCGTCGCTTTCCACAGTTCAGCAGTCAGCTCTGTCTACTTGACACATTTATGCCGCGTGTATGGCTAGCTGTGATGTACACCTGGTACTTTTTGTCTTTGCATGGTATAAACAAAATTCAAGACAAACTATTCATCATCAGCAGTTGCAGGGCCATACATAGATTATTTCATAAATAGCTAGAGCTAGGTCAAACTCATATTATACATATATATATAAGGTTTTAGGGGATGGCAAAGCGACTAAATCTCACCACGTAGTTTAATTTCTCAATTTAGTATTCCATGCTGATGTTCTCAGAAAGGGAACTACCCAAATAAAATTATCGACGATAATAAATTTGAACCGTCGAAGTCGAACTTTACTTTCCTTTAATTTAATGCAAAAGTAGATAAGTCCTGACTTGTTGCCCTTTATTATTATTTTTTTTTTATTGTAATATTTTGTGAAAACGAATGGGTTATTGTTGCAGGTCATCCTGTTTTATTGTCATCCGCCAGGCTCCTCAGTCGTGACGACCTTTCCCTCTCGTTGAATCAATTTCGAGAATAATCCAACGATATTTTGTCAAGATCATTCAACATTGTCACAAAATAGCCAAAAGACAAGACACTGACCATAATAGCCAAAAGACAGGAACATTGTGTGAGAAAAAAACGTAACTACAAACTCTAGAGGATAACTATCCCCTAATTCTGCTACAAGGTTGGTAAAAATAAAACATGTTACGAAATTTTGAATACAACTACAACTTTATGACATAATTATGATATATGAAAGAATTACGAAATATGAATATCAATATAATATATATATATATATTATGATTATAATGGAAAATGGAAGATTCGAAGCTGATTTGTCTCATGTAAGAATAATAATACAATGAATTTGAGCTTGGGTGAACAACAAACTATGATGAATAACTCTACTAGAGGCAACATCTCTATTTTCAAATGCAGCAAAAGCCTCACTGCAAAATTATTCTAATATTATTTTCTTTTTGGCTTCTATATTTGCATTGTATTTGCATGGTTTATAAATAATGATAGAATGACATAGAGAGTACCTAGAAATAGAGAAACCTTTGTGTATTTATTAGTTTTTTTCTTGGTTAGACATGAATGGGATGCACCTATTTATAACCTTTCCCACCCTAAATGAATGGTGGAGATTAATTTCATCTAACAATTACGATGCATTGTGTAGAAAATGACAACTACCTTTTAGAATGTTTTATGAAAATATCTCAACTAATATATTCTAGATAACCTAGAATATGGATGCTATAATGAACTTGGGTTAAGAAATGGGTCAAAAGTTGATCAATTTTAACACTCCTTTATACATTTTGGCATAACTTCAAGCATAGGTTGTAGCATCTCAAATTTTGCTCATGAAAGAGCCTTTGTAAATATATTGACAACTTATTCTTCTGTCTTGTAATAATTCATGTTGATTTCCTTACTCATTGTAGCCTTTCGGAAAAAAGTGGTACTTGATTGCAATGTGCTTAGTTCTTTTGTGATGTAATGGATTCTTTGCCATTACAATAGCTAATTTATTATCACACAATATTGTAGTTGATGTCCTTGAGGCTCTCTAATATCTTCTAGCAATCTTTGAAGCCATGTTGCCTAACTTGCTATACCAATTGCTACAATATAGTCAACTTTAGCTAAAGATTGTGTAACTGTCTTTTGTTTCTTTGAAGATAATGAAAATACTCCTAATTTAAGATTAAATGCATAGCCTAATGTACTCTTGATGTCATCAACAAACAATCACTATTTTCATATCTAATTAGCTTGGAGTTGCTTATAGGATGGTACCATATGCTGTAATCTTTTGTACTTTGCAAGTATTACAATATCCATCCACTTAGCTACTCTAAAGTGGACTTGGCTTAGATTTTGCATAAATTTGGATAGCAAACTTGTGGCATGCATGATATCTAGACATGTTGCTATCAAATATAGTAGGCTTCTAATGAGACTTATATATTTAGATACATCCACTACTTGTGAACCATCTTCTAACTTCATTTTTCCATTAGTTGCTAATGGTGTTGCCATAGTTTTGCAATTGCTCATGTTAAATTTCTTTAGCAAATTTCTTGCATACTTCTTTTGAGAAATAGATATCCCTCCATCTTCTTGGCTAACTTCTATGCTAAGGAAATAATACATTAAGCCCAAGTTTGTTATCTCAAAATGTCTTCATCATATCTTCCTTAAAATTTTGGATCATCTTCTCATTATTTCTTGTACAAATAAGATCATCTATGTAAATAGAAATAATGAGAGTATATGTATTACATTGAACCATAATGTAAAGAGTAAGCTCATTATAGCTCCTCCCGAATCTTTGCTCAATAAAATATTTATCAATCCTACTATACTAGCTCGTGGTGCTTGCTTGAGGCCATACGGTGCCTTTTTTAGTTTGAGGACTTTATCTTCTTTTCCTTTAACCACAAACCCTAAAGACTTCTCTATATAGATATTTTCCTCTATGTACCCAACTTTACATCAAGCTAATAAATTTTCTAATTCTTTTGTGCAACTAGAGATGTTAGGTTTTAGATAGTGTTAAGTCGAGTGATTAGAGCAAACATCTTGTTATACTACTCCAAGAATCTAGGAGTATCCCTTTATTACCAACTGGCTTTATATTTTTGAATTGAGCCATTAGGGTTGGTCTTTACTTTATAGACCCACTTGACTATCATGACATCCTTGTTAGTTGGTGGGTTTACTAGCTTCCATGTTTCATTCTTCTTAATCATGTTTTTATCTCATCCTCCATGGCTCTTACCTATTCATATTGCTTTATAGCAACCTCAAAACTTTCTAGTTTTGCAACTACAAAGTTGCAACTTTCATATATATTTGTAAGAAGCTTTGTTCTTTTGGGGTGGTGATTCTGGAGATGAATTTTCATCTTCAATTAACCTTGATGTTGCTATTAGTGAAATATCCTAAAGTTAGCAAAATTATTAATTAAATTCAAAGGAATTAATTAAGTGGAATTAGGATTTTAAATTAAAATTTTGGAAGTGTAAACATGATATTGTTTGGCAAAGGTAGAATAGCGATTAATATAGGTTAGATATTTTAAGGTTAATTATCTAAATTACCCCCAAGTATTAAAGAGTGAAGGAGTGGTATAAGAGTAATTAATGTTAATCAGTATGAGTACTTAATAAGAGTTAGTACTTAATAATAAATGCTTTCTAGAACTCTTATCTTCCCCTCTCATTTTCTCTTTTTCATTCAATCCCTCTCATCACCCTCACAACTCTCCCTATCTCTCTCTTGTCTTTACACCCTCTCTCCATTCCTCTTGTCTCTCTCTTTCCATCTCAATAGATATGTTATTTAGAATCTTTCGCTCTATAGATTAAAATATTAATTTAGGTGTTTGATTGTGATTTTTATAGGTGAAGCATAGCTTTTAGTGTGGAGGACTTCTTTAAGTAAGGTAAATTTATCTCAAATCGGGATATGTTGTAGAGATCGATTTGATCTATAAGTTTTGCATTTGTAATAATAGTTAATTTTGGATTTTTGAAGGAATTCTAAATGTTTGAAGGATTTCTTGAAGATTTATATGGTAATTGGAGGTTCTATAAGCTAATGAGGTGAGGTAGATGTTTAATTCTTACTTAATTTGATTTTGAAAATATTTTTAGTGATAATTTGTTGAAGAAATGGGTTTGAATATATATATTGGTGACGTGTAGTGTATCAAGAGGATATTGGAGTTTGGTTTCATGATTCTTGATGGATAAGTGATAATTCAATGTTTAATTAGTGATATGATGAATTTACATGAGTATTCAATGTTTTGATTTGATAAATGATATGTCACAAGTATATTGTGGGTTTTGATTATGATATGAATATGTTCTTATTATGATCTTGGTGATTCCATGAATAGGATGTGTAATTGTAAGTAGAAGATATTGATTTAATAAGTTCAAGTATATTTGGTAAGAATAAATGATGATGTGGGTTAATGATTTAAGGGGCTAATATTTTCGGAGTTAAATGGGTATTTTGATTCTTTAAAATGATATACTAGTGTGTTGAAATTATTTAAAATTCAAAGGAATTGATTTGGGTTGATAGTTTAGAGAATAGAGAGTGTAAATAGTAAAGGTTGGAGCACTAATGGATAAACTGGAGATTTTAATTCGTTTTTAATTTTAATCTAGAAATTTGAGGTGAAAATCTAATGTTAAAATGAAGTTAAATTATTAATTTGAAGATAGGACGAGATTTAGAAAGATTTGGTGTTAAAATGAAGAGTTATTTAAAGTTGAAATTCGTAACTGGAAAGTTCCAATATTTTTGGGATTTTTAGCATGCTTAAAATCTAGTAATTTTTAAGAAATTAATAGAGGAATGAGTTAGGAATCATTTGGCTTTGGTTTGACTTCATTTGGAGTTGAAATGATTGGGCTATACATGTTTTCATGAAGCATGTGCAAGAAAAACGAAAGGCTAAATTTTGATAATTTATGTTAAATTGTATTAGAGTTAATGGATTTTGAATATTGTGAAATGAAAATGACAGATTTGGAAAATTTATGATAGAATATTCATATTTTGGTATGTTTGATGCATTATGGTAATAACCCTACCAATAGAAATTGTTAAAGCAAGTTAACTTACTAAATGATGCACCGAGTTAAGGTTGAAGGCTTTAATGTGTTTTTGTATTCTTCATGAAGTTCAAACTATTCTTTGTAAAATTCAAGCTTGATCTGATTTTTTCATTTAAAATTATTAAAAAAAATGTTTTTACATAAGATTTGAGATAATTAACTTTTCGCATATCAATTTACTTTAAGAATGGATTTCTATAAACTATTTCTTTAAAATACAAACCATTTTTTCCCAACAAGAGATTAAAGAATTGGATCAAGAATGTTTGAAAAAGGAATTTGATCTTCATGAGGGCTATGATCAATGTTAAAAGGTGTCTGTGGGCTTAAGAATTAACACATGTGCTTAATACATAATTTACCTTATTAAACAACAAATTGGCCTAAAGTCATACTTTACTTAATAAGTAAATTGGTCTTTGTAATAAAATAAACAATTGAATAAATAATAGATTTAGGCTAAGATATCCTCAAGGGAGGATTGAATCAGTCCAAAACCCAATTCAATAGAATAGAACCGAACCAAACTAGTCTCCTCCCAACCGGTTCACCTAAATCGATTTCAACCAAAAAATTTAAGAAAAATAAATTAATTAATAAATCTAAATAGAAAATGAAATAAATTAAGATTGAACCATTAAAGCTAAATCGAATCCAATTTATTCTCAATCAATTCAATCTTATCTTAGTTAGTTCACAACTTTTAAACCAATTTAATTAACAAGCCAAATCACTAATTAATTAACTAAGAGTTCATATGATTAATAATTAGGCTAAGATAGTGGGCTTATTTAGAAATATTAAATGGACTCACTAACCTAAAGGGTTTATACTTAGTTGTGAATTAAGTTAAGCCTAGTGGGCCCAAATGGTAATTAAACACAAATTAAATTGATAAGTATATTTAATCAAATTAAATAAATTTACATAAATACTAATAAATGATAATTATGTTTTCAATTGCATATGAATTTATAATTGAGTTGAAGGAATCTTCAAATTAATTATTGGTAATGGCTCATAGATTATAGGTATGGGATAATTGTGTGTTGTGTGCTAAATTTAAGATACTTAAAATGAACTAATACTTAAATCAGCCTATGTATTTGTAATGTTGTCTATGTGTGGTCACCTAATATGAAGGATGACATCTTTGGACTGGGTTCTAGGTTACGGTTTAGAATGTTAGGATGATATGGTAGTTAGGTACGTAGGTCACAAATGTAGTGTGGTGGGTAATCGATAGGGTTAGTACTTAAGTGAAGCAATCATGGAAGTAGAGAGAAGTTGACCGGATGTTATATGAGGTGTGGGTCTCAAACAAGAGGGTAGGAATGGATTGTTACAATGGTAGCAAGCCATTGTTTGGAGTGAACACTCAAATGAGATTACTTCATATCGATTGATGATTTAGTATCTATTATGGTTTCAGTCATGGTAGCTAGATATGCTGTGATGGTCCCTTAACGCTTTTTGAGTAAGGTCAAACCCCTTTTAGCCCTTAGAGTGTCTAAAGTTATGAATACTTCTGTGTTTCTTATCTCGCTTTTATTTAAATAACTTAATGAATCTATGCTAATGTATTAGATTTAGGTATACATAACATGCAAATATGTGCTTGAAGCTGTTTTATGTTGAGTTCTTATGGATCATTCCTTACTTTCCTTTTTCAAGTGTTGATAAGTATGTCAATAGTATGTGAATTGAATATGGGTCGAGTGCTACTTCAAGGATTGGCATATTGCTAGTTCAAAAGCCTTGATGATATTTTTCACATCTTTTTGATGTAAAATAACTTTATAAATTCTATAAATACTGGATTTTATAAACTTTATAAAGGAACTAGTTTTCTAATTAATATCAATAACCATTTTCAAAACTTTACGGATTTTCTAAAATATTTTCAATTAAAAAGTATTTTCCTAAAGTAATAAACAATTTCAGGAAATAAAATTGGTTCAGAAACCCACTCTTTGTATAGTAAATCTTAACATATTCTACTTAAGTGGAATATGTGGTGGGTTATCATTATTCTTAAGGTTTTAAGGCATGACAGCTAGTGTTACTAGTATACTAGGAGACTTCTTTGTTTGACTATTCCATTCTATTGAGCTCTCCATTCTTGGCATCGTTATTCTCTACTTCTCTACTTTTTCTTCCTCCCCATTCCATGTGGCAAACTCATCAAATTTAATATCTCTACTGATAACGAGTTGCTTGGTCTTGAGTTTGTATATTCTATATCCCTTAGATCATGTGTTGTAGCTAAGGAAGATGCCTCTATCAATCTTCTCTTCTAAATTGTGCCTTTTTATTGTTGGAATGTGTAAATAGCAAATGCTTCAAAAACCATGAAGATGTTGTGTTGATGGTTTTTGTCCACTCCAAGCTTCAATAGGTGTTTTGTCTTTTATGGCTTTAGCTAGATGCCTAGTGAGTAGATGGACTATTGTGTACACTACTTTAGCCCATAACATATTTGGCATCTTCTTCTTTTCTAGCATGGATCTAGCTATCTCCATCACTATACGATATTTCCTTTTTAACACACTGTTTTGCTCTGGTGTGTATCCAACTATAAGTTAGTGCTCTAAACCTTCATGTTCACAGAATTTATTTAACTCTTTTGAGATGTATTCTTTTCCCCTAGCACTTCTTATTGTTTTAATATGTTAGCCACTTTGTTTCTCCACAAAAATCTTGAATTTCTTGAGAATCTTAAATAATTTTGATCCTTCATGCATAAGATAAAACCATGTCATCCTTGTGAATTCATCAATAAAGAAGATGGAGTACTTACATTTCTCAATGATGGTGTCTTCATGGGTCCGCATACATTTGTGTGTATGAGCTGTAATAGTGCTTTAGCTCTCCATGTTTGCCTAGAAGGAAATGATTTTTTGTGTTGCTTCACCAGCATATAGCCTTTACAAACATCAGCAACCTCATTTATGACTAGTAGAATTGACATCATCTTCTTTTGTTGAAGTAGTTTTAACCTATGAAAGTTTAGGTGGCCAAGTTTTTTATGCCAAAGCAATGATTCATCTTGTTTAGTCTCCATAGATACTTTTGTAGTATACCTCCAATAGATAGGGAAATTTCTTTGTTCCTGCATCTTTACTTTGACAATCTCCTTACCTTTTTCTCCTTTTTCATAAATGGTACAAGAATCTCTTTCAAATTATAGGGAATATCCTCTCTTCACCATTTGCCCAACATTAAGTACGTTTGTGTATAGACTTGGTACTAGTAAGGCGCCTTTGATGAAATGCATATCATTCCTTGTCTTGATGGCAATAATACCTTTTTCTTTAACATCTACTAGCTCATTGTTGCCAAGCCTCACTTTTGGATTGATAGATGTGTTTATGTCTTGAAAGAAATTTTAATTACTTATCATGTGGTTGCTACAACCATTATCTAAATACCATGTATCTCCTTTTGTCTCAGAAGCAACATGAAATGTATAAAATAGATAATCATTTTTCTCCTCGAAGTAGTTAGCTTGATATTTTTCCTTAAACCGACAATTTCTTGTATAATGACCAAATTTCTTGCAATTTTGACAATATGGCTTTCCTTTATGCCAACAATCCTTTTCGTGATGATTGGTTTTCTTATGTATCCCACATGGTGGATATTTTCTTTTACCTTTTCTATCTCCTCCATTTTCCATAATTCCTTTATTTCTATTTCTTGAATTTTCATATCTCCTTTCATTATTTTTAGAGCTTTGAGACCTAAGTCTAAGTTTTAATTGAAAGGCATTTTCTACAATATCATCATGTCTACTTAGTCTCTTCTCATATACCTCAAAAGAGCTAGTTAATTTTGTGACTAATAAGGTAGGTAAATCTTTGTTTCCTCAATAGTAGTAACAATTGAGTTATATCTTTTTGCAAGTGTAATTAATATTTTTTTTTCTGCTACCATTTTATTTGTAATAGTTTCTCTATAAGCTCTCATTTGTGTAACAATTTCATTAATTCTAGTGTAATAGTCCTTTATGGTCCTAGAATCTCACATTTTGATATTTTCAAAATCTTGTCTTAGTGTTTGGAGTTTAACAAGATATACCCTTTCACTCTCTTGAAATTTCTCCTTTAATGTATCCCATGCTTGCTTTGCTCTGGTAGCTCCACTAATTCTAAGAAAAATTGGATCCGCCAATGCCATTTGGATATCATATAAAGCCTTCCAACCTTTTTCAATATGGGTTTTAAATTTAGCTAATTCTAATGCTAGTAAAGTAGAAGTATTTTCTAGCATAATAACACCATTTTGTATGATTTCCCATAGACTTTGTGATAGAAAGTAAGTCATCATTTTAAGGGACCAATAATCATAATTTTCTCTATAAAATATTGGAAGTGATATTTGCTTATGTGATTTGATGGTTGCCATTATATAATTTAATGGGGTGGTTTTAGAAAAATATTTGATAGAATTATGCCCAATAGATGATTAGATGAGGCATGGATACCACTATTAGTATGTAGAAGATTATTAGAGTAAAATAAGACAGAAAGAGTGAAGATGATATTTATTTAAGAAAGCATTGTAGTAGAAAATGGTTTATAAATAATGATAGAATCGAATAGAGTTTTTAGAAATAGAAAAGCTTTTGTGTATTTATTAATTTTTGGCTTGGTTACAAATTAAATAGATGTGCTTATTTATAGGCTTTCTCCTCTTTAATGAATGGTGAAGATCAATTTCATTTAATGGTTATAATGCGTTGTATAGAAGTTACAACTACCTTTTAAAATGTCTAATGGAAATATTTCAATTAACATATTTTAAATAATCTATTTATGTCTTCTAGCATATAGATGACACAATGGACTTGTGCTAAGACCTAAAATGGATCAATTTTAACAGCATCAAACAGCATGCTATGACGTATGGCACGTTGTGAGCAAGTCACTACGACATGTGGTGTATAGTGAGTAGCTTACTATTAACACATTATTATTACTATTATTTTTTCTATGTATTCATTTAATCGCAGTGAAGAAGATTGTTTTGAGTGAGAATGAGAATTAACCTTTTACGGTGAGCATCTTGCTGATGGGTCAGTCAAGTGGTTTGTTTAGTAGTCATCCTCAATAGCCTATTACTCATCTCGTACCAAACATGTATGGAGCATCGAATTTCTTTGTTGCAAGAATCCTTTTGGAATAAACCATTTTCACCGCAACAACTTCACTCATTTTGTAGTGCAAATTCTTAGTCTTAAGGTAAACTCATAGGATAACAAACTCTTTTTATTTCTGAAGTGAGATTATTATTATTATTTTTTTGGAGATTTGCTAATTTTATTGGAAAATTACATCTATAATTTATGGGTTAACTATGCTTCCATATTCTTGAAAGAAGAATTTGAAAATTCTAGGACAATCACGTTCTTGAAAGGAAAATTAAGAAAACTATTCACGAATATGTGCTATTAGATAAATTTATGAAATTTCAAGCATAATATAATAGTAGATTCCACTAAGAAACTGCACGATATTGCAAATTTATGAATAACTGCATGGACTTCACAAGTAAATTAAAACTTTTGATGGTCTTTTAAGAATAAATCAGTGTTACTAATATTGTGGAATTTCATGAGGGAAATTTGCAATTGCAATTACAGGATTATCTAAACGTTTTGCAAAATATTAAGGGTTTTATGTGATAGGACTATTAAGAAAGCATAGCAACCATGTTATAAGTAGAATCGCCAGATGTCATGTGTTCTTACAAAAATTCTTTTGCCATATCAAACTTGGTATGTTTTAATATGTTTTATACCTTAGAGCCCTGATGTGGAGTGCCACATTAACATAGTTTTCTGAATCATTAAATAAAAGTGGTACTAAAAGTAATAAGAGAATTAAAAAATGAAGAGAATTAACACAGTAGCAAGGGGTCGTCTTCTTCTTCTATTTGGTCATCCACGGTGGAACTGTTAGTAGGTCATCAATGGAGAACTACCATAGCAATAAGAGGTTGCAAGAGCCATAAGTAGTGGTAGTTCAAACTGCACTGATTAGATGGCCAGTGCAATAAAAATAAATAAATTACAAGGTCATGGCGCACATTTTACGATGACCAGTTATAGCATTGCCACCCAACTGGTGGTGGTCGCGATTCATTTGGGGAAGTAGATCTCTAGCAACCACATTAAATAGGAAGAAAAAGGAATCTTTACCTTTGGATCAAAACGAGGCTGTCTTGACACCAAAAGCGGAATATTCCTTTAAGGATAGGTGTAGTAGCTAATGAGCTACCACTCGGTAGGTGGTGATTCCATTTAGTATCGATTAGTAGGTTGCAAGACTCAAGTAATATGTCTTTTGGAACTATTAGTCTTTCTCATTTGTTGGGTAAATTGTAATTTTAATTTCTTCTGATTACTTTATGTGCGATTATCTCTCATATTTTTGAAACTTGAGCTGTTATACTCTCAATTTTTTTTTAATTTTCATTATTTGCCTTTGATAATATAACTTTAAAAAAGAAAAAAGAAACAAAAACAACTAAACAGCTAAAAATGTTGTGACAACACCAAATTTTTAAGCTTAGAATGTGATGTGACATATGTTTATGATTTTTGGGTGTTTCCTTACTAGGTTCAATAGCTCACACATGTTGGGATTTTTGCTTTCATGTATAGACAAAGTGGATGATGATGACTATTACGATAGTTTAGGCTATAACCTATGTATTAGTGGATGGTACAACAACTACTTAATTAGTAGATACATTTGACTTGTAGAATTGGACTTAGTTTAAGTTTTTTTTTTTTTTTTTAAATTGTGAATCATAGTACTCTTAGCTTTTCAAAGACAATTTATAGTTATTTGCTAATTTAAGCAAATAACTATAAATTGTCAGAATTTGGTAGGAATATAGTATGCTTATAGGATAATTTCTGTTGTTGCTTTCCTAGGTTGAGATAGCTGGTACCACAAAACTAGATTGCATGCACCATTTCTGCATCTTTCCACCCCTCACTTGTCATCATTCTCTCTCTCTTTTTAATTATGTCAACCTTCTTCCTGCTTATTTGTCTTTATCTCCTTAACCAGCTTTAGACTCATTTACATCTTCTTCTCTTCATCTATGATCTCATTCATCTTTAACCATTCATTTCCCGGAGAATTTGGCATTAGATAGTAGCATGGAATGACTATGACCATTGTATCAATCTTCGTCGTTTGCATTTGCTCTCTATCACATGACATTATGGTTCAATAGCAACATAAAATGATTGCAATAGTTGTATCAGACCTCATGACATAGGATTGTTCTTCCTCGCAAGACATTCAAGCCACTTGAATAGTGCTAAAGGGGCTAAGAAATCAAAGCTAGAATGAGATTGATGATTGAGTTCTTGGTTTGTCTCATGGAAAGCTAAAGGCTTCCAAATCTATCGTCCTATATCTATTTATTTGTTGTCTATTTCTCTATAACACCATTAAAGAGGATAGGGAGATTGGAGCTATCATATTTAAGGAAAAGAAGAGCTTTGAAGAATCGATACTAATTAGCTTAGGTAGCTTGAGCATATTCATATTAACATTTCATCACTGCTGTTAAATATACATATGCGTACATATATGGTCCATCTTCTATTGCTTGATTTTAATGTGTATATTTCTTCCTTCTTCATGATTATCTCTTTCCTTTCTTTTTCTTTTTCTTTTTTTACCACCAATGGTCTAGTGGTAAAATAGTATCCTACATTTGCAACTTCTGCATTAGATTGACCTTGTTTTCACACTAGCAAATAACATAATTTTATGTAGTGAGGTTAAGGAGGAGGAAATCAAAGATGTTGTATTCCAATTAAGTGCATTGAAGGCCCTAGGTCTTGATAGGTTTCTTGGAGTGTTCAATTACAATTATTGGAATGCTATTGGAGATTTAGTTGTTAAGATGGTCTAGAGTTTCTTCCCTTCATGTACGTTTCTTATTGAACTCAATTCCACTAATCTTGTCCTAATTCCTAAAATTCCTAATCCTAAGTCAATCACTCAACATAGACCTATTAGTTTGTGTAATTATCTTTATAAAATCATTTCCAAAATCTTAGTCAATAGGTTAAAACCTTCCCTTAGAGAGATCCCTTGTCTCCTTATCTTTTTATTATGTTGGCAAATGTGTTATCTAAGCACATGAATTGATTGACTGAAGAGGGCTGGTTACGAGGAATTCAACCAAAATTTTCTTGTCCTATGATTAAACACTTATTATTTTCTGACGATTCACTGTTCTTTGTGGATTTAGCATGCAACAATTTGGAGAAACTATAAAGAATTCTCATTATTTTTTGTGTAGCTATAGGATAGCAAGTCAACTTTGCAAAATCAAGTATTTTCTTTTAGCAAAAATGATTTTGAGGAGGTGCAACAAATAGTTGTGAATAAGAAGAATCCTAAGAAACAAAATTTCTTAGGATAATGCAGGTGGTGGAGGGAGCAAGCAAGTTAAAACCAAGGATTCTGTCTATTTTGGCTCCCACTTTAAAAGCCATGTGTGCATGAATCAATATTGGCATGGGTGTTTTGCTACATCTGCAACAGCTAGTTTGGCAACTCTTTTAGTAGAGGAAGGTCGGGTAGATGGTCATGTTATTTTGTATTGCCTACTTGCTCAATCCAATCTCTATGGCAATAGCTAGGGTTGTTAAATATTGGTTCAAGTACTAAAAAAAAAAAAATGCATGTACATCATAACTCTCACTTTAGCTCAGTTGTAGAGGAAAATAATAAAGGTAGTCAGAGTCATAATTTCAATACCCAAATGTCTAGTTTCAAGATATTTAAGGGTTCCCAAGGGTGAATAGGTTATTCAAATCCCATTATCCAAGATGACTCTTCATGAGATAGGGCCTTAAATGCCAAAATGAGGAAGACAAGCAGTTTAGTACTAACAAATTGAAATAAAATGCATAAAATCCCACTCTTCACAATCACATACACTAAATATACTCAGCTGAAAGATTGAGGGCAATAATAACAATGACAAATCATGCTAACATGAGACCCTTGATCACACCAACTTAAGTCGATCAAAATCCGCTGTTAAGCATTACAATCTTATTTTGTGATATACACTACTTGAGAATTAAGCTCTTAGCCTCTTTTATTCACTTAGTCTAGCTCCATAAATAAAGGCTTCTAAAAGTAAGATGTGTACTAATAATAAAAATAACATAATTAGAGTCTAAACCATAATCCTTTCTTTCCCTGACAAATGAGTCTACAACATATTATTCACCAACAACAACATCTTATAGACTGATGGATCATCTGTTATGAATATATGGCCAGTATTTTATGGCTTGACAATACTAATTTATGATACATAAAGAAGCAGTATCTTAAGGACTGGGTTGATCATGCACTAAGGGAGTTGGTTAGTGTAGGTGTAGTAGGTCCACAAGTTAATCAGTTCATGCCTTTACTTTATGTACAAATTTTTTATTTTTCATTTTTCATAAACTCTTGATAACAAGCGGCATTTGAAGGAGATAGATCAACCTAAGAATTCGAGGACATTTCTAAGCTGATATCTTCGCTTAAATTTATGCTGGAAATTGTTTGTGTCTTTTGCCATGGAAATCATCTTTCTTCTCAGAATTTGTATCCTCTGCCAACTCAATTATATAATCTTCTTGGTCCCGTTCTTTCTTCTTTTTTTTTTTTTTTTCTTTTTTTAGTCATTTTTGACAAGTAACAAAGTAACCGCCTCGCTTTGACGCTTAAGGTTAGCCCAACCAGTCTGTTTTGTTTAGTTTTGCAAACAGATTTACTCCTCATTGGATTGATTGCATAGAGCAACCATAAACCATGATGTTTTCTCAAACAAGTTTGCTCTCCATTCATTAGGTCCTACAAGTTTATTAGTAGATATAGGAAGAAGGCGATGCGAAACATGATTTAGTATTCCATAATGTCTAGAACTATCTAGATGATTAAGGCCTTGAGATTAACAGTTATCTATATCTCGTTTCAATATAACCCCAACAGCATTAGCATACATGAAAAGAAAATCACTCAATAATTTGAGGACAAAAGAAACCTTAGCCAAGCTAGCAGATCTTTCCTCTTGTCTTTCCTTCGAGCTTTGTAATTTTATTTACTCGATCGTTTTAGACAAGGGCAGAAACCCATCTCTTATACTTAAACTAACTCTCTTATGTATTTCTAGATAAGTAGGACCTTTTTTTTTTTTTTTTTAATTCTGTTGACTCTAGTGTTTCCTTTTCAGCACTCCTTCTTTTCCATTATAAGACTAATTCATCTTCATTTATCTTTACAAGTGACGAGACTATCAAGCCAAACTTCATTTCTTTTTCCTCCCTAAGTGGTAGTGACCATATTTAACAATTGCTGCCACTTTCAAGGGCAGTAATCATTTAAGTTGTCATCAATCAGATGTGACCATATAAAGGCCCAATAGTGAGAAGTAAATATCATAGTAAGACATAGAGGCACCACGTGAATTAATCATCATGGAATGGGAATCATGTCATGGCATCCCAAGTCATAGGCATGGTATGAGAAAATTCCATGATATCAAATCATAGTAGCCTCATGTAGAGAAAAGTTCCAATATTGATATTTATTCACATTACATAGGAGAGGTATTGCATATGAGTGTTCTAAGCATGCATGCCTAGAGCACCATGGGCACACGAATCAAGCGTCAAGTGCATGCGCATCAAATATCAAGCACTTGCGTCAATGCATACTCCAAGCATCATGTATAGGCATCACACATGTGGAGTGTTGTAAGCATCTCAAGCAATAATCATCATGCAAGGCCAACCACTTAATGAATCATGAGGGTATTTTTTTGCATTCCTGATGGTGGTACAATGATGATCTAGAGAACTTTATTAAAGCATTTGAGGAAATTCAAAAGTCCTAATGCCTTGAAAGAGCTCTTTAAGTTAACTTCATGCAAAAACACTATTTGAATAGATATTGATTGCATGTGTACACTCGTAGTTAATCACTTGTGCTAGTAGATCTTAACTTCAGCCCTTTCATTGTAATCTTCTTGATCACACAATTGTAAGTCATTTTCTTTTCCTTTATATGTGAAAGAAAAAGGCGTATTGAAATATGGCACCATATATTCTCTTGATGCTAGTTTGGCTTTCATCAATGATCTTATCATCATGTGCTGAGGAACAATAGTTCTCACTTAGTAGCATGGTGGGAAATGATATGACGAAATTCCTAAACATCATACAGTTGGCAGCAATAGCTCAACCTAGTTACATTAGTGCTAAGTAACATAAATATAGATATCTTCTAAAACTATCATAAACATGACACATACTTAGACTTGATGATCTAAGGGGTCTCTTATATTATTTGATGCATTGGAGCAAAGTTTTTGCTTGCCAATAATAACATTTGAATGATCCCTTTTGCAAAAGAATTCTATTGCACTTAAGCAGTGATGTAACATTCATTGCTTAGGATCTAAAATCCTCTTTTGTTAACTAAAGGAGTATGTCCTGCTACTTGACTGGTTAACATAACTTAATCAAGATATTACCTAGAATCGAGCCTCATCTTTAGAGGTCCTGTATTTCTTTCTTTGGCATTGATGGAGAATACACTCTTACTTAGCTAACTCGATTTATCCTGCGCCTAGGAGATAGCACTCTTACTGGTCTGCAATAGACAAGCTAAACTCATTATCGTGTGCTTGAGAGCCAAAGCTCTTACCAGTCAACAACAATGTCTATATTATATTTTACATTCATTATTTTTATTTTCTTTTAATTAATTAGAAGGTTTAGTTATCCCCAATTAGATGCCAATTATTTTATGAAAATTGCTATGTATGCTAAAGAGACTATCTCTTTCTTTACAACAACAATAGTAATGAAAGACAAATAAATAAACACGTTATTATATCTTTGTGAGATAAACGCTTACTACGGTAAGAAAATTCTTTCATTGAAATGAAACACCTATCACTTTATTTGCACATGATAAGAGAAAGAAATGAGAGAAAAGTAACAACAATGCATTTCACTATGAATAATCCTTATGTCATCAAGTTTATATGGAGTTTTGCAGTTTTGTTAAGCTATTGATTCCCTTGTGTTTCTTTGCACCTCCATGACAACTGCACATATTTCTTTTCTTAAGTTCTTGAATGTGGATTTCTTCCTATTTGGGTAGCAATGCTTCAAGGGGTTCCACTATGGGCATACTACCTTCGTTTATGTGTTCATCAAAGAAAGTTGCTTCAGTGAAGTAGAATTTATTAGGCATCAATGGATTCTTTATAGTAGGAATAAAGACATTTTTCTTATTCCAGTAACCTTTCATACATTGATGTCAAGTTGAAGGTATCACATTGTGATTGTGCAGCTAAGTTCTCCCTATAAGGAGATGATAGGATAAAAGCGCATCAATCACATGAAACCATTTAGAGCTAAGAATAGGCCTTACCTTAAAGTCTACTTTGACACATCCTATTGTCTTTATAAAGGACTCATAACAGCTATTCACCATAATGGGTTGCTTTACTAAGTGTTAAATGTCTATCTTTATAGCTTTGAAAGTAGACATTAACATGATATTCGAGGATGAATTAGTGTTGATAAATGTTCTCTTCATTGAATGCCTATTAAGTGTAGAGGACGATTATGAATCAAGTCTTTAACACAACTATTAACATCAATGAATAAAATTGCATTTTCATGTGCATGAGCCACCCTTTTCATAGGTTATGCTGCACTACACTCTACATATTAACCTTTCAAGATTTGTGTAAGTGCAACAGCTACTGCAAGCCTTGCCTTTTCACAAAACCCGAGAAGGTCGAAGAAATTTCTTAAACTTGATGTTTTTAGAAGTTCGGCAACAACAGGAGGGCACTTATCCTCTTTGACTTGAACTCGGTTTCCTTTTTCCTTGCTTACCTCGACAAGTGGCTTATCATTTGTTTCCATAGTAGTAGGGTCATGAGTAATGACATTCACTACCGCACATTGATTGTTATGAGTTGGAAAGGGATTGTTGCGGATATTGTTGTCTTCAATAATAAGCTCTCTACCTTGCACTCTTTCATTGAATATCTTCTTTAGTGTCTAGCAATCTTTAGTAGAATGACCAATTGTTTTATAAAACCTGTAATAGTTGGGATCATTATTCTCTTCAAGGATAGGGAGGTAATTACCTCTTGAGAGGTAGATATTTCCATCCTGTAGCTATATGTCGAGCATCGCATACACCTTACCCATTAGGCACGGGTATGTTAACTTTTCAAATTTGGATTTCTCCATTCTAGGTTTCTTTCCCACCTTAGACTCCTTACTTTGAATAAAATTCACTGATGGCCCTCATTTATTGAACCTTGTATGTTTGCCCTTTATCTTACAACAAAGTTATTGGTCCATTACACACTTTCAACTAATGCTGCAAACGAAACCAAAGATAAGTTCTCTAAGTGAATGGTATACTTAGTAAACATTTCTTGTATGTAAATTTTTACGAACTCCTTCTCATCACCAATATCCTGAATATCAAGAAAGTGCTCTCTAAGCCTCTCAATGTAGTCTATGAGGTCTTCCCTCGACTTTTGACAAATTCTTCCTATGTTAGTGAGGGTCACCATTTCTTCGGTTGAGAAAATTTTTTCTAAGAACATCTTGCACATGTTCCCCTATGAGTCCACTGACTTTAGAGGAAGATTAGCATACCACATATACACATTCTCTATGAGAGACTTGGAGAATTCCTTAAGTTTTAGGTCATTGTCTAATCCATAGGTTTCAAGCGTCTCAATAAATTTCAATAAATGCTCCTTGGCACTTCCCGTCTTGCTATTAAAGAACATGAACTTAAGACTCACATAGTCCTTTACGTAGGATTTCGCAGCAATATGCTAATGATAAGGAAGCTTGAGTTCTGGAACCCTTATGGTGGACTTCACTTGTATCTCTCTGAGATATGTGTCTAAATCTTCTTTTGTAACAAAAGAATCTCTTGGAATAGAGGTTCCAAGCTCTATTGATGTGACAAGAACAGGGTTAGGATGATTCACATGTTCAGCAATAATAACGGGTGGAAAACTATGAGAAGATGAAGGGCCCTCGATTTGAAGCCCTATCTCCCTCACCATAGTAGCCAGGTGTTGTGTAGGTGTAGGTTCTTGGGCCGAAGCTCACTCTTCAGTTGCAACTTATTTATTGACAACAAAAGGTTTAATTTGTTAAGGTGCCTAAAGAGCGTGCTGTGATGCAGCATGTACAGGATGTGGTAAGGTTGTACCTTGATGCACATTAGCAATGGCAGCCATAGTAGGCATGAATTGAGTCATCATAGTAATAAAGAGATCCATCTTCCTATTGTTCTCTTGGATCACTTGCATGACTTGGGTGTTATCAGGTGTACTCTCTGGTGCGATATTTCTTTGGTTTGCATTACTAAGGGCAAGTGAGATTTGTTTTAGTAATTTCAACATTGGTGTCTAGTTCTTAATCATTTCCATCAATAGAGTCAGGTATCCTTCTCCTTGGATGTACCATGTTGTCAACTTCTTCCTCCTTAGCGGAGTCACTAAATAAATGTAGGGGTATAGTTCTGAGTGCGAAGGTCACGCATGTGCTGCATGAGATCCCGCTACATGTGGCCTAACGAGAGAAGCAATATGTACAAGGATGATTAGTGAATAAATGAGATGGGAAGGAGGAGTAAGTGATCTCGAATGAAGCTTAACACTATAGTGACTGTTCTTGGGAATATTGTGGTTTTAATCTTCTAAGGAAAATTCGACAAAGTAATGACGTTTTTCTAAAGAAGCGTCCCCTTTGAATGAGGATGCATTGGGTATTTATAGGATTTAGTTATGAATTTCATACGTTAAATGGTGATGACGGTCAACGATTCTAAGTGAATGAGCCTTTATATGAGCTTTTCATGGGTCTAGGCTCATTAGTGACCTTTAACATGTGAGCTTTATTGAAAAAATTTGAATCGAACTAACCAATCCAATGAACCCTACCCCAAGCTCACCATGCCAAATCTCTCGTGATCATCCTAAACCATGAGCTTGATTCTCTAGGCCCTATTACCTCAGTTTAATGAGTCAAATCTATTAAAATATTAGGTTAAAAGCTCATAAATCAAATTTAGCCCTCTACACCATTAATCTAATAATAAGGCATGCTTTTACAAGTTAGCTTTTAAGTTTGTTGAATTACTATAAGAAAAATTACACAATGTAAGCAAATATATTATATGAAACCTTATAGTTTTCAATAATAAATAATGCTAATTTAGTGATCTAAATATAATAAGAATCTTATAATAAGAAATAATAAATTTTTACACACGAAAATTAGGAAAATTTGGGCTCGTTAGATAATTTATAGCAAATAGATAAAAGAAAATAAAATTATAGAATTAAGATAGTAAATTAAATACTTTAAGCATATATTTCATAAAAAAACTTATCTAAAAATATTATAATTTGTTATACATTCCCTACTGTCTACCTGGTAAGGGCTTTGCTCATTCCTTCTCTCTTTTCCTTGCCTAAACTTGCAGTGCCATCTACCCCCGTATGTTGTTAATTGTACTACAATTTGCTACTTATCATATGAGCAATTAATATTCCTTACCACTAAAACCATTCAAATATAAATGCATACTCATTCTAGTACTCACATAGTATAACCTTTCACCTTAGGTAACACTCTCAAATATGGTAATTTTTTAAAAACATTCCATAAATATTATACTCAAAATAATTATTCCAAAAATAGGTTTCGAAGGAGCGAATGTGGTCCGTGTCTTCATAAATTTGTATTGAAGGCGCAAATGGTGTTTACGCCTTAAGCAGATTTGTACTAAAGGTATGAATGCTACTCGCGCCTTTAATGTATATATATATATATTATACTAAAGGTGCGGGTGGCGTTCACACCTTCAATGCAAAAAGAAAGAAAAAAAATTTACACTGAAGGTGTGGATGCCATCCGCGTCTTCAGTGTAAATTTTTTTTTTTTTAACTAAAGGCATAGATAAACAACCTATTTTTGGAATAATTTTCTCAAGTAAAATATTTGTGGAATATTTTTAAAAAAGTATCATGTTTAATAGTGTAACCCCTTCCACCCTATCAGCAAAGTGGACTGAACGCCACCACTAACTGCATTATGAGCCATAATAAGTTGATGACATTGTTTAATTAGTGATAGATAAGATTGATATGATTATCTATGTAAAATGAATTGTGAGTTTAGATGAATTGATTAATAGGGCGATCCGTGATTTCTTTATGGATTATGATAATCCGTGAGATGATGGGATATTTGGAAAATATTGATTGGTCACCTCAAGACAAACTATTTAATGACTTGACTTAAGCTAAAATATGACATATATTTCATGAAATCTTGCATTGTTCAAAGGCTATCACTACTATATGACTCACGAAAAGTAATCATTGAAAGATTTTACTTTGCCCTTTTCAAAGTAAGTGATTTAGTTTGTTGCTTTAAGAGAGCCCATTAAAAGGTCTCACATATCATTTTCGGTTATTGTATGTTTTAGGAATGCATTGAAGGCACCCTAAACTACCTAAGAGAATGATATTGAAGTTTGGATGCCTTGGACATTGACAGTATGTGGGAATCTCCAATCCAAGGTTACGCTGCTAGCAGGGGTGGACACATAATCATGCGATTAGAGGGTTGAACTTACCTTATATAAATCAATATTAGAATTATTTATTAAAAAAATTGCTTAATAAGCAAATAATAACTTAAGAGAATTTATTTAGTTTATTATGATTTTGTGATAAATGAAATTTAATATTAATAATTTTTATAAATAAAAATTAAATAGAAGGATAAAAGAAAATGTTATTTAAAAATGCTCTTTATGGCATTTGAACTCATAACCACAAGCCTTTAAGTTTAAGTACTTAATCACTCAACCATATTAATTATTTTTTTAATAATCAATCCTTAAAATACACAAACAATGCATATTCATTTCTCCTTTTTCGTTAATTTTAAATAATTAGTTTTTTTGAGCTTGGGGAAGGAGGGGTGGTTGGGGGTTGTGTGCACCTTATATCTTAAACTTTACGACAATTATCAAAAAAATCACGCGCTATATTACATTACATATGATTACTTATACATGATATATTATTGATAATTTACTTAACATTGCTTATGTTACACTTTCATCTCACTAAGTAATAGTTTGCTCATTTCTCAATAACGTTATTAGTCTTTCAAGTTCATGGTCCATGTTATAGCCACGAAGACTACCAAGGCAATTTCCACATACTCAAATGGCATCGAGATGGAAGGCATGAGACCAAGTTAGAGAATTTAGAACCCCTTTTGAGTAATGATCCTATGGTTAGATGTTTTAGTACTCCTTTTATTTAGATAGATATAGCTACACACTGTTGTAAGGTAAAATACCGATTCCAAGAAGTCAAAATTAGGTTCTAGTATTTTCTTTTATAACGATTGTTTTACATATTAGCTAATTTGTTCATCTCATCTATTATGAGTAGGTTTAGAGACACGCATGAGCTCGATCGAACACTTATCAGAATCTTGCTATAACTACTGCTCAACAAGTGATTCGTGGACTCTTGTAGATTGTTTATGGGGAAGTCAATGTAAGAAGACTATGGTTTTGACTTTGAGGTAAATTCAAATCCATCATCCATGAAGATGAAATATATAGAAATTTTGTAATGTAAAAGTTAGTTGCGATTTTACATCCATTTAGTCATTGCAATATAGAGCTATCTCAACAGGGTCTTAGCAAGTGTTATTGAGTTTCCGGAGTCAAATTGGCTCCACTTATAAAACTAACTATAACTATCACCGGAAATGAGACAAATAAAAATTAAATGCAATTACCATTAAAATAAAAACAAGCATTCAACAGGATCAATTAACAAAAAAAATGAAAAGTTAAATTCCATTTATTTTTGAAATAGAAACAAATTTACGACAAAATCTCATAATAAATAAAATATTTATAGCATCTATTATCAAAGCAGCATAGAATTGCAACAGAAATTATTAATAAATTAAAAATTTATTACAATTATCATATAAAAAGAGACAGATTTGCAACGATAATTTTTAGTTAAAGAAAAATCTACATAACTTGCAAAGCATTAGAGACAGAAAATGTTTATTTTGTGACGGAAATTTTGTTTCCAAATCCTTTTATTGTATATTTTTATGACTAATCTGCGATGGAATTTACTAGCAATGGAGACATAAATTTCGTCACAAATTTGCGACGAATGGCTAATCTATTCATAGAAATTTCTATTTTTAAAATATTTTTACCATAGAATTCCCACTTTCCGAGTTAGAAATATCAATCTCTAAAATCCAAATTTCTTGTAGTAATGTAAATTATCTTTATAATTAGTGCTCTTCTTAACTAGTAGAGTCTTGTACTTCCGTTATCCTGTCTAAAGTAATCTTTTATTTATTCATTACTTCTTTTTCGGGATTATGGTAAATGTTTCCCTAGTGTTTTACAGGACATAAAGGCATTCGCAGCGAGTAGTTTATGACTAGGGTTTCTCATGAGATGTGACATTCTATACTTCTTAACACAGCTTGGTGTTTATAAATTGCCTAAAAACTACATAAATGCAATAAAGAGTTTGTGAATCTGTTTTAGTTTGTAAGCAAATTACTGACCTCGTAATTTCTCACAAATCTTCCTAAAGCACATTCAACATTCGTATATCATTAAAAAATTTTAGGTTCTATTTTCCCAAATTTTGCTTCCATATTCTCAGATTCCCAATAGTTCGTAGGGTGCTTGAAGATTTAGTAAAATGACATATATTTTTCAAAACTTTCTTAAATTACAACAGTACACTTCGTAAAATAACTTAATTGTCCGAAGCTTTTGCATATACTTTGTAAATTTTCTAAAATTCATTATTTCACTTTATCACTTTATAGTTCGTCATTTCACTATAAAGTACCTAATTAGTCTTTCATACGTAAACACTCTAAAACTATGTGATGCATTATTTTACCTTAAGTTCTCTAAATATTTTGCACAATCTCTTACAATTTATAAATTCATCACTTGTTTTAATTTAATTTTGCTCCGATGCTCGGTATATCATTCTCTCTTCATAGTTTCCTTGAAGTTCCTAAAAACTCTAGGAAAAATGTTATTTCGCTCAGGTATTTGTAACATTGTATTTGTTACAAAGATTTCACTATTTTCACACTTATATACCTGTAAATCACTTTTTTTTTCGGGGGGGGGGTCAATTTTCGTTAGCTTATTTAAATTTTGTAAGCCTCTTCAAAGGACATAAAACATGCTTTATATTTCATAAAAATCTTTCCCGTCCTAATATCCACAAAACTTCGTAAATTAACTCATAAGTTTGTTATTTCTTTCTATATGTTTGTAAATTCATGGCAAATTGCAAATTCATACATAGCCCGTCGCGTTTCTAACATGTCTCCAATGTTCCTGATTTTGAGCATGAAACTTCCATGCACAGAAAGTTAAAAGCCTCCTATATACATATATAAAGTTAGAAAGAACCTAAAATTATACCAAAGTTTAACCAAGGTTCCATAAAAAATCCATTTGTTGGTCCCAATTAGATTAATCAAGAGGGGGGTGAATTGATTAATTACTTAAAGTTTCACTTTTTCTCAAATCAATCAAAACTCTTGACTAATAAAATCACGTGAATAACAATAATGAAGAACAATAATGTGCAGTAAATAAAATGAGTAGAGAAGAATAGAATGCTCAGATATTTATAGAGGTTCCGTCTCGCGTGCCAGTCCTCTCTTCCAGCTCCACGCTGGGGTCCCGGTTGTCTATACCGGTTGTGTTTCACTATATCAAACAAATTGAAGATATACAACATAAACCTCTTCAAGGCAAAGTCTCACTGTTGAGTCTTTCTAGCTTCTTTACTAAGCTAATCACTCAACTACAGTGATGAAACAACAAACAATTTCTTATTCACGAAAGGAATTTCAACAACAATGCGGAATATCGGATTTCCTCTATATGATAATTCACATGTATATGTAAAGATTTTTTGCTTGAAGATGTATGAGCCTTTTCTTTTCGTGTGTCTCTTTTTTGTTCAACAACGTTCTCTCTTCTTCATTTGAATTAAACACTCCTTCTATGAAGAGAACATAACGGCTACTTTCCACGTGACAATCTTGAATTTATTTTTGAATTTTTAATTCAAAAATAAGTTGGATCTGTTGGAGAGAATCTGCATTCCGTGATATTGTTGATGAGGATAAGCTTGGATAAATTAGTTTGACCGAGATCTTCTTTGGATATATCTCTTGGATCAAGTTTGTTGAAGATATCCCTCACATTGTGGAACCATATCTTCATGTAACAACCATATTTCTTATCCTTATATTTGTAACTGCTGGATCTCCTAAAATATAACACAAATATCTAAATTTAAATTTTGATAAAACTTGTAAATCTTATATGATCTCATTTTATCATAAAATGAAATCTTTGAATAAAATCTTGTAAAACTTCATGTAAATTAAAAACCCCATGATATAAAATCCAACTTTAGTAAAACACATCAAGTATATTACCTAAAAATACTTGACACGTGGAGCTAGGCCTTGAAATTTATTAAAAAAAAATCGATATAAAAATTAGAACGTAATCTGGAAAAATTCGTGACAGACATGAAAGGTTCTGAAAGTGCTTCTGAAGCAAACTTGTTAACTGTCCTCCTGTTATGAAGGTTCTGAAAGTGCTTCTGAAACAAACCTGTCAACTGTTCTCCTAGTGTAAAGGTTCTAAAATTGCTTCTGAAAGATTAACACGATAACTACGGATACACTACACAACTCCTGAAACACCTTCTGTCAGAACAAAAATAGTCTATATAACACTTTTGAAGGTTCTGAACAAGCTTCTGCCTCCTTGTTCAACTTTAGAAAAATTACGTACTATCTTCATTTGTTACACATTATTCCTCTTTTGTTAACATCAAAACTAAATTAGAGAACTTAACATTCCCCCCTAACATTCTCCCCCTTTTTGATGATAACAAAACACCATTAGATAAACAAAATATAGAAACAACTTTCATGTCAGAAAAGCATCTTAAGCACAATAGAATCATTATAATTGCATTGATCATAAACACATTGATCATAAACACTCATAAGCAATATAGAATCATTCATATAGAATCATTATAAGCAGTATTGATAATGATAGAATCATTCTCCCCCTTTTTGTTAACAACAAAAAGGATAACTCCCCCTTAATCGATGCATAAAAGATAAAAGTAGTCTTTTACAACTTGATTCCAAAACAAAATTTAAGACAAAGAACTAAGATTTTCTGGATCTTGTGACTCGAGAGGTAGAGGGAGTGGTGGAAGGTTTGGTAGAAGAAGGTTTTTCTGGTGAAGTATCTAAGTCGATGATATGGGCGCCAGAGCGAACATAATCTGGAAATTTGTTGGATAAGCTTGATTTCACCATGAAGACTTGTGACAGATTGGGAGGTTTTATCTGTCTTGGAGTCCAAAGTCTTGAAGGAGTTAGTAACTGAATCTCCGATCTTCCTCACTTGAGAGACAAATTTGTCAAAAGCAATCACATTATTAGATAAATCTTGTTTGACTCTCGCACTAAATTCATCATAGAGAATTCTATAGTGATGGAGATCGGTAAGCATTTTCTCAGAATTCTTCTTGATATCAGAAAGAATATCAAAAGTTTGTTTAACTTGTAACTCCATGGATTCTAGTCTCCTCAGATCAGATCGTTGAAGAACTTCATCTGTCAAAGCTGTCTTAATTAAATCCGATAGCTCATGTTTCAAACTTTCTCTAATAACATTCTTCATTTGTTCCAGATCAACATTGGATATAAATTCTTTTGTTCCGCTCTTCCTAGCCTCATCAGCATATGGTTTCTTCCCATGATCTGTTTCAAACTCTGTTCTAGGTTTTGAACCTCCTTCTTGAATAGATATTAAAGAAGTTCCAAAAGGAACAATTCTTTTCATATGCCTTTGATGGACAAAATGTGTACCATCATTCGCATACCACAAACAATCTTTAACAAAGATCGACATATGATGAAAAACTTCTTTACCTATCCTTTTTAGCTTAATAGGTTCAGAAGAGCTGGTAGGCAAAACTATCCCTTTAAACACAAACAATCGCATCAGTATATTCCCAAACACCAAACTTTCTTTATTTCTCCATATTTGATCAATGACTCTAGAAGCCATGTCCACATTCTTTTTGTTAATCATCGCATAGATAATTTGAGCATGTTCTATGGAAATTGAAGTAGAACTGCCCTTCCTTGGACATAGACATTCAACAATGATCTTGTGTATGATTCGAGGAAACAACTCGAAATCAATGACCATTGCTTCTTTTCCATAATCCATTTGTAAGCCTCCATTTATAGTAGCAAACAGATCATTCCTAGGCATGTTCGTAATCTCTACATCATCATTTACATCATGTAGATGTAGACATTTAATTACATCTACCCTAGAAATTGTAATGTCTTGATCACATACCCTGGAAACTAAAACATTCCCTTCCGCAAGACTTAAACTTCCATAAAATTCTTTGATACACTCACCATAAACTAGAACTTGAGTAGAGCAAAGTTCCATGCATCTTATGGGTTTTAACAGTTCATTCCAGTAAAATCCATTTCTAGTAAAGAAATTAAAATCCACAAAACTACAAGAACACACCTCGTTTTTCTTCCTTCGAAGAGATTTTGAATTTGAGGGTTTCAAACTTGGTACATTCTTTTGTTTCGTTTGCTTCTTGGTTGTTTTCTTGAGCGGAGAGGTTTCTTGAGTTACCTTTTCTTTCCCTTTTGAAGACGATGTAACCCATTTTCTTTTGGAAATTTTCTTGGAACCTATGATAGATTCGGAGTCAGGGGAACTCGGATTTTCCTCTATTGAAGGTTCTTGATATTTTTTCGAAGAATTTCAAGATTCATCATGAATCACTAAAGGCTTGTTGGAAGATTTTGTTTTGAATGATTTTTGTTTGAGACGTTTTGAAGATTTAGGCGCCATTGGAGTTGCAATGAGCGAGAAGGAAAATAGAGAGAGAAAAAGAACATATTGTGAAGAAAGGAAATTAGAAAAGGAAGGAAACAAATAAAAAAATATTTTATATGAATAAAGATTTTCAAATATTAAAGGTTTCAGGGAAAAAAAATTTAAAAAAGGGTTACAAATTCCTAATTCATTTCTAATAAATTCAAATTTTACCTTTTCAAGAGGTTTAGTAAAAATGTCTGCAAACTGATTATCGGTTGGCACAAATTCAACATTTATATCTCCATTATGCACATGATCTCTAATAAAATGATGTCTAATTTTTATGTGCTTTGACCTAGAATGATGTACTGGGTTTTTTGTCAAATTTATTGCACTTGTGTTGTCACATTTAATTGGCACAGTTTTAAAATTTATTCCATAATCATTCAATTGTTGTTTTATCCATAAAACTTGTGCACAGCAATTACCAATAGAAACATATTCAGCTTCAGCTGTGGATAGAGCAACATAATTTTGTTTTTTAGAAGACCAAGAAATTAATTTATCACATAGGAATTGACAAGTACCAGAGGTGCTTTTTCTATCAATTTTACAACCAGCATAATCTGCATCAAAATATCCTATTAGATCAAAATTCTGATTTTTAGGATACCAAATGCCTATATTTGAAGTATTAACTAGATATTTGAAAATTCGCTTTATAGCTGATAAATGAATTTCTATTGGTGCAGCTTGAAATCTAGCACACAAACACACACTGAACAAAATATCAGGTCTAGATGCAGTTAAGTACAATAAAGAACCTATAAGACTTGACGCAGCGAGGAAAGCGTAACAAAACGAATCCGAATATGGATTGGTTTCACAACAACAAAGAAAGATTCTTTGATGCAAACTCCGGTTGCGCACAACTGATAAAGGAGATAATTCTCTCTTGAGTGTATTCGAAATATAATAATAAGACGTAACCCTACATATCTGACAAAAGAGTATTTATACTTCCCCGTAAAATACCTAAAAGGGGAAAATCTAAGCGTACACGTGGCAATAAATAATGAAATACACGTCTATAACCTATCGCATACACGGTCGTGCCTCTAGGCCGTGTATGTTTCTGGACATGTGACGAGCACAATACACGGTTGCATACACGGCCGTGCCTTTAGGCCGTGTATGTTTCTGGGCATGTGACGAGCTCAATACACGGTTGCATACACGGCCGTGCCTTTAGGCCGTGTAAGCTTCTGTGAGAATTCTCTAGGAACACACGGTCATGTCTCTGGCTGTGCCTGTACCCGTGTAGGATTATACACGGCTCATGTAAGATTATACACGGCTGTGCCCTTAGGTCGTGTAAGCTTCTGTGTTCTCCACGATGTCTGCATCATTCTCTCCCACCAAGGAAGAACTCGACCCTGAGTTCGCTTCTAGATAAAGGGGTTCGTCATCCTCATAAAATGGAGATAAATCCGCCACGTTGAAGGTCTTGGAGATTCTCATGCTTTCTGGGAGGCCAACCACATAAGCGTTGTCATTGATTTTGGCCACTATTTTGTAGGACCCATACTTTTTTGGTTGCCATTTGCTATATGTGCCCACGGGGAAGCGTTCTTTCCTTAAGAACACCATCACGGGGTCTCCCACCTCGAACAACTTCTTCTTCTTATGCCTGTCGGCTGCTTTCTTATATCGCTCATTCACTTTCTCAATTTGTTCTTTGATTTCCGATGCCAGGTACTTTGCTACTATGTTGGTCTCCACACCTTTGGGTAGGGAAACTAGGTCCAGAGCGTGAGAAGCTGCCTTGGTATAGACCACTGAGAAAGGTGATTTGCCGGTAGTTCTGTGGACCAAGTTGTTGTAGGCAAACTCTGCCTGAGACAATGCCAGGTCCCATTGCTTTGGCTTCTCTCCACAGATACTTCTTATCAGATTGCCAAGGGTCCTGTTCGTCACTTCGGTTTGCCCATCGATTTGTGGGTAGGCTGTGCTGCTGAAGTTAAGGGACGAGTTGAACAGGTACCAAAGCGTCATCCAGAAGTGGCTAAGGAATCGGGTGTCCCTATCAAAAGTGATGGACTTGGGAACCCCATGTAATCAGACCACCTCCTTAAAGAATAATCTGGCCACGTTTTGAGCATCCGTCGTCTTCTTACACGGGATGAAGTGAGCCATCTTGGAAAACCTGTCCACAACTACAAAAATAGTGTCAGCACCTCATTGGGTACGAGGCAAACCTAATACGAAATCCATGGATAGGTCTTCCCAAATATTCTCAGGTACGGGTAATGGAGTGTATAGTCCCATATTCTGAGAGTGGCCCTTTGATGTTTGACAGATGTAATAGCGTTGCACTATCCGACTGACATCCCTGCGCAACTGAGGCCAATAGTATCTTGCAGCCACTGCTGCTAGTGTTTTGTCCCGCCCCAAATGGCCGGCTAATCCCCCTCCATAGAGATCTCGGATCACCTTCTCTCTCAAGTAGGATGCAGGGATACATAGTTGGTTTTCCCGCATCAAATAACCCTCCAGGATGCAATAACTGTCATTGGGTTCCTTATTAGTGCACTTTTTCCAGGTAGTTCCGAAATCTTCATCCGTTTCATACAGCTCCTTCAACTGTTCAAACCTCACTACCTCAGCTCTCAAAGTCACTAGTAAATCCGCCCTTCGGCTTAGTGCGTCGGCCACCTTGTTCTGAACCCCAGATTTATGCATCAAACGAAACGGAAACTTCTGCAAGAATTGTGTCCATCGGGCGTGCACGTCTTTGCATATGCAGGTCTGATTGCTCAGGTGTTTCAAGGCAACACAATCAGAATATAGTACAAATTCCTTGCCCACCAAATAATGCTCCCACATTCTCAAGGCTCTAACCACGGAGTAAAACTCCTTGTCGTATGTGGACCATTTCCTTCTAGCCTCGTAGAGTTTCTCACTGTAGAACGCGACAGGCCTCTTCTCTTGAGAGAGTACCGCACCAATACCCACACCACTAGCATCACAGTCAACTTCGAATAATTTGTCGAAGTCCGGTAAGGCCAGCATCGGTGCACTACATAGTCGCTCTTTGAGCACTGCGAATCCCGACTCAGCTTCCTCGTCCTAGTGAAACTGCCCTTTCTTTAAGCATTCGGTTAAGGGAGCCACAACCGTGCTAAAGTGTCGTATAAAATGCCAGTAGAATCCCGCTAACCCCAGGAAACTCCTCAGCTCGGTGATGGTCTTGGGTGTAGGCCAATCCCTAATGGCCCGTCCCTTATCCTCGTCCACCGTGATCCCTTCCCCACTCACTATGAACCCGAGGAACAACAACCTCGATGACAGGAACACACACTTCTTGAGATTAGCATAAAGTTTGTTCCCTTTCAGTACCATCAGGACATCCTTCAAATGCACTAGATGTTCCTCCCGAGTCTTGCTATATACTAATATGTCATCAAAATATACAACAACAAATCGGCCTATGAAGGGTTTAAGTACCTGATTCATCACGCGCATGAAGGTACTCGGTGCATTGCTGAGCCCGAATGGCATGACCATCCATTCGTATAGCCCCTCTTTCGTCTTGAAGGCGGTCTTCCACTCATCCCCAGGTCTGACTCGAATTTGATGGTACCCGCTTCGAAGGTCTATCTTGGAGAACACCACTGCTCCACTCAGCTGATCCAACATGTCCTCAATGCGAGGTATTGGGAATTTGTACCCAATTATGATTTTGTTGATCGCTCGGCTATCCATGCACATCCTCCAACTCCCATCATTCTTAGGTGTTAGTAGTGCTGGTACGACACAGGGACTCAAGCTATCTCGAATGAATCCCTTATCGAGCAAGTCCTGGACCTTCTCCTGTAAGATCTCCGTTTCCTTGGGACTCATCCGGTAGTGAGGGAGGTTAAGAAGACTAGCTCCCGGCACCAAGTCAATGTGATGTTGGATGTCTCGCAATGGAGGTAATCCCTCCGGTAAGTCTTCCGGAACGACTTCTCTGAATTCCTCTAGTAATTCCTTCACTTCTTCCGGAATCTCTGCATTACTCATGTCCTCTCCCGCATTTTTCACTACTAGGGCATGCATCACGCGGGACTCCTTGATGTCTCCAGTCATCTCCCTTTCCGATTGGGTGATCGTAAGAAAGGACTTCCCTTCCACCTTCTGGATTTTGGGTCGCTTATCTGTTAATGGCAGTAGTGTATACTTCACCCCCTCCTTCTCCAACCTATACTTGTTCTCCTTCCCTGCATGTTGGGCATCTACATCAAATTGCCAAGGCCGTCCAAACAACAAGTGACAAGCATCCATATCGATGATGTCGCAGTACACTTCATCTCGATATTTGCCAATCGAGAAAGGAACTCTACACCTCTCTTTCACCTCTATTCGCTCTGCCGCTTTGATCCATCCGATGGTGTACGGACTCGGATGTTTCTCTATCGGTAATTGGAGCTTCTTCACGACCTCCTTCCGAATGATGTTCTCATAGCTCCCACTGTCGATAATCAAGTCAAACACTCTCCCACCAATCGTGCACCTAGTGCGAAACAATTGGTGTCGTTGTGAACTATCCTCTTGCTTCGGTGCTAACATCATCCTCCTAATTATGTAATTAGGCTCTACTCCGTCGTCAACCTCTTCATAGTACTCTTCATCACCGTCTGGTTCACAACACACTTCTTCCTCCTCTTCCCTCTCGACAATGTTTACGGTGCGTCGATTTGGGCACTCATTTGATCGATGCCCCGGCTGATTACATCTATAGCATTTTCCCAGTATCGGCTTAGCATATGGATTATTTTGCCTTAGGGTGTCTCTATTCTCCACTAGTCTCTTTCCTTCTGCCTTGTCTTCTCTCCTATCCATATTTCCCGTTGGTTTCTCAACCACTCCTCTAAGTCTCTCACCAGTCCCTTTACTACTATTACCAGGAATTTCGTAAGTGTAAGTCCTTTTACTACTTCCAAACCTTACACTCTGTTCTTGTATCATCATTTCCGCTCAGAGAGCCAAGTTCTTTGCTTCATTCACGGTTCGGAACACCGTCACCCCTATCTTATCTCTTATCTGAGGCTTCAACCCGTTTACAAACCGTGCCACCTATTGACCCTCAGTCTCCCTTAAATCATTACTCTCCGCTAATCTCATAAATTCTGCGGTGTATTCATGCACCGTCCTCTGCCCTTGTCGGCACCGCTGATACTGTTGGAAGAGAATTTGCTTGTAATCGGGTGGCAAGAAATCCCATTGCAGCAGATTCCTCATGCGGTACCATGACCTAATAGGTTGTCGCCCTTCCCTTTGCCTACAGTGCTGCAATCGATCCCACCATGCAGACGCCCCGCCTTTCAATCTACAAGCAACCATTCTCACCCTTTTCTCCTCAGGAACTTCCATATAGTCGAAGAACCTATCGACCTCCGCCAGCCAATCTAAAAACTCTTATATATTCAAATTGCCATTAAAAGAAGGGATGTCTACCTTAAGACGGAAGTCTCCGCCCTCAGCATGGTTGAACCCTTGGTGATTGCGTCGATATCCACCACCATAGGCCGGTTCATTCCAGTTATCCACTCCACGAAATCTTCCGCCGCCAACAACACCACCCCTTCTCGGTGGTTGTTCCCTCCTCTACAAAATTCTGTTCTCTTCCTCAGAAGAGCTTCCGTCAATTCTCTGGTTCCATTGGTTTCCGGCAACAAAGTCATTGATAAGGCTGCCGCGAGCAACTGCTACCCCCGGTCGATTCCCAACAACACCCCTGTGACCGTTGTGGTCCATCACCATGGCGTCAAACCGTGCCACCAGATCCTCTAGGCGTTGTTCTACACACCCAAGCCTCTGCTCCATGGTTTCAACCACTACCCTCGGAGCCCATTGATTGACTCCTTAAACTTCCGTATCTCGATCAAGTTCGAGGACGCGATCGCCATCAACACCACCGTTAGTCGACATCTCCGCAGGAAATTGCCTTGCTTTGATACCGACTGACGCAACGAGGAAAGCGTAACGAAACAAATCCGAATATGGATTGGTTTCACAACAACAAAGAAAGATTCTTTGATGCAAACTCCGGTTGCGTACAACCGATAAAGGAGATAATTCTCTCTCGAGTGTATTCGAAATATAATAATAAGAAATAACCCTACATATCTGACAAAAGAGTATTTATACTTCCCCGTAAAATACCTAAAAGGGGGAAATCTAAGCGTACACGTGGCAATAAATAATGAAATACACGTCTATAACCTGTCGCATACACGGCCGTGCCTCTAGGCCGTGTATGTTTCTGGACATGTAATGAGCACAGTACACGGTCGAATACACGGCCGTGCCTATAGGCCGTGTATGTTTCTAAGCATGTGACGAGCACAATACACGGTTGCATACACGGCCGTGCCTTTAAGCCGTGTATGTTTCTAGGCATGTGACGAGCTCAATACACGGTTGCATACACGGCCGTGCCTTTAGGCCGTGTAAGCTTTTGTGAGAATTCTATAGGAACACACGGTCGTGTCTCTGGCCGTGCCTGTATCCGCGTAGGATTATACACGGCCTGTGTAAGATTATACACGGCCGTGCCCTTAGGCCATGTAAGCTTATGTGTTCTCCACGATGTCCGCATCAAGACTCCTATAAAGTTTTTCACTTACCTTCTTTCCATTTAAGTCAGAGTCTAACCTTGATGAAGTACTCATAGGTGTTGTAACCTTTTTGCATCCATCATATCCAAATTTCTTCAATATTTGTTTTGTGTATTTTTCTTGATGAACAAAAATTCCTTCTTTTGTTTGTTTTATTTGAAGCCCCAAAAAAAATGTCAACTCTCCCATCATTGACATTTCAAATTCTGCCTGCATGGTCTCAGCAAATTCTTGATACAACAATTCTTTAGTAGATCCAAAGATAATATCATCCACATATATTTATACAACTAAGATATCATTATCAAAAGTTTTCAAGAATAAAGTAGTGTCAACTTTTCCTCTATGAAAACCTTTAGAGATAAAAAAACATACTCAATCTTTCATACCAAGCTCTTGGAGCTTGTTTCAAACCATATAGTGCTTTATTTAATTTAAAAACATAGTCTGATTTGAAAGGATCTTCAAAACCAGGCGATTGTTCTTCATAAACTTCTTCTTTTATAAAGCCATTTAAAAATGCACTTTTTATATCCATTTGAAAAACTTTAAAATCCTTATAAGATGCATATGCAAGCATTAACCATATTGCTTCTAGTCTAGCAACAGGTGCATATGTTTCATCAAAATCTATTTCTTCTTCTTGTGAATAACCTTTAGCTACTAATCTTGCTTTATTTCTTATAATTTTACCATCTTCATCTAATTTATTTTTAAACACCCATTTAGTTCCAATTATAGACTTTCCTCTAGGTCTAGGAACTAAATTCCATACATTGTTTCTTTGAAATTGATTTAATTCTTCTTGCATAGATATAATCTAATTTTCATCATTTAAAGCTTCTTCCATATTACTAGGTTCAATTTCAGATAACAACACAAAATGATTTTCAAGATTTTGTAGATTAGCTCTTGTTTTAACACCCGATTGAATATTGCCTATTATTTGATCAGAAAGATGTGCAGACTTATACCTCCAAGCTTTAGAAGCCTCTTGTTCAGATCTTACAACTTCTGAAGTACCTTCTGTATTTGCCTCTAAAATAGGTTCTAGACGACCAGATCCTCGAGTGCTAACAACAGGTGCTTCTGAGAACTAACTTCTTCTTTAGAATTGGAGTCCTTTTCTTCATCAAAATCAACATCCTTTAAATCCTCAATAAATTTAAAATTTATCGATTTTTCAATAGTTTTTGATGATTTATTGAAAACACGATAAGCACGACTATTTTGAGAATATCCTAAGAAAATAGCTTCTTTAGATCTTTCATCAAACTTACCAAGGTTGAGTGGATTCTTTTTCACAAAGCATTTAGATCCAAAGATATGGAAATATGAAACATTAGGTTTCTTACCTCGAAACATCTCATAAGCAGTCTTTGATGTCATAGGTCGAATGAAAAGTCTATTGATGATATAGCAAGCTATAGAAACTGCTTCTGCCTAAAAATACTTTGCAATTCCACTTTCATTTAACATAGATCTAGTCATCTCTTGTAAAGTTCTATTCTTGCGTTCCATTACTCCATTTTGTTGAGGAGTGTATGGAGCTGAGAAATCATGAGATATATCATGTTCTTCACAAAAGTTTAAAAAACTTGCATTTTGAAATTTTGTTCCGTGATCAGTTCGAAGACTAATTATGGAAACTCCCTTTTCATTTTGTATTTGTTTTGCAAACTTTTGAAAAGAATCAAAGGTATCTCTTTTGTGTCGCAAGAATATAACCCAAGTGTATCTTGAAAAATCATCAACAATAACAAGTCCATATTTGCCCCTACCCATGCTTAAGACTCTAGTAGGTCCAAAAAGATCAAGATGCAATAATTCAAGTGGTCTCTTAGTTGAGATTACATTTTTACTTTTATGAGAGACAGAAACCATTTTATTCTTTAAGCAAGTATCACATTTCACATCTTGTTTAATATTTATCTTAGGTAATCCTTTAATAATATCATTTTTAGATAATTTTTCTAAGTGATTAAAATTAACGTGTCCTAGTCGTTTATGCCAAGCAAAAACATGATCATTCAAAGAAATTAAACAACAATCATTATTGATTTCATCTGGTTTTATAAGATAGATATTTCTTTTCCTAATTCCTTCAAATAATCTTTCATCATTTTCATTAAAAGCATAGCACTTGTCTTGATCAAAGATCATTCTATAACCTTTATCACATAACTGACTAATACTAAGTAAATTGTGTTTTAAACCTTGCACAAGATATACATTTTCAATGAGAAAAGTAAGCATGCCAATCATTCCAGTGGCAATTATTTTACCTCTACTATCATCTCCAAACTTTACATACCCTTTTTCTTCCCAATTTATGCTATTGAACAATGAAGCATCTCCAGTCATATATCTAGAACATCCACTATCCAAATATCATGTTCCTCTTATTTTAGCTTCATGTTCCTGTACAAATAAAAAGAATTAAGTCCTTTTAGGAACCCAAGCAAGTTTGGGCCCTTTAAAAGATAAGCTCATTTGATTTCTTCGATTTACTTGTTGACTACTGAGCTTATTTCTTTTATAATAGCAAAATTTCTCAATATGACCAAATTTATTACAGAAGAAGCATGCATAAGAATTAACATTTCTATACCTGTCATTTACCTGTTTTTAGAAGTTCTGGTTTGTATAACTTCTATTATACCTTCTGGTATTGCTTTTGTAGTACCCATTGTGTGGATATCTCTTGTCAGAATAACTTCTGTAAAAGTCTCTGGTATTTCCTCTTTTAACAATATTTGTATTCAAAATGTACTTTTTACTTTTGAATTCATCACTTAAGACTTGTTTAGCTTTAACAAAAACTGTATTTTGATTCGATTTTGAACTCGAACCATGCTCATATCCTAACCCATGTTTTTCATTTGAAATTCTTTGTAAAGAAATTAACATGGTCAATTTCTTGTCACTTTCATCAAATTTCTTAAAGGTAGTTTTCAACGAATTGGACAGTTCATCAATCTTTACCTTCATGTTACTTGTTTCTACTTCAAGTAGGTGATTTTCTATTCTTAATTTTTCAATACTCACATGCATGGATTCATTTTCTTGTTTCAGGATATCATTTTCATCCACAAGTAACAAATTTGTTTGCTTTACTGCCTCCTTTTCATTCTTAAGAGCTTTTATTTCGTTTTCATACTTAGCTAATTTTGTATCAGCCCTTTTTAGTGCCTTTAATAGCTTACTCATTTCTACTAGCATGTCAGTTTCAGTTACATCTTCATCAGATTCAGAATGTACCTCAGAACTAGCCATTAAACACAGATTTGCCTCATCCTCTTCTTCTTCTGAATCCTCTGAATTTGTCTCAGTATCCTCTAAATCACTCCATGTTGCTAGCATTGCTCGACTTTTCTTTTTATAATTTTCCATTTTCTTGATCAGTGTTGGACATTCATATTTGATGTGTCCTAGCTTTTTGCATTCATAACATTGAATCTCCCTTTTCTCTTTCTTCTTTTCTTTCTCCTTGTACGCTTTTCCTGCATCATTATGCTTATATTCAGTACTTTTCTTGAAAACGTTGAACTTCTTACCTCTTTGCTTCTTGAGCAGCCTGTTGAGTCTACGTGAAAGAAGACCAATGTCCTCTTCTTTCTCATCGTCGCTATCATCTGTTTCAGTTTCATTTTGCTTTATTTCCTTGACTTTAAACACAATCCCTTTGGTACCGTCTTCTCCTCTTTGCGTGGTCTTTATGTGTGACTCATATGCCATGAGCTTTTCTCTCAATTGACTGAGAGTTAACTTGTTTAGGTCTTGAGTTTCCTCTATAGCAGTTTTCTTTGCATCCCAAGATGGTGGTAAATTGAACCCTAGGTATATTAAACCTAGAACCCGTCGACCGTGATTTGAAATCGGATTCCCAAGAATCGTCTTGAACAAGCGATGAACGGAACTAGACCCCAACCACACCTGTTGATTGAAACCTAAGTTATCAAGATGACTTCCCCAAGCGTTTAGATCGAAGAAATCGAAAAGAGTTCTTTCGCAAAGAACAAAAGAGAGAGAGCTCTCAAAAGGTGTATTCAATAATCAAATATCCGTAATAATCTTACCCTAGCGTATCTGACAAGAGGGTATTTATACTAAGAAATAATAAAATACACGCGTAGTACACGGCCTCCATACACGGCCGTGTCTCCAAGTCGTGTATGATGCTGGGCATGCGACGAACAAAGTACACGGTCTCATACACGGCTGTGCCTCTAGGCCGTGTATGTGTCTGTGTATATGACGAGCACAGTACACGGTTTCATACACGACCGTGCCTTTTGGCCGTGTATTCATCTGTGAAATTTCGACTGGGACACACGGCTGGGACACACGGTTGTGCCGCTGGCCGTGCTGTTAGGCTGTGTAAGTATACACGGTCGTGATACACGACCGTGTATAGAGGCCGTATATGATCCTATTGATTCCTTCATTCCTTTCGGTTCCTTCTCTTGCAGCTCCATCACTAATCCTTGCAAAGCTTCTCTCATCCGCTTAGCTCTGGCTCTTGTCATTGGACCTCCAATACCATGCAACGGGTCATTGGACTTTGACTCTTGAACTCTTGATGCTAGCTGATCCCCATCATTCCCTCCTTCCTCGAAAAGATTCGTCCTCGAATCACCTGCATCATATAGAGTAAGATCAGAAACATTAAAAGTTGCGCTTACATTACCATAGTGACTTGGTAAGTCAATCTTGTAAGCGTTATCATTGATGCGTTCCAACACTTGGAATGGCCCATCTCTCCCTAGGGTGCAACTTAGATTTTCGCTATTCGGCAAATCGCTCCTTTCTCAGGTGCACCCACACCCAATCTCCTGGATGAAAGACAACTTTCACACGACCCTTATTGGCCTGGCGAGCATAATGCTCATTCTTCTTCTCAATGTTAGCCCGAACCTGAGCATGCAATTCCTGCACAAATTCTGCCTTTTTCTTTCCATCAAGATCAACAAATTCATTAGCAGGCAAAGGCAAAATATCTAGTGGAGTCAAAGGATTAAAACCATACACAACTTCAAATGGAGAGTAAGATGTAGTGGAATGCACAGTCCTATTATATGCAAATTCTACATGTGGTAGACATTGCTCCCATTGTTTCAAATTTCTATAAATTACAGCACGCAACAGGGTTGAAAGAGTCCTATTGACTACTTCGGTCTGACCATCAGTTTGAGGATGTCTATACTTAACTGTGATCTTGTTGATTGCTCGACAGTCAACACACATCTGCCATGTTCCATCCTTCTTGGGAACCAGGATGACAGGAACTGAGCATGGACTGAGGCTTTCTCTCACAAACCCCTTCTCTACTAAATCATAAACCTGCCTTTGGATCTCCTTAGTTTCCTCTAGATTGGCCCGATAAGCTGGCCGATTAGGAATGGAAACACCCGGGATAAAGTCAATCTGGTGCTCAATGCCTCTTATTGGAGGCAATCCCTTTGGTACCTCCTCAAGAAACAAGTCCTCATATTCCTGCAAAAGAGACACAACCACACTTGGCAAAGAAGAGTTAAGGTTAGTAGTAGTAAAATACAAATCCTTGTACATGAGTACAAGTAGTTGTTTCCTGGCCACTATTGCACTCTTAACCTCACTTTTTCTTGCAACCCTACTCTCTCCTGCAATTTTCTCTCCACTCAGTGTGTTAAACTCTTCACTCTCTTGGCTCACAAGTGTTTGCCTCTCACTCTTTCTCTCTTTTTCACTCTTTTCTTGTCCACTCAAGTGTTTCTCTCTAAACTCTTTTGCTAGCCTCACTTGATCCTCACAAGCCTCCCATGGTTTCTGGGGAGTTAGAACCACATTTCTCTTGTTTAAAACAAAAGAGTAATGGTTCTTGTATCCATCATACATTACCCTCCGATCGAACTGCCATGGTCGCCCCAACAATATGTGACTAGCCTGCATGGGAACTACATCACACATCACCTCATCATGATAACTCCCAATAGAAAATGAAATAAGGACCTGCCTGGTCACCTTCACTTCCCCACACTCATTCAACCACTGTAACCGGTATGGTTTCTGATGCTTCGAAGTTTTTAACCTCAACTTATCAACCAATAAGGTACTAGCAACGTTAGTACAGCTACCACTATCAATGATCAAGCTGCATACCTTCTTCTGCACATGACACCGGGTGTGAAAAATATGCTCACGCTGAACCCCTTCACCATCATCCTTAGGCTGAGTACTAAGGACTCGCCTAGTAACTAGCAATTCCCCACTCACGGGTCCCTCAACGTCCACATCACTACAATCCTCCAATGGTGGCACGTCGTCATCACTGGAACTAATACTCTCCACATCTCCATTATCACGAATGAGCATGGTCCTTTGATTTGGACATTGAGATGCAATATGTCCAAACCCCTGACACCTGAAACATTTGACATCACGAGTTCTAGTGAATGGTTTAGTGTCAGATTTACCTTTAGAGGAAGTAATTGAACTTTTGGCCTTCGCATCCTCTTTTGGTTTTGAGTCTGCAGTGTTCTTCTTCCAATTTGACTTCCATGAAGAGTTAGAAGTCGCCCAAGATTTAGAATTCCCCTTATACTTCAACTGCTTCTCTACCTTGATCGCCTTATGCAGCAATTCCTCAATATCCACATAATGTTGTAAGTCTACTACATCAGCGATCTCCCGATTCAACCCATTGAGGAATCTAGCCATTGTAGCCTCATCTTCCTCATCCACGTTAGCTCTAATCATAGCTATCTCCATTTCCTTATAATAGTCCTCTACACTTTTGGACCCTTGTGTCAACCCCTGTAATTTCCTATGCAAATCCCTATAATAATGACTAGGGATAAACCTCTTCCGCATAATTGTTTTCATCTCATTCCAAGTGCCAACAGGCCTCTCACCATACCTTCTCCTAGTACGCACCAGCTGATCCCACCATACACTGGCATAATAAAAAAAATCAATTGCAGCTAACTTTATCTTCTTCTCCTCACTGTAATTATGGCAATCAAATACATGGTCCACTTTTCTCTCCCACTCCAAATACAGCTCTGGATCATTCTTCCCTTGAAAGGAAGGTATCTTCATCTTAATACTACCCAAATTACCATCTCGCCGTTGGGTGTCTCTTCTCTCCCTCATGAAACCATATTCCCCTGAATCAGTATCCTCATTCTCTTCTATACTCACTCCACCTCTTGAATGCCTATTAGTTATTCTCCCCGCAACATTACTACCTGACGGTTCCCTACTCTGCTCCATCTTATCCAACCTCTCATGAACTTGCTCCATTTCAGCACTCAGCATTTTTCTCATCTCACCGAATAATGCCTCAAACATCAATTTCTTATCTACGCCTCCCTTCTCTCCATTAGTAGGACTTTGATCAGACATATTGCTGCAACAAAAGGGTTAGAAATAACACAAAAAAATAAAATAAAATAAATAAACTTCACACTTCTCTCCCTCACCTGTTTACACTCAAAGATGTGAATTCACTCGTGTTTCGTTCACTAAATAGATAGTCCTCACAACTCACTCTTATAGGCTCTTTGATCAGAACTCAATCAAAATTTCTTTAACATAAACCACTAAGGCAACTCACTTTTTAAACAAACGGTTCCAATTCAACAGCCAATTAAGGGAAACACGGACAAGGACTCCAATAGGGACACAATGAATACCCACGAATGACGATAAATATAGATACTGGATTACTGAAATGTTCTTCCTTTTTTTTTTTTTAAACCTAAGCTAATTTGTCTGCGATTTGCAGTGGCCGCAGTGGAAAAAAAAAAAGGTAACAAATTTGCCTTGCTTAGGAGGATTCGAGAAAAACAACAGAACAATAGCAATTTCCTGACGAATTTCCAGACAATTGAAGATATATATATGAAACAATTTCCAGACGATTTTTTTTTTTGAAGACAACGATAAATAATAGAAAGGATAGAATTACTTGAATCAAGAAGCCTAGGCTCTGATACCAAATGATGCGAACCCTAGGTATATTAAACCTAGAACCCGTCGACCGTGATTTGAAATCGGATTCCCAAGAATCGTCTTGAACAAGCGATGAACGGAACTAGACCCCAACCACACCTATTGATTGAAACCTAAGTTATCAAGATGACTTCCCCAAGCGTTTAGATCGAAGAAATCAAAAAGAGTTCTTTCGCAAAGAACAAAAGAGAGAGAGCTCTCAAAAGGTGTATTCAATAATCAAATATCCGTAATAATCTTACCCTAGCATATCTGACAAGAGGGTATTTATACTAAGAAATAATAAAATACACGCGTAGTACACGGCCTCCATACACGGCCGTGTCTCCAAGCCGTGTATGATGCTGGGCATGCGACGAACAAAGTACACGGTCTCATACACGGCTGTGCCTCTAGGCCGTGTATGTGTCTGTGTATATGACGAGCACAGTACACGGTTTCATACACGACCGTGCCTTTTGGCCGTGTATTCATCTGTGAAATTTCGACTGGGACACACGGCTGGGACACACGGTTGTGCCGCTGGCCGTGTAAGTATACATGGTCGTGATACACGGCCGTGTATAGAGGCCGTGTATGTCCTATTGATTCCTTCATTCCTTCCGGTTCCTTCTCTTGCAGCTCCATCACTAATCCTTGCAAAGCTTCTCTCATCCGCTTAGCTTTGGCTCTTGTCATTGGACCTCCAATACCATGCAACGGGTCATTGGACTTTGACTCTTGAACTCTTGATGCTAGCTGATCCCATCAAGCTTAGTAACAAAATTCTTCAACCATACTCCATGACCGAATGCCTCATAACATGTTATAAACTCTATTGCCATAGTAAAAGAAGCTATGAGTGTCTACTTAGCACTCTTCCATGAAATTGCTCCTCCAATAAGCAAATAGATATATTTTGATGTGGATTTCCAACAGTCTGAACACTCGACGAAATCAAATTCAAAATAACTAATGATCTCCAACTGATTTGATTTCCTATATATGAGCATGTCATCTTTTGTTCTTTGTAAATACCTTATGACTTATTTGGCTACTTTCTAGTGATTTACTCTTAGATTGCTCAAAGATCTCCCTAATATCCTAACAATGTACGCAATATCCAAACACGTGCAAACCTGAACATACATAAGACTTCCTATGGCTAAAGCATAAGGGACCTTTTCCATTTCTTTTGCTTCAAGGTCATTCTTAAGACATTCATCCTTACTAAATTTGTCTCCTTTAGTAACAAGGGTATCTCTTGGTTAACAATTATGCATGCCAAACCATTTGAGCACTTTCTTAACATAGCCCTTTTGAGATAATCCAAGAATACCTTGAGAATGATGTCAATGTATTTGGATTCTTAATACAAAAGAAGTTTCTCCAAGATCTTTCATCTCAAAATTCTTTGATAAAAATTTCTTGGTATCACATAATAGGCCCATATTATTTGTGGCAAGCAGTATGTCATCCATTTATAAAACTAAGAAAATTAACTTGTTCCCATTGAACTTGTAGTATACACAATCATCAACTACATTCATCTCAAAACCGAACGAGATGATAGTTTGATGAAATTTGTGGTACCATTGGTGAGACACTCGCTTAAGTCTATAGATGGATTTCTTTAACTCCCACACAATTTGTTTTGACTCTCTTGAAACAAGGTTTTCTGGTTACACCATGTAGTTCATCTCGTTAATGTCACCATTGAGAAATATTATCTTTACATCCATTTGATGTAACTCAAGATCAAAGTAAGTTATTAGTGTCGTTATTATCCTTAAAATGTCTTTTGATGAAATCGGATAGAAAATCTCTTTATAATCAATATCTTCTTTCTATGTAAAGTCCTTAGCAACAAGATGTGCCTTATTCCTTTCTATATTGCCTTTTGAAACCCTTTTGGTTTTAAATATCCATTTGCAACTAATGGGTTTTGTATTTTCAGGTAATGGAACAAGATCCCATACATCATTATCTCTCATGAACTTCATCTCCTCATTCATGGCATCTATTCACTTTTGAGAATTAGAACTTTCCATGGCTTGTCAGAAGTTGATTAAATCATCTTCCATCATTCCAATGCCATCCTTATGTTCATGAAGAAATATAACATAATCATCTGAAATTGCACTTCTTCTTTCCTAGTGGATCTCCTTATTGGCATTAGTTCTTAAGATTGTAGAGTTTATTGTTTTGGAATGGGAGATTCATTTATATTGTCTTATTTTGAATTTTCTTCTTGAACAGCATTAGATACTATAATTTGACCTCAAATGCCATTAATAGCAATTTGAGGAATATTAACTTTTTCCTTTTCAAAGACAAAATCCTTAACTCTATTCCCCCTATAAACTCAACATCCTCAAAGAACCTTGCATTAATTGTCTCAAAAATTCCTTTTGCAGTGAGATTATAGAATTTGTAACCCCTTGATCTTTTAGAATATCTAATAAAGTAGCAACTAATAGTTCTAGAATCTAGTTTCATTTCATGTGGCCTATAAGGCTTAACCTCAATTGGACATCCCCAAATATGTAAGTGCATTATACTAAGCCTTTCATCTATCCAAAGCTCATAAGGGTTTTGTTAGTTGTCTTAGTACTCTATTAGGCAAGTATGCTGCAGTTTTCAAAGCCTCTTCCTAGAGTGATTTTGGTAAGGTGGAATAACTAAGCATACTCCTTATCATATACTTAAACATTCTGTTTTGTCTTTTAGCAATACTATTCATTGTAAGCGAGCCTAGCATTGTGTACTGTGGGACAATATTGCATTCTTCTAGGAATTTGGCAAATGGTCCTAGACTTTGTTCACATGATCCATCATATTTACCACAATATTTACCACCACGGTCAAATTTGACAACTTTAATTCTTTTACCTGTTTTCTACTTCAACATTAAAGATTTTAAACACAACTAACAATTGAGATTTTTCATGAATTAGAAACAAGTAACCATATCTAGAGAAGTCATTTATAAACATTATAAAATACTGTTGACCATTCTAAGAAGCTGTAGGGAATCACCCTTAGATATCCATATGTATCAATTCTAAGACCTTTGTAGCCTTGTTGGTACATAGTTTTCTGACATTTGTTTATTTCCTCTTAATACAATTAATACAAGTATCAAAATCTGTAAAATCAAGGGATTAGAGAATACTATCAGATACAAGTCTTTTTATTATTCTTTTGGAGATATGACCTAATCTATTATGCCATAATGACGTTGAATTCTTGCTGGTTAAATTGTGCATTAAATTTCTTGAATTAACATGTAGGGATTCATTATAAGAAGCAATTGTATCAAATAAATAAAGATTATCACTATACAATAATGAACTAGTACCAATTAATTTTGGATCATGAAAGAAACTAAACTGACAAAGATTGTCAAAATCGTGATTTTGCGTAGAATCACTAAGGGGTCCATGGAATCGGAATGTAGAAACGTAAGTTTCTACAACCTATTTAAAATAACTTCAAAATAGTATAAATTTACTTACAATAGTCATTAAAAAATATAATGGATAATATAAAAAAGAAATTCAGCATTTATTTTGGTCATAAATTGCAAATTTGCAATAAAAGTCATAATATAGATAATCAAGCATAAGTTGTATAATATAGATATTTTATTTCTAAAATGATAAATCATGTATAAAGTGAGTTTCACCTAATTATATATACAAAAGCTAAAAGATAATAGATAAAATTTAAAAATCAATTATGACTTTAAGAAATTACTAATAAATAAAAGTTGATAATAGAAATATACCATTAGAAAGGAGTAATGTAAAAAAAAAAAAACAAATAACTACTAACCAAAAGTAAATAATAAAAAAGGTATTATAACAAGAAAACCCTTCAAATTATATATTACTAGGTAAATTTTTGCATTATTCGTGATTATTAATTCAAAATATGTTTACATAACAATATATATTTAAAAATAGTATAACTATGAGATATTGAAAAGATAGAAATATAAATACATTTATACCTTTCCTATAAAATTAAAAATCTAAAAAATTCTTATAAAGTTAAAGTTATCTACCCTTTATTTTATTTACTATTACAAAAATATTAATTAAAATAAGGAAAATTGTAACAATCAAACATGAGTGCTTAACACGAACATGATCACAAATAGGAACAAGAAGATCGACAATCGACGAACACAAACATGAAGACTTCAACGCAACGTAACATACCGATAAGCGACGAATGATGACCGACGAACATGTTGGGGTGTGGCTCATACTCCCCTATAATAGTAAAGCATAAGGGTCCAGGGAAGCTGCTTTGGCGGGGGTCTCAAAGGGGCAGCACCCCCTGGACACCAGAGGGCTTTTAGCAATTAAATCAATATTTATTCATTAAAAGTTTGGGCTTGGGCCCATGAATAGTTATTACTATATATTCTCTTTTTTACTTGTAATTGCATGATAAAAACAAGAGAGTGATGTGTTAATTATAATGGAATCATCTATTGGACGTAGCCCTAGTTAACGGGTGAACCAAGATAAAATCTTATGCTTTTATTTTTTTCTTCCTCTTTTTAACTTTATTATTATTTGTGAGTGTCGGCCTTAACATCAACTTCCTCTTGTGCACCGGCCCTAACAAAACATACAACAACAACAGCAGCAACTCCTAAAGGTTGACATTTACCTCACATAAGATCAACACTCAAGATTTAAGATTAGAAAAAAAAAATACTATTTGAAGTTTTAAGTTTCTACTAAACAAAAGGAACCGATGGAAAAAAAGTAAAAACAGAAAGTTAGAAATAGTTAAAAATTTAGAAAAAAGTTAGAAAGTTAGAAAGTTAAAAATATTATTTTCCTTCTGCTAATGAAAAATAAAACCTTGTAGTAGAAACGTAAAAACGCTAGTGGACTCGCAATTTTACCGATTCTACGTGTGGAATCACGATTTTACTTCAAAAACGTTTTTACATGCAAGTTGACTAAAAATGTGCTCACTAACTCGTAAAATCATAGAAACGTGTGAGTTAACTCGCAATTTTGACAACTATGAAACTGACTATTACCAAATGAACAAGTATAACCAAATTTGTCTAAAGTGACAATAGAAATTAAATTGCATTTAAAAGACGGTACAACGAATGTCTTACTCAAATCCAAATAATAACCAATTCTAAGTAATAATCTAAAGTTTTCTATTACCTTAACCTCTACCAATTTGCCATTGCTAATGTAGATGTAACTTTCATCATCACAAGGCTTTAGGCAACTTAGGTAATCCTGCATAGATACATTGATGTGAGTTGTTGCACTTAAATCTATCCACCACCTATGTCTTAGTATTGTAGTGAAATTAACCTTAGAACAAACAAAGTTAAGAAGTGCCTCTTTCTTTGCACATTACGTGTGATAGTTGGTATGTTACTTCTTCTTATGTCCTTTTGCACTGCAAACGAAACAAGTATCCTTAGTTTGGTCCTTATGTTATTTCTTTTATGGTGTTTGTATAATAATCTCTTTGCCTTTCTTTCTCTTCTTCGTCTTTAGAAGTATTGGCTAAGTGAGCACTTTCAATTCTTTCATGATTTAACCTTTCCTCTTCTTGGATACAGTGCGAGATGAGCTCATTAAGAGACCAAGAGTCCTTTTGACAGTTGTAACTCACCTTAAATTGACTTAATTGTGCTGGAAGAAGTATCAAAACCAAGTACACAAGCAATTCTACAGACAAATCTAACATCAGTGCCTTGAGTTTTGAGGCAATATGAGACATTTCCACGATGTATTCTCTAATATGGTCGTTTCTGTTATTCCTCATTGAGATACGTTTTGCTAAGAGTGTACTTGTTTCAGCCTTTTCATTCTTAGCAAATCTTTTCTCACGATCCTTTAAGAATTCCTTAACCGTTTGTATACTTCAGACATAGTGCCCTTAAATGCTTCCGGAATGGCACATTTCATGATCATTAGACTTATGTGATTTGATCGCTCTTACCTTTCCATCTCCTCACCTTTCCTCAATGTACTCTTATTAGTTATGGCAAGAGGGCAATCTTCTCTTACTGCCAAGTCCAAGTTCATGACTCTAAGAACAATCATCACATTCTTTTGCCATACCTTAAAATTTGTGCCATTCAACATAGGAATAGAATCGATATTTTCAAAGATATTTGCAATAGAACCAGCAACTAAATAGAGAATAAAAATAAGAAAAATATAATTAAACTCACATTTATATTGAAACACACAAAATTCAAATAATGACAAGTTCTATCACAAGACACCTAGCACAATATAGATATCTAGTTTTTAGGTAGAAATATCAACTTGTCAGTGGTGATCAAATATTGATAATTAAAGTTTGTTAAATGATTAGGCCTTTCTATAGACCAACCAATCACTTACAGAAAAACCAAACAATTATCACACATTTATCACCGTAGGTATAAAAGTAAATCGGCCAATCATTAATCTTCCTTTAGGTCTATCAATGATCACATGATTTACATTCATACATCCTTTTTCTATTTATTCAAAATAAACAATTTCTATAGCATAAGTTATTTTGGCAACATGCAATTTCAATCATTCATCTTAAACAACAAATATATTATAGTCTGCCATAGTTAAATCAAGTTACAAATTACCCACTTTCTAATATTTTTTTTATTATTATTAAACTTGAGGGTTCATGAGTGGAACATGGCCATGTTATTTATTATTTTCCTCATTCTTGAGGTACATGGGCATGGACACGAGCATGTTCTTGCCCATGCACACCCATGCACTTTACACGTCTTTAAATGGATATGGTACATAGCCATGAACACGGTCGTATACCTAGGGTGTTTCCTAGTTAAGAGGTTTATGGCCTGGAACACAACCTCATGTTCTTTTACCATGTACATTTAGGTCCATTCTAATTAATTTACACACCTATGTACTTGTCACGCCATTCTTTTTTAGTGTACACGGCCTAAAACATGGCCGTGTACCTTAGGCATGTACTATGCATGAATTGAATTTTTCTTAATTTCGCATCTCACAAACCCTAATTTCTTTCTAGTTTCAATTTTATCTTTTTTTCAAGGCTAAATTGCGATAATATTGTACTAGAAATCCATATAATATCTATATTTTCATTCAAAGAATCTTATTTCACGTAATACTTTATTAACCCTAATCACAAACATGGCCCTCAAACAAGATTCATGAAAATAACAAAACATTATTAAAATTTAGCTTTAATCTCACACATGAAAGTTCTAATGCCACTTATTGGGATTTTCATGTAATAATTCCCATAAATATATTACCCAAGAATAATCCATGTGCAAAATTAGGATACAAAATATAAAAGTAATGAACAAAAGTATATTTGAATTCATGACTTGTAAAACTCTTTATTTGATATGATGGTACAACCTTCCAAGTCAATAGAATGTCTCTTAGAGATTTCTTATGTCTTGTTCTTTCTGATAATGAGTTGTTAGAGAGAACAAAATAACATCATTTGTGACTTGGGGACCACGACCATATTTATATATCTATAGGTTAACAACCTATTAACTTTTATAATTTCCAATTTTGCCCATTATAAAATAGGAAACGGTATATTTGGTCTTTATACATAATAACTCATACTTCTTTAATACGTTGAAGTCCATATCTTTATTAAATCACTTTATTTTAACTTTATTTAATATGGTAGTCTTATTATACAATTATTATTATTAATTACACATATAAGTCTATTCGATTTATTTATAAAATAAACCTAACATCAAGTTCAACTAAAAACTGCCATGGTTTAATATATTGTTAGTCATGAAATCCCCTTCCCTAGTGGAGGAAAAAAAGAGTCATTAATATTCAAATACGCCACATATTTAGATGAGTGACATACAAATATTAATAGGGAAGTATTCACACATTTACTTTCAAGTAAACGTTAATAAATGTTATGAAAAAAGCATTAATAGTATCTTGGTATATTAGTTAAGAAATTCAAGAAAAAATTATCATTTTCTAGAAAGAAAATGCATAAAAACATATAAGAGTTTTTTATTTGACCCTTAATAAGTGCTTAGATTACTGATTAGCAATTTCCAAATCTCAAAGAAGATGCTTTGTTAGATCTTATCAGGGAAAGGTAAGCAAATTAATGGCAAAAGAGGGTAGGGGTCGGTCTGAATGCTAGCCAGTACCGGTTTGCTAAAATTGTTGAGGCTAGCCATGGTTTGCTATCATAGAGCCTAGGGATATTTTGCCGAGGCTGGGGGCATATAATCGATATTCAAAACTGGAAACTTGCAGTCGCAGCACACCGTTTTTATGGTCTAAAAGTACAGGAAACGCAACTTGTTTTTGTGTTGACTGTTGACATTTAATTTCTCTCACTCATAAAGCAATAATTGAAGAAGGTGAGACCTGCCAAACCACGGGCACCAGGCTTTTGTGCTCTAGCCTTGGTAAGGTCAAAATAAGCTGCCGACTCCAGCAGTAATGTGTAAATACATAGAGTCGGGAATGTGGGCCAAACGGGTCGGCCCGTCCCGACCTGCACCAGCTCACGGGTTGACATGGACTGATCTGTAATGGCTCGTAAAGGTTGTGGATAGAAAAATTCGATTTATCCCGCTCGCAATTTCTTTTTTCTTGTTTTATAAATTTAGTATTGTAAATTCTAAATTCCAAGGCAAGGACGGTTGGTTTGGTCTAGTCTAGTCGGGGTCCGAGACGGAGGCGAGGCCGGAGGTGATGGAGTAGCAGAGACCGGTCTCGTCTGGTCTGGGACGTCGTCGCCTAGTGAAGAGTCTGACGAGTGAAAGTGACAGCACGGTGGGGAGCACAACAGTGACTAACGGCATGGGGGCTAAAGGAAGAGAAAGAGAAAGAGCTGCACGGGCAGTGGGGATTGGGGTGGGTAGGTACGGCACGAGGGAAGAGCGAAAGACTAAGAGAAAGAGCTGCGGTAACTAGCACTGTCCTATCGTCCTTGTCTGCTGATCTGCATCGTCCTTATCCCACCGCCGTCCACGTCCCATCGTCCTTGTCCTGCCATCGATGTCTATCACTATCCCATCATCCTTGTCTGCTGTGCCGATATGCATTCTGATTTTTGCATTGCCTTTTTTTTTTTTTTTTTGCGGGTCAACAAGCCAACCCGCGCCCGTGACAAGTTGCCTGCCTCGCCCCGTAATTCCTGGCTCTATAAATACACCGATCAAGCTGCATAGTTTTTTTGGAATTACATATTAATATTAGAGAATCATGGATTTCATTTTGAAACACAAAATAAATAAATAAACAAAAATAAAAATAAATAAATAAATAAATTTAAAAATTTGCAAACCCCACAATTTAATTTCAATGTGGGCAATATCACAAACTTATAAAGTACACTTCAACATTCCTAAACTCTTATACATTAAAAAATTACCTTAAAAATTATAAATAACCCTTTTAACTTTGACTTTAGTACAAATAATGCACCCCATCAAACTTACAAAGTGTTACTTTAACACCTCATATTCCTTTATTTCAGTATATTCTTTTGAATAGCAAAAGCAAGTATCCATTTATGTTGCTAACTTATAAGAGTTTAAAGGGGTGTTAAAATGCACTTTGTATGTTCAAAGGATATATTTTCACCATGGTATTTCCCTAAAGTTTTTAGCTAATCATTTTAGAGCCTCTATTCATTTACTATCAATGAGATCTAATGTAATATGGACAGACGCCATAAAATAAGCGTAACTTATAAACACATGCCTCTAAATATATGGTTGAGAAATTCATACCTTTTTTTTTACAACAATTGCACAAATTTAGGTCTCTCTATATTTTTCTCTCATCTAATTATATACTATCACGTATTAAAAATTATTATTTATTCATTTTTTTTCATATATAGTATTATATAATTAGTGGATATACATATGAGAATATTTTCTTGATTAAGTTTTGTCCTACATGATTTTAGTTTTTAACCTCATTAAGGCACATGCTAGAGGCAAACCATATCTCATATTTTAGTGACTATGATATGTAGGAGTTAAGCTTTCAATCTATAGAGCATTTGGATCATCAAAAGTAGAAGAAGGGGAAGCTATCAAAACTTATTAGAAGCAACTTGGATTAGAAGCAAAAGCCTTTAGAGCAGTTAGAAGTAATAAGAATTAGAGTTAGAAGCAACTAGACATAATTTTAGTTTCTAAGCTCATTAAGGCACATGCTAAAGGCAAATCATATCTCATGTTTTAGTGATTATGATGTGCAAGATTTAAGCTTTCAATTTTTGGAGCATTTGGATAACCAAAAGTAAAAGAAGAGGAAGCTATCAAAAATTGATTAGAAGTGACATGGATTAAAAGCAGAAACCTTTAGAAGTGGTTAGAAGTAACAAGAATCAAAATAAGAAGCGAAACAACCAAGAGAAGCCAAAAGTAGTTAAAGGGCCCTTGGAGTAAAACAACAAGCTTGATTTTAAGCTTGTAAGTGAGTTAATTTTGAAGGTTCATAACTTTTCTCTTATGAGAATTTACAAAGTCTATAATGTATCGATAAAGACTAATTTAAGTCTCCTTCATACTGGTACAAACCATTCACCATTTGGCACCACTTTTGAAGCCAAAATTGTGCTTTTTCCAAGAGTACTAAGGTGTTAAAGAATTTTCGTCTAGTTAAGAAAGTTTATTTTCGATTGAATTGGTTTTCTTTTTTAAGTTTCCTTGATAATTCTAGAGTTCTAAGATTATAAATATCTTATAGAAAATGTGATTGTAGAGACATTGGGAAACTACAAATTATTTCCTTCCTTCATATTTGTATTAATTTCTTTACACTATGTTAGACCATTCCTACAATATGAGAAATAATATATTTTTTTTCATCTTCCCCAATGTTTTTTATGCTTTATTCATTTTCATATATATATATATATATATATATATATATATATATATATATTATGATCATTATCTCAAAAACCAAATCTTAAGTAATGCATATTAAGAAATCCAACATTTAATCACCTCGTCGAAACATGCATCTTTTACAAATGGCAACCACAAATTGATCTATTATTAGATTAGTTAGAGATGCTTCTTTTAATAATTATTTTATAGAAAAATAATTGCCAAAACCTAGAAATAAAGTTCTCAACTCTTGATATGAATTGATGTGTGTGTGTGTGTGTGTTTTATCTTTTTTTAATTTTGATACTACTAACTAAGTGATATCATAGGAATCAACTTATAAAGGAAAAGAAAATTTTCGTTAGTAACTAGGAGTCAAATACTCGAGTTGCCATTGTTATTGTTAAAAATAAGAAAATCATCATGTGTGTGTGTGTGTATGTTATATTTGTAATATTAAGTAAAAATTAATATTATTGCAATGATAAAGTGATAAGAAATTTATATGACTTTACTTTCACTACTTATCTTATTGTAATATATATATACCTGTTCTTACCACAAGCTTTTAATAATATGGTTGTGATCTGTCAGTATGTGTGACTATTTCCACTATAGAAAGAAAAAGCCAAGAGAAAAGAACGAATCCGCTAGTAAATACTAGAAAAAAAAATCCTAGAAAAAAAAAAGATTTCTACATATACATCGTCCAAAAAATGATTTTTATTAGCTGTAGTAAAAAAAAAAAAGAACTTCATATCATAGAAGTTGAAACATGAAGAAATAAATATGCCTAGTTATTCTAAGGATAAAGAATTCAATGGATAGAGAAAGCACCATAAAGATTCATTAGTGAGGTTTTACGTCATCCATATATATACATATATATGCATGTGTACTTGTATGTATGTATGACTACAATCATGAATTCATGACATCTTTTGATTTTGATTTTTTTATTTTTGGAAATATTTGTTTTGGAAGTGAATTCAAAAGAGAAAATAAGCAATAACATAGTGGTGATGAGATAAAATTTTAATTTAAAGCTAAAGTGCTTTGGTTTTCTATTGCACAAAAACCATCTACATGGTTACTACACAAACAAATTATTATAATAAGGAAAGGAGTAGGCCATACACATTATCCATAAAACTTTCAAAATTATAGTGATTGGTTAAAGTTTCGCAATATATGAGGATTTTGCTTTAAAATATTTTATTTTAAAAATCATCACAAGTAATATTTTAATAATATATATTTATTAATTGCTATAAATATAATGTGAATACTATTATTTAATTATGATTTATTTAGAAAAAATGCAAAGGAAGGGTATGCATTTGTACCATTTTGCAAAAAAAAAAAAAAGGTTTGAATTTTTCAACCATTCATTTAAGAGCTTATATTTATAAATTATTCTCATTTTCAAGTATTCATCCATATTATGTTTGATCTCATTAATGATAGATATCTTATTAACTTAGGTCCTTAAATTTATGATTATAAAATTTATGTTTTTTTTTTTTGGCAAAAATTTATATATATATATATGTGTGTGTGTGTGTGTGTGTGTGTAATAAACAATAGAATATGCAAGAAGTGTTTTGTAACTTATATCACTTTCCTTAAAAAATAAACCTAACAAGTGCTTAAGAATACTTTTCCTAATATAAACTTACTACAAGAACAATTTCAGTGTGTGGCTTAAAGGCTGCCAATAAGAAAAGGTGTTTGCATATCCATTAACTTTAAAGTACGCGTAGCTCACACACGGCATAGAGTAAGTAAACAATATGGAAATGTGTCAAATAAAAGCTAACTTCTAAGAAAGATTTTAGTAGAGAGTTATATGACTTTGAATTTAAATGATAAAACTTTATTGGCTTTTTAAGTGTAAGGACAATGGACTAGATCAATCTGTTTTCGGTTCCGAGCAATGCAATAACTCATGTTTTTGTAGACCCTCCGCACGTACGTACGCTAGAATTCAAAGACTCTACCATGCTCATTTAATACCCCATTTTCACTTAAAGCAGCCTTTTCCATTCCAGTGTCCTCCCTAGTCCCTCCCCCCCTATCAACTATTGTCAAATATTCGGTGAACAACTCTTCCGTGTACAATCAATTATTTCCATTTTGTCTTTGCATATTGATTTGTGCTTTTAGGATCTTCATTTTGCGCTGCCAACTGCGAGTGGTCCTGTCCTGCGTGCTTATGATGGTAAGAAGCGTGTAAACTGAGGAGCTCACTATAGCCACAGCGTGATCCTATATAAATGTAAAATGGAGGAGCACCATTCAATTATACTCAATCGATTCACTTAATATTGGCCTTCATTTATTTTTTAATAAATGAAAGAGCATCAGTTATTTCCTTCTTAAATAAAATTTATTTTCTTCAGACCATAATATTATAGATGGATATTGCTATCTCAATTTTAATTGATACTTTAACATCATGTTTTCACCGAGCACAATTTAACGCACAACAACATTAGTTAAGTGGGATATATAGCTGGAAAATTGAAAAGCTGGAGTATTTATCCGATTGGCACCTTTTGACTTTGAAGGAAATATAGGCCTTCGATTATGATGTGATTTGTATACCAGCCAGTAGGTGTTCAGAAATATTAAACAGTGCCACGACTAAATAACCCAGGAAAGCAGTAAACCGGAAGAAGATTCTCCCCAGGCCACGTCGTATGTGTCAAAAACTGCACAATATTAATATCGACTTTAAGTGAATCAACTTCCAACGGGCAACACCTAACACACATGCACACACATACACACGACATTGCATGACTTCGAGACACATTCACACTCATTCTGGTTTAAAACATTCAATATGGGCAGGCTGTAAACGTTGAATAATGCCAACCCCCCTCCCCCCTACGTATGAGTAATGAGTACAACCAATCGCACTATAAAGTTCAAAACCCTCACCAATCACAATGCATCGTTCCCACTAACCCTAGGCTATAATATAATTTCACTTCCCCCCCGTCCCCAACACCATCATCCCTATCGCTCTCAGAGTGTCAGCTTATTGACATGAAGGGCCTTAATCCTCTCAATATACTCCAGGTTTCCATCGCCACTGTGTTAACCTCCGCCGTCATCCTCCACACTCTACTCTCCGGCACCACCTTGGCCCACCTCCATTCTCTCAAAGCCAATCCCATCGCTACCCTCTCCCTTGCATTGTGTGCACTTGTATTCTTGCTGTACAGCTTCATACTCTCTAAGCCCAAGCCCATTTTCCTAGTTGACTACTCATGTTACAAACCCACTCCCGACCGAAAATGCACGTTCCAAGTCTCCGAAAACTTCGTACGTGGGACCGGCCGGTTCAGTACCGAAAGCATGGAATTTATGAGAAAAATCTATTTGAAGTCCGGCCTTGGGAATGAAACCTACGGCCCACCATTCATCTTCCAAGAAAATCATGACGGAGCCAAGTTAGATTCCGCCATTACTGAAGCACAAGAAGGTATATTCGGGTCTATCGATTCACTATTGAAGAAAACCCTAATAGACCCATGTGTCATTGACACGTTGATCGTAACAACCGGGAGTTTCACGCCGGTTCCGTCGCTTGCATCTCTAGTAATAAACCGTTATAATCTCAAACCGGACGTAAAAACCTATAGCTTAAGTGGCATGGGATGCAGTGCCGGCGTTTTATCATTCGACCTCGCGGCTGCTCTGCTCCGCTGCAGTGAAAACAAGCGGTTCGCACTCGTTGTTGCCACCGAAAACATCAGCTTGAATTGGTATCTTGGCGATAACCGCTCAATGCTCGTGACTAACTGCATCTTTCGGGTAGGCTGCGCAGCTGCATTGGTGACGAACGACCCGAGTTACCACCGAGTAGCCAAGTTTCAACTGGTCCGCTCTCTCAGGACTCACCATGGAGATGATCAAGCTTATAGAGCAGCATTTCAAGAAGAAGATGGAAATGGCAACCCGGGAGTTGCACTCACCAAGGATCTGATCAACGTGGCTGGGTTGAATCTTCGCGAGCACATCAAGAAGCTAGCACCTCATGTTTTACCACTGAGTCAGCTGGCGATCTATGTTTACTCGGTGGTGGTCTTTGCATTCTCTAGAGGGGATGATGTGAAGAAGCCTCCCGTACCGGATTTTACAACCGCTTTTGATCATTTCTGCATACATACGGGTGGTAAGGCGGTGATTGAGCAGGTTGGGCGGGTTTTGCAGCTCGGTGAGGAAGCGACCGAACCGGCACGAATGTGTTTACACCGATTTGGGAACACATCGAGCAGCCTTGTGTTGTATGAGTTGGCTTACTTTGAGGCGAAGAAGAGAGTGAAGAAAGGAGAGAGAATATGGATGTTGGCTTTTGGGACGGGTTTTAAGGTGGGAAGTCTGGTGTGGAAGTCACTAAGGGATTCATGTGGAGAGGACGATGACAATCCATGGAATGATTGCATACGTAAGTACCCAGTTACGTCTGAGGAAATGGGACATCATTGCTAGCTAGATGAAGCTCTGTTTCATTCTTGAAATTGCGCCTTTTTTATGGGTACTGAAACATCAAAGAATTTCCATCACCTGATTTGAAAAAGCTTATTTTTAATTGATTTAATTTTCTTTTTTTTTTTAAAGTATGATTATTATTATTCAGTTTCATTAATATTTCCAAGAGTTTTAAATCTATAAATACCGGATAAACAGTGTAACCAGGAAATTATTATTAATGATACGCATTAAATTATCTCATGTTATCCTTCACTCCACGCTGCATCTTTATGAAAAGGGCAGTAATTTTCTTAAGGATGGATCTGAATTGAATCACGATCTAATGAATTCAACTGGTCGATCTGTTACTTTTGGCACTGGTCGATCCAAGTCACACTGCACCCCAAGCCTATAAAGAAGCTATTGACGGGGCCCCACGTAATCCAAGCTCAGGAGATTGCGGATGGTGATTTGACATAAGGGTCTCTTACTGGCATCGTCCTTTAATGCTCGAATACATAGATGGGATTATGACCTCAAAAATTTAGCCAAACCGCAAAGTTGTCTACATCACTTAAAAGTAGAGTAGATTTAAATAAATTTTTATTAATAAAAAGTTACGATATTTGAAATCAATCCATTTTAAAAACTCAAAAATCATATTCTTCCTATTAAATAAGTATCTTCTAGCATCTTATACTTCTAAACAATATTACTTCTAATAAGCTTCTAACTAACTTCTGATTGAACTTGATTAACATCTGATTGTTTCTTTCTCACTCTCAACTCTTTTACTTTTGATCGATGGTCCAATTGATCCATAAATTAGAAGCCCATTTCATCCATGTTAGTTTCCTCTATTTGGAAAAAACTCAACCTTGAGTTTGAATATAAAGAGAGAAGAATTATTGAATGAAGACAAATCTTCTACCGTCAATGTTTTTTAAAATACTCATGCTATCAAGAAGATCAATCATATAAGCATTGTCATTAGTCTTTTAAAACACAACGTATGGTCCATAAGCATTATTATTGATATTTTAAAACACAATGTATCCATACTTCTTTGATTTTAATTTACCATAAGTACCAACTAAAAACCTCTTCTTTAAAAGATGTACCATAACTAGATCACATAAGTCAAAGTTCTCAATCCTCCTATATTTGTCTACTATTGAGTTATATGATGAAAGACAAGTGTATTTATCAAATTTTATAATATAATGTATTAAACATAGATATCATCTCACAGGGATTACGAATACTAATACTAACTTATATTTTATTATCTAACTGATAATTATAAAGATTGATTAATCTAAAACCTATAATTGAATATTAGCTAATAAACTAAGATTTTATTGAAAAACAAAAAAATAGAGCAAATTTGAATTAACTTCAAAATGGTAAAACTAATATCTAAATTTTGTTTCCCTTAAGAATTATTATGTGACATTAACAAAAATTGTTTAAATCTTTTTTAAATTTCATTAACCAGGGGAATTTCTAATTTATTTTAATAACTTTCTCAAACTTATTAACCTTAATATTAAAATTATCTATTTGAATCTTTTTATACTAGTATAATTCAAAGACCACATTAAAAACAATAAATTTCATTAAACAAATTAATTAATTCCGAAAGAACTATGTAACTTATCTTTAAGATTACATTAATTCTCTTCAAACATGCTAGATCTAATTACACATTAAATTTCTCAATTCTAATATATAATATCAAATAGATAGAATAATATTCTAAAAATAATAATCTAATCAAAATTAAGAATACATGCATGAATAAAGTAATATAAGAATTCATTGAATGATAGAAATTACAGTCACATAATAATCTTATGATCCACAAATCTATATACTAAGAGAATTTAAACACTAATCATGTTGAAAACAGAGTTCTTAAATGATGTATAAACATACATCATCAAAGGAAATCAAATAAAACTAAGAAAAATCCTAGATTCTTGAAGTATAAAGAGATAGCTTTTTAGTCTCTCTAAAAACTCTAGAACAAATAAAACATGTCTCCTCTCCTCCTCTAATTGAATACCCATTTTCTTTTATATAGTGAGTGTCAACAACTTTGTATTTTAGGCCAACACGATTATGCTTCAGGTTGCGTCAAATTTGTCGGTCGAAAACTTGAAAAACAGGGCAATGCAGCAGACATGGTTATGTTTAAGATTATGCCTAAATCATGCTTTATAGTTAATCTTTTTCGAGAGATACACAACCAATAAACACGGTCATGTCTAGCCCTCATGTAACTCTCTGTTTTATACTTCAAATTTAATACCCGTTCTAAACATGGTCATGTTTGGACCATGTCTATCTTCCAAACTTTATAAATTCTTTGATTTAGCTCCAAATTGAGTAAAATTGGTATCTTTTTCTTCCTTTTTAACTCAATTATCCATCAAACCCCTAAAATCAAAATATTACTCAATTAAAATTCTAATTCTTCAAAAACATGCCAAAATCAAGAGAAAAATAATTTAAATCTCACTTAATATATATATATATATATATATATATATATATATATATAATTAAGCAATTATCAAATTTCCCCACACTTAAGCATTAACTTATCCTCGAGCAAATTAATCAAATTGAGTGGAACTTACTATTATTTAAAAAATCAATCAAAATAATTCTTATTTAACCTTGTAATAGTTTAAGAACAAAATCTTAATTAAATTATAATTTCGAAAAAAGATTAACTATAACTCTTATATTTTTCACTTATCCAATTGTCTTAAACATACAAAAGATTTGAAATTTAAATTATCATCTTCTTAATCAAGAAAAAACCATAAACACTTTACTAACTTTTACTAAAATGTATATACCCCCTTCTTCGATTTTACTAAACACTATAGTCCAAGATAAATATATCCACTTATCCCTTAATCATTCCTCTAGTATATATATATATTAGGTAGTTTCATCAATCTGTAAGTCATAAACCAAACGATCTTAAGCTACTAAGTTTTAAGATACTTCTTCGAACCATCAATTACCTTTATTTAATAGAACTTATTTACTTATGTTTAGCCTTAACATGGACTTTTTTCTTGGCTCTTTTAACAAGCTTTCAAACAATAATCCTGAGCTCTTTACTCAAGTTAACAGGTGTTATTCTACACAAATGAAGTACCCTACAAGCTTAATTACTCAAGTTAATGAAGCCCATAGCTAAACTTCAATTGAATTAATTTATCCTCTTTATTTATTTCAACTTTAGCTATATTGATTTTTCAAGAAATTTTCAAATGATAAGTATCAACTATTTACTTATCAAGGATTTTAATGCTCTAAAAATATCAAAGAGGAAAAATACACATCAAAGTAAGTTCAAAGAAATCTATGACTAATTCTTAACTAATGATGTTATTCAAATTTCTAAATTTTCAAGTTTAAAACTAACTAATAGGTAACCATTAAAGCACTTATTAATCAAGTGTTCTATACTACCCAAAGAGTTATCTTATACCAAATTGCAAGTTAACTTAATGATTTTCGAATTAAATAAACAAAATTGATTTCTTAAATAACCACAAATTTTATAACCCCCTTCCTCATACTCAAAATCTTACATTTTCCTTAATGTACAAATAAAAAGAAAAATTAACAAAATAAGAATTAAACAAAACAAAAAAATTGAGGAAGGTAGTAGGGAAAGGAGCTAATACTCCTTTGAATATGGCATGTGTTCCATTCCAAAACGTGTTCAGCATGTAAAGTGGTTGATCTTGATCACTCTAAACATGTAAAGGAAAAAAGAGGAACAAAAACCTAAAATAGCAATTAAAAGAAAAAAAATGATTAAAATCTAGTTTCGCAAGTCATATAAGTCTCATTGGTACATCAAAGAAAACAGAAAATATCAGTCACTATAGTCATCATCATCCTCCTCCTCCTCATCCTCTTCTTCCTCCACATCTTCTTCTACATCCATTATTTCTATCTCGTCACTTTCTTCACCTCCCTCTCCTTCTTCCTTCTCATCTTCCTCTTCTTTTTCGCTTTCATCTTCATATAGTCTTGGGATCTACTCATCGATATCTATATCAACTAGAAAGTCAATATTAAACTGTGTAGTTATGTTGTGAGCAAACCTTTCTAGTTGATTTTTTCTTCGAAATACTCTTGTAAGGTCTATATGATAATGGTGTTTCAAATCTAGGACTTTTCCAAACTTTTTTATCATTTTATCTACCTTTCTTTCAACTCTCTCCTAAGGAGATCTTGAACCTTAACTGGCATTGGTTAATATACTCGACCCTACTCCTTCCTGGTCCTCTATTTTAGGAAGTAAATGCATATGTTAGAAATAATTTAGTTTAATAGGAATCACTTCCTTAAGAGATGTCATAGGATGAAGGTTGTGTAAGGTTCCCATTGCTCTTGCTAGGAGGGTGATATAGGGGCCATAACAGATATTTCCTACCCTAGAATCTATGGCCTGACGTTGTATGAAAAATGTTAGAAGAATGACCAACTTCACTAGATATCTCTTAATCATACTATATAGGTAGAGAACATCATAGGTGGATATTACCCTTGTACTTTTTCCCCTTCCACTTATCTTATGAGATAAGAGTCAATGCAACACTCTATGGGTTGGGTGACAGAGGTGGGAAGCTTTGGAAGCCTTAGGATTGTAAGTGTGCTAGTTGCTTGTGTTTCTCCAATATAACTAGCAAGGAATTTCGCATGGGAGTTGGTATAGTAAAGTAGCAAATGCTTTAGAATTTTCTTATTCCTCATCATATAGACCTAGATAGGTACCTAACTCAAGTACAAAAATATCATAGGGCTGCCCTTGGATTCTAAAGTTTAAGTAGTTCATAACCCCCTAGGACATCCCTTCATGATCCAATCTATAAGTTGTGAGGAATTCTATGGTTAACTCTTGGTAGACTGGGGCCCTTAATTAGAGTAATCGTTCTCAAGCTCCCCCTCCAATTAAGCTTCATATGTCCTCTTCCATATGAAGCCTTTGGATAACATCCCAATTGAGGCAAAGTGTTTTGTTGAAAGTCTTTTTCTTCAGCATTTTATATTTGTCCATTTCAGCTGTTTCTGTGAATTCCAACATGGGATGATTCAATGGTGGTGGTAGAGCCATTGAGAAAGTTGAGATGGAAGTTCTAGCTAAGGAAGTGGATGCCCTCAGATGACTCTTGTGTTGGACTTGTTGTTTTGCTTTACTCTGTTTTGGTGCCATTTGTCTGATCAAAGAAAAAAATACTTCAACATAAATAACTTCACCACTAAGCAACAAGGAAATAAATTTACAATCTAATTGCCTAGTACTAACATTGCCATATGTTTCATTTTAGTTAAATGTTGTGTTAAATCATCTAAGAAAGAAAGAAAATAGTAGAATCAGAGTGTTAAGATCACAAAACATACCTTGCTCAAGAAAGAAATTGGCAAAGAATTCAAAAAATCAAAGTGTGATGTGTACATTGTAGCTTTTGTGTTTATGTGCGTGTTGAAGAAGGGGGCATGTCTGTGTAAAATATGATGCCCATGAACATGTCAAATCCTTTTATATAAAGGTTGACACATTGGGTTGACATGAGCATGTTAAGCTCGTGTTTGTGCCCGAAATATTAAAATGCTTAATTACCGTATCTAAAGACCATGTATCTCTCGATAAAAATTTAAAACAAGACACACCCGACACGACTTTAGACACGACTATATCTAAAGGTCGTGTAACTTTTAGTAAAGCTTTATATTCTTCAGATATTTTGACATGACCATAACATGATCATGTCTAATGGTTATGTAACTCTCGGTAAAGATTAAATCCAAAACTCCATTAGATACAATCTAAACATAAACATGTCAAAAAGTCGTGTAACTCTCAAAAAGAAAAATTTTATATAAATGATCTTAATGCAATTTTGAGATGCTCATGTTTGATGGTCATGTTACATTTAGAGAATGACATTTATTCAACACGATCATGTTTAGTAGTCATGTTAAACTCGCAAAAAAAATTGGCTTTTTTTTTAATAACTAAATGTAGAAAAATGAAAATAAATCTAATTAAATTAACTTAAATTAAACTAAGGAAAGCTTAATTGGAAAACTAAACTTGGGTTGTCTCTTCAAAAGTGCTTTTGTTTGTTGTTAACTCAACGTACTTTCTTATTTACACACCTGGAATAGGGTTGAGATGAAATTCCTCCCTATCATTTGATATAAATTTACCTTAAATGTACCTTTCTTGGGATGTGTAATTTCGACTATTCCATAAGGAAAGATACGAGTGACCGTGAAGAGCCCAAACCATTGAGATTTCAATTTTCCTAGAAACAACCTTAGACATGAGTTGTATAGCAAAACATAGTCACCTTCCTTATATTGTCTCCCTTGCTTGATCCTTTGGTTATGGTATTTTTTAGCTCTCTCCTTATAAAGCTTAGAATTTTCATATGCCATGCTACACCAGTCATTGAGCACATTCAATTGTAGTTTCCTACGAGTGGTTACACACTTAAGATCTAAATTAGCTAATTTAGTAGCCTAAAAAGCCTTATGTTCAATTTCTACAAGTAAATGGCAAGCTTTCCCATAAACGAGTCTATAAGGAGTAGTTCCTATCAGTGTTTTGTAAGCTGTCCTATATGCCCATAGGGCATCATCTAACTTGTTGAACCAATCTTTCCTATGATGTTCCACAGTCTTTTCTAGGATTAGCTTAAGATCCCAATTAGCAACTTCCACTTGATCGCTCATTTGTGGGTGATATGAGATAGTTAATTTATGGGTAACGGCATAACATTTAAACACGTTTTTTAGCTGCACATTGTAAAAATGTATCCCCTTATCACTAATAATTGCTCTTGATGCACCAAATCAAGAAAATAAAGTTTTAAGGAACCTCTTTACTATCCTAGCAACATTAGTTGGCAAAGCTTGAGCCTCAACCCATTTTTATACATAATTGATACCATTGGAGTTTGGAAATGGGCTCATGAAGTCTATACCCTAGATATCAAATACTTCACATACTAATATAAGGTTTTGCGGCATCTTGTTCCTCTAGGATATATTCCTTATATGTTGAAAACTATTACAAAGTTCTATGTACCTGTGGGCATCCTTGAAGAGTGTAGGCCAACAGAATCCTGATTCTAGGACCTTATGAGTTGTCCTATTGGCACTATGATGTCCTCTAGTCAGTCTAGAGTGACAATGGCTTAGAATTTGACATCCTTCTTCATGAGATACACATTGACGTGTGACTTGGTCAGCACAAACCTTAAACAAAAAGTGATCCTCCTAAAAGAAATACTTCACGTTAGCAAAAAAAATCTTCTTTTGTTGATGTGATAGTTCCTTTGGAAGAATGTTAGCTACAATATAATTTGCAATATTCGCAAACCATGGAGTTTCTCGTTCCCTTACCTAGGTTATTACATAAAGTCATTCTTTTGGGAACTCATCATTGATTTTATGTTCATCTAGCTTCTCTAGATTAGGATTTTCCAGTCTTGATAAATGGTCTACTGCTAAATTCCCGAGTCCCTTTTTATCTTTGATCTCTAGATCAAAATTTTGTGGTAGAATTAACCTGATAAGCCATGACTTTGTATTTGTTTTTGTCAGTAAATACCTCAAAGTAGAATGGTCATTATATACAATGACTTTTGAAAAAATCAAGTAAGAGCGGAATCTATCAAATGCAAAAACTACCGCCAAGAGCTCTTTTTCAATAGTTATATAATTCTCCTGTGCATCTATAAGAGTCTTGCTGGCATAGTAAATTGGTTGAAAATGCTTGTCCTTTCGTTGTCCCAGAACTGCTCCCATTATGAAGTCACATGCATCGCACATTAGCTCAAACGGTAAATTCCAATTGGGTATAACCATAATGAGAGCCTTTATGAGTTTATCCTTTAATAAATTAAAGGTGTCTATGCAATCTTGTGAAAAAGGTGAAAGACACGTCTTTCTTCAATAACTTGGTTTAAGGTCTAGTTATTTTAGAAAAATCCTTTATAAATCATTTATAGAACCTTGCATGTCCTAAAAAGCTTCAAACTGCCTTAATCGAAGTTAGGGTGGAAGTGTCACAATAGTGTTAATCTTTGCACTATCTACTTCAATACCCCTTTGCAAGACTTTGTGTCCTAAGACAATTCTTTCCTGTACCATGAAATGGCACTTTTCCAAATTCAGTACTAAGTTGGTTTCTTCACACCTACATAACACTTTCTCCGGGTTAATCAAACAAATGTCACAAGAATTACCAAAAACTGAAAAATCATCTATAAAGACTTCCATGATATCCCCTATGCAGTCTTCAAAAATGGCCATTATGCATCTTTAAAACGTTGCTGGTGCATTACAAAGTCTGAAAGGCATTCACCTATAAGCAAAGGTACCATACGGACATGTGAACATTGTCTTCTCTTGATCTTTTGGTGCAATTGGTATTTGGAAATAGACAAATAAGCCATTGAGAAAAGAGTAATACATATGCCCTACCAAACGCTCCAAAATTTGATAGATGAAAGGTAAGGGAAAGTGATCCTTACGTGTGACATCATTCAACTTCCTATAGTCGATGTACACCTTCCAGCTTGTGACCTTGTGCATAAGGATCAATTCATTCTTGTCATTTGGAACTACTGTCATCCCTCCTTTCTTGGGTACTACCTGCATAGGACTGACCCATGAGCTATCAAAATGGGATAGGTCATACCTACATCTAGCAGCTTGATCACTTCAACCTTGACTACTTCATATTAGGATTTAGTCTTCTTTGAGATTGCACTACCGATTTGTAACTTTCTTCCATCAATATTTTGTGAGTGCAAAATGAAGAACTAATCCTTTTTATGTTTGATATTTTCCATGCAATGGCCTTTTTATGGTTCTTAAGCACCACTAACAACTTCTCTTTTTGGTATGTGCTTAAGTTATAAGTTATGATTACCAGTAATTTAAAATCCTTCTCTAAAAAGGCATACTCCAGATAATCAGGAAGCTACTTCAATTCCACTATTGGTGGGTCTTCAATGGAGGGTCTTAGCCTTAGTTCCTTCTTCATGTTGATTTGCTCGAACTCCTTCTTCCCATTAATGGAATCATTGGCTGTTAATTGAGTTGTAACTTCGATACACTCAAGGCTTTCTATTTCCTCTAATCCTTTTTTTAAGCAACACTCCAAAGGGTCCTTCGATAATATCTCCTATATACAATCAATAATAGAGAGATCAGTAGCATCTAAATGATAACAGGTATCATCATGATCGGTAGACTTTTTCATAGTTTAAGGAATTTTAAAAATTATTTCTTCATCTCCTACGCTTAAGATGAGCCTACCATCATTAACATCTATTATAGCCATAGTTGTAGTCAAGAATGGTCTACCTAAAATAAGGGCTACTTCTATCTCCTTATCTATGTCTAGTATAATAAAATTAATTGGAAATATAAACTTTCTTACTTAGACAAGGACATCCTCTATAATTCTATCTGTTAGTTACAAGCTCATACATGTAGGTTTTGGCTCTCCTAGCCCTAGTTTTAGAAATAACTTATATGGCAACAGATTAATGCTTGTTCCTAAATCTACTAAGGCTTTATCAATTACTAAGTTACCAAGTACACAAGGAATAGTAAAACTCCCTGGATCATTTAGTTTCTTAGGTAAATTGTTTTGAAGAATCACCAAACATTCCTCGCTTAGTGTGATAGTTGAGAGCTCCTCCAACTTCCTCTTGTTGGTTAACAGATCCTTTAGGAACTTTGCATATTTTGGCATCTACGATAAGGCATCACCAAGAGGTAAGTTAATATGTAATTGCTTAAATAGATTGAAGGACTTACTAAATTACTCATCAGAGTGGTGTTTCCTTAAACACTGAGGATAGGGTATAGGCGATCTATACTCCAATACTTTTGGTGGCTCCCCACTTTCTTTTTCCTTATCCTCCTCTTCGTTCCTTGCTAGCCCTTTTATAGCCTTTTGTTTATCCTACAACTCCCTTTCACTTCTAAGAGTCACTACTCTCACATGTTTCTTGGAATTTGTCTCAATGTTTTCTGGTAGTGTCCCTTGTTGCCCTTTAACCATCATCTTTGCAAGTTGTCCTACTTGATTTTCCATATTATGTATGGAAGCTTCTTGGTTTCTTATAGAGATTTTAGTATTTTTCAATCTAGCTTCATTAATTTGAATATATTTAGTTAAAAATTCTTCTAAACTTGATTTCTTCTCTTATGGTGGGGGTCACTAAAATCCTAAAGGAGGTAAGTTCATCCTCTATTGATTTTGATTTTGGTTACTCCAAGAGAAATTCAGATGATTTCTTTATCCTGGATTATAGGTGTTACTATATGGGTTGTTTTGTGGCCTAAAGGAGTTTCCCTAATAGTCTACTTGTTCCCATTGACCCTTTACATCAACCTCTCCCGAGTTACATTTAGGATTGATGGAAAGTGTATCCAACTTTCTACTAATGGCAACAACTTTATTGGCTAAAGTTGTCACCATCTAGTTCATAGATGCTCGCTGCTCTATTTCTCACCTTAGCACCTTCTCATTAAGAACTGTTCATAGCTATGTCCTCAATCAAGGATTGAACATCTTCAAATGTCTTAGTGTTTAACATCTCTCCAGCAGTGGCATCTATCATTTTCTTGGTTGATAGATTCAAACCATTGTAGAAAGTTTGAATTCGCATCCAAAGGGGTAGGCTATGATGTGGGCATTTCCTCAATAGCTCCTTATATCTTTCCTAAGTGTTGTATAAGGTCTTGGCCTTTAATTGAGCATAGAATGATATGTCCTTCCTAAGTTTTGCAATTTTAGCAGGTGGAAAGTATTTTTCGAACAAATTTTGAGCCATATCATCTTAGGTACTAATAGATCCCCTTGGAAGTGAATTAGCCACTGTTTTGCTTGACCTCTTATTGAGAAGGAGAAGAGTCGCAATTTGATTGCATCATCTGAAGCCCCATCAGTTTTAAAATTGTCGCTGATCTCCAAGAATTTAGGGTCCTCATCTTGTAATCCATCAAATTAGATGAACTGCTGCACCATTTAGATAATATGAGGTTCAATTTAGAAGTTGTTGGCAATAATAAGTAGATTGACGATACTTGAGTCGGCTTTGACTAAAGAGGGTTTAAACTAATCAGACATAGTCCGCCGTCGGTTTTGGTTTTCATCAGCCATGATTTCCAACTCGTCATCTTTCTCTTCTACCTTAATTCTTAGATAAGACCTTTGATTTAATTCCTCCACTATTTGCCAAACTGTTTTCCATAAATGCCTAGCTGTTCTCTCAATTTCTAGATAAAAAATTAACGCGTCTGATGGAGTATTTCTGGTCATGCACTATTGAAAAAAACAAAAAGAAAAAAAATTGGTTGAATTAATAAAGTGATTATTGTTCTTAATATCGAAATCTTCGGTAGTTGCACCAAAAACTTAATGAAAGGTAAGTGTAACTATCAAATTTTGTAATATAATGTATTAAATATGGATATCGTCCCCACAGGGATTACGAATACTAATACTAACCTACACCCTATTATTTAACTGATAAATTATAGAAATTGATTAATCTAAAACCTATAACTGAATATTAGCTAATGAATTAAGATTTTATTGAAAGACAAAAAAGCAGAGCAAATTAGAATTTACTTTAAGATGGTAAAACTAATATCTAGATTTTGTTTCCCCTATGAATTATTATGTGACATTAACAAAAGTTGTTCATTGATAGAGGAAATTTCTAATTTAGTTTAACAACTTTCTTAAGTTTATTAACCCTAATATTAAAATTACCTATTTGAATCTCTTCATAATTGTATAATTCAAAGATCGTATTAAAAACAATAAATTCCCTTAAAAAAATTAATTAATTCTAGAAGAATTACGTAACTTATCTTTAAGATTACATTAATTCTCTTAAAACACAGTAGATCTAATTATATATTAGATTTCTCAATCCTAGTGTATAATAGCAAATAGATAGAATAATATTATAGAAATATTAATCTAATCAAAATCAAGAACACATGCATGAATAAAAAAAATATAAGAATTCATTTAATGGTAGAAATTCCAATCACATAATAATCCTAGGATCTACAAGTCTAGATACTAAAAGAATTTAAACACTAATCTTGTTGAAAATAGAGATCTTCAATGATGTATAAACATGCATCATCAAGGAAATCAAATAAAACTAAGAAAACTCTAGATTCTTGAAGCATAAAGAGATAGCCTTCTAGTCTCTCTAAAAACCCTAAAACAAATAAAATATGTCTTATCTTCTCCTCTGGTTGAGCCCCCCTTTTCATTTACATAGTGAGCATCAACAACTCTGTGTTTTAGGCCAACACGGTCATGCTTCAGGTCATGTCAAATTCATCAGTTGAAAACTTGAAAAACAAGGCGAGGTAGTAGACATGGTCTTATCTAGAGGTTGTGTCTAAATCATGCTTTAAAGTTAATCTTCTCCGAGAGATACACTACCAACAAACACTATCATGTCTAGCCCTTATGTAACTCTCTATTTTATGCTTTAAATTCAACACGTTTTGAACATGGTCATATCCAGGTCATGTCTATCTTCCAAACTTCATAACTTCTTCGATTTAGCTCCACATTGAGTAAAATTGGATTCATTTTCTTCCTTTTTAATTCAATTATCCATCAAAGCGCTAAAATCAGGATATTACTCAAATAAAATTCAAATTCTTCAAAAACATGCCAAAATCAAGGAAAAAATATTTTAAATCTCACTTAATATATATATATATATATCTAATTAAGTACTTATCATTATACTTCTAATCTGCAGCCTTTAATTTTTGTTTCACTTCTTTAGATTCCTTAATCACTTGTTGTACCACATGTTTTGCTGGTATATTAATCCTTCAGCCTTTAGGAAACTTGATCAAAACAAGACTGTAATGAGGAGACTTTGTATACAAAAGGGAAAATGTGATATGCTAGTAGCATTATGAACGTCATTGTTATAAGCAAACTCTTTATGTGATAATGCAATATACCATTGCTTCAGCTTAGCTCCATAAATACCATGAACCATGTTTCCCATGGTGCTATTGATAGCTTTGGTTTGTCCAATAGGTTGTGAATAAGCTTTGTTGCTAAAATTCAAAGAAGAATAAAACATTTTCCATAAAGTTCTCCAAAACTAATTAACAAGCTTACTATTATGGTTAGAAGTAATCGTCTTAGCAACCCCATGCAAACAAACTACTTCTCTAAAGAATAATCAAGTAATGCTAATAACATCAGAAGTCTAATTACAAGGAATGAAATGGGTCATCTTAGAAAATCTGTCAACTATTTCAAAAACATAGCCAACTCTCCTATGAATTCTTAGCAACCTAAATATGAAATTCATAAACAAATCTTCCTAAATATTTTTAGGTATAGGTAGAGACATAGACATTCTAGTGTCTTTAGATTGTCTCTTTGGCCTTTTGACATACAATACACCTCCCAGCAAACCTGTACACATCCCTTCTCAACTGAGGCCAATAAAATCTCCCTTTTACTATTGCGAGTGTCTTATCATGGCCCACATGCCTTACTAAACCTCTTCCATGTAAATTTTGAATCAACTGCTCTCAAAGAGAAGTTCTAGATATGCACAATTGATTCTCTTGCATTAAGTATCTATCAAGCACATAAAATCCATTAAGTAGCTAATTTTGAGAAGCCTTACTCCAAATATTAGCAAAATCCTCATCTTGCTCACATTTGTCTTTAAGTTACTCAAAACCTATAATTTCGTTATTCAATGTGAACAACAAAGATGCTTGCCTGCTTAAAGTATTTGCAGCTTTATTATGCACACTAGAATTATGCTTCAATACAAAAGGAAATTTCTATAGAAACTAACACCACCTAGCATGCATATTACCACTAATCCTTTTCTAACTATTGAGGTACTTCAAAGCTTCATGGTTAGAGTATAGCATAAAAATTTTTGGCAATCAAGTAATGTTCCCATGTTTTAAGTGCATGCACCACCGAATAAAACTCCTTGTCATAGGTGCTCCACTTCCTTCTTGCCACACTAAGCTTCTCACTCAAAAATGCTAAGGGTCACTTCTCTTAAGATTATCCCCACTCCACTAGCATCATAATCAACTTCAAATAGTTTACCAAAGTCCAATGATGCCATAACCGAAGCAGTACATGGCTACTTTTTCAAAATTGTAAAGCTACTAGCTACTTCTTTTGCCCATTGAAACTTCCCTTTCTTCAAACACTTTATCAATGGTGTTGCAATAGGACTAAATTTTTTTATGGAACATCAACAAAACATATCTAACCCATGAAAACTTTGTAACTTAGAAACATTTTTTGGTGTAGGTCAGTATCTAATCACTTAGATTTTAGAATTATCAACTTAAATACTATTAGCCGACAAAATATACCCCAAGAATAGTAATTTAGTTATCATGAAACTGCACTTCTTGAGATTAATATACAAAATATTTTATTGCAATGTTGTTAACACTCATCACAAGTGCATTAAATGCTCTTCTTCAATATAACTATAAATTAATGTATCATTAAAGTACACTCATGGTTATCAAAATCCCGATTCAACTCTTATGATTCTATGATTTTACAATTTTATGAGACTTTCTTCAATTAAATCTCATATAAAATCCTTTTGTTTGAGTAAAATTGGATAGAATCTCAATTTGAATCCTTAGAATTAGAAGAATCTTAATTCTGTGAGGATATTTACGATTCTATGAGTTTTAAGGTTTTTAATCTAATAGGTTAATACTCTTACTTAATGGGCTTTTAAACTAACTCATTACACAATTCCATTACTTTTCGTTAACCTCTAATCATGATTCAATGGGAAAATATATACATGTTCAAATTTCTATCTCCTTTTATGATGTGCCTAAATGATCAAATTCAAGCACATGAAACCAATCGAAGAACCACTTCAATAAATCCCAAAAATGACATGACAAACAATTTCCAAATGAACCCTAATTGTATGAACTCTTGCTCTGATACCAAATTATGATGTGTTTAATGGATCAAGCACATAACACAAGAACAAATAGAGCAAACCAATCACAAAATTACAAGAATGGCTTGAATCCCTTAAGCATAAAAGGCTTCCACACAAATGACAAATTCCAATAGCAATTGAATAATCACAATAACAATACAATTTAGGATCTAATTTCACTAAAATTGCATGAAAACCAATAATAGAAAAGAAACCTAAAATGGCGTGATAAGAACAAACAAGAACAACCAATCACAACTAGATATGACACACTAGTGTGAATTGAAATCAACTTAGGGAATTGATATTACTCACAAATCCTTAAGTTGCCACTCGCTACAATCCTTGAAGAATTGATAAGAGTCTTATGAAATTAAAGCATGGAACCCTAATTCTCACGTGAAAGGGGCAAAAATTTTTCTCTCTCCACAAGCTTCTACAATCCCTACTTTAGCAAGTATTTATACTTGCTCCACTTAGGGTTAAAATGACAAAACAATTACATCTATGCCACTAGTGTGGCCGGTCCTAAATCTCACAAATACAACCAAATAAAATGTCCCAAAAAGATTACAAAACAACCAGTTTTAAGATAAATTACAAGTACAAAAATAATGGTCTTCAAAGAGCCGGTTCGTCAAGTCAATTGTGATCACGACGGGCCATTGGATGTGAGTCCAATGATGTCCCCAATTTGATCAACAGTGTAGGTCATGTGGCATCTTGTGAAGAATGATCACTGTACTTGCTTTATTTCCATTTAAACTTTATTAGATAAAGAAAAATATATACATGCAAGTGATTTGGATCATTATCTAAATCAAGTTCCCTGACTATCATAATCGCAGGGTAGATTCCCATCATTTTATCCCAATTAAATGCCATAACCTTAGCTTTTTTTTTTTTTTTACTTCTCATTTCACTGTGACTTCAAATTTAAGATCTCCTCACTATGGTGATAGGAGAGATGTTGATAGTTTTGGTGATGAAAAGGCAGGTAATGATTTGTTTTAGTTTTATATTTTTATTGTATTAATTTATGTTGCAATAGTTTGTATTAGTACTTATGTTGTAATTTCATATATTTGGATAATAATTTAAGTTTAACTATTTGTATTAAACTTATACTGTGATTAGAATTTATGATGAATTTTATTATTCTATCATGTATTGTAAGTTTCTCATTTACTATTATAAGTATATTTACAAGTTCTAAAAGCTAATTTACATAGATTGTAAAATTTTATAATTCTACGATTCGATTTTACAATCTAATTCTACGGTCCCTTAACGATTCTAGGAAGAATCTCGATTTTGACAACCATGAGTACACTACTACAAATTTACTAATAAAAAGTTTCAATACTTGGTTAATCAATCTCATAAAAGTGTTGGAAGCATTAAATAACTCGAACAACATTGCTAATCACTCATGTAATCCCTCTTTTGCCTTAAATGTTGTATTCTACACATCACTAGGTCTGATTCAAATTTGATGGTACCTATGCACGTGACTCCTTCATACAATCCACCTAGTTAGATAGTGGAGAGGGTCGGTTGTTGCTTGTGAACCGACCCGAATTGACCTGACTGGTTTAAGCCCATGAACCGGCCCTTCGAAGGAAGTGGCCTAACAGGTAGGAATTGTTAGGCCGACGATTCAATGCCTGGGTTACATTACACAACCCTGACACACGTTGAAAAAGAAGGAAAAAAATTGTCAAAGGAAACAGGAACAGAGTGAAGAAAATATTGAGGTTAAAGGCTGCAACTTTGCAACGTTAGGGAAGAAAAACAAAGAAAAAGAGAAGTCAGCCGGAGAGAAATGCGGAAGGAGGGAGTAACTTGAAAACAGTCAAATTTGTGCTTAGAGAATTTGAAAGCATGGAGCGCATTTTGAAGAAAAAATTTGCATAGGTTGATAAGATTGTAGCCAGTGAGGAATAAGTTGTAGCTATTGGTGTAAGTGCAGCGTACAGGTGTTCAAATTTTCAAATTTAAATGTTTGAATGGAGTAAAAGAAATTAAGTGTGTTGTTGGATGAAGGATGTTGTATAAATTGATAGTGCAGTGTGAAGAGAAAATTACCTACGCACAAAAATTGCACTCACTCTTGTCTTCTGCTCTCATCTTAAAATTTTTGTACTCTCATTTTCTATTATGTGTGCTCTTCTCTTCTATTTTCCGTGCTTGCATCTTCTACACTATTAGATAATTTTTGTTGTACTTCTTGCTAACTATTAAATAAATTCAGTCCCTTTATCTTCCTATATCAGTATTTTATAATTATCCTAATATTAAAAAATGGTAGGTCATTTTGGTGGTTCAGGTTTTTCTAAGAGGGATAGTTCTGACAAAGGTGATAAGGGAAAATCTGTGCAAAAGCTACCCCAACAATATTTTGAAGTGGATGATTACAATATCCATGACTTTACCAACGAATGCCTTAAGGACTTGATGATGCCACCCTCAGGCTTTCATGAAAGGCCTTCTGGTGGACAAAGCGAACTGCTACTACAATAGGGTAATGAGGAGGAGGCGGAAAGAGAAGGGCAAGACAATGTGCAAGAAGTGTCAGTGGAAAAAATTCCAAGGCACTTACGTGGCCTATCCAGCTCCACGGGTGAGTTACCAACACCACTTAAATCAGAAATTTTTACTAAACATTTTCATAAAATTCTAGGGGAAGATGGCAGTAGCCATGCTTATTGCAACTACTACCAATCAAGTTATGCATGGAAAAAAGGGAGAGGGGTATGGCACCCTTAATAAGCACATGTGAGCAAAGCACCCCACAGAGTTTGGCATAGGTAAATCGCAACAACAAATTTCACAATCAACAGGATCATACGGAGGAGGCTGTAAACAACCCATTTTTGCCCTAGGAATAAATAATAATCAATTTTCAATTTTTTCCAATTTTTCTCTAATTTAGCAAAAATAATAAAAATATTCAAAAAATAAAAATAAATAGGAAAACACATCAATTTTGAAAGATGATTTTAGAAATGGCAATAATAAGGAATAAATAATTTTTACAAATTTTTGAAATTTCAAAAAAATACAAAAAAATAAAAAAATCGCATTGCATATATGCAATTTGCGAAATAAACAAAATCAGGAAAATGGGCTAGCTCAGCTGGTCCGAGCCGTGGCTAAGTGGGTGCGTACGGGTGCGAGGTCGCGGGTTCGAAACGTGGGGGAAGCAGTTTCCGCGTTTTGCGATTTTTTTCATTTACCCAGGACACGTGGAAGCATCTGATTGGCTGGAGGGAACGCACGCGTTGGGCGCGTGATCGTCTTCAACCTCGGTCTGAGATCACTGGCGAGGGGAAAAATTCGAATTTCGACCGTTTCGATTCGATTTTTTGCACAAATCCAACAGATCTTGAACAGAATTGAGATAAACATCATCCAATTGGAATAAAATCTCAACAAATCGAAGGATTTACACGAATCGGAGTTGGTTCATTTAACCGTCGATTCGATTTGTCTCGATCGGGGAAAATCCGAGCTTATCCAGCTCGATTTCGAGAGCCTATAAATAGAGGAGGAGGGGAGGAAGCCAAAGCACAGATCAAAAGTGAGAGAAAAGAGTGAATCGAAGACCATCGGAGGAAATCGAAGCCGCGACCGCCGATCAGGAGCTAAGCAACCATCAAGAGGCATTTCTGGAGCAAACCACCGCCACCATTGGATTCGTCACCCTCGATAACCTAGGATTTGACACCTTACTCACTGCAAAAGGCCGCCGGAATGTTGTCAACGAGCACTCCCCGCCACCATGTTCGACCGATCTGACCCGACCCGACCCGTGCATCAACCCGGATCCAGGTATGTCGGATTTTCCGGATTTTTCGATTTTTTTTTATTTTATTTATTTATTTCGATTATTTTTTATTTTTATTTATTTATTTGTTTGTTAGTTATTTATTTATTTACTTATGTATTAGTTATATTTCAATAAATAGAAAAATGCTAGGAATTAGATTTTTTTTAGGATTTAATAATAATAAAAAATAATAATATAATAAAAAATAAAAAAGGAAATAAATAATAAAAATGTAGAAAAATAATAAAAATATTAGAAAAATAATAATAAAATTTTATATTTTAAAATAGGATAGATAATAACTTAGGATAAAATTTTTAACAAAATTTTTAACAAAAATTATGAAAAATTAATAAAAAATCATAAAAAATAATAAAATAATAAAAAACTATAAAAATCATGAAAACTCATAAAAATTATAAAAAATGTAGAAGAATGAGAAAAAATCATAAAAATTACAAAAAAAATCATAAAAAAATTCAAAAAATTATAAAAATGAGTTTTATCACTTAGAAAAATCATTTTCTCAAATAAATCCAAAATTGATGTTTTCCCTAAAAATTATTTTCAAATATCGAATTATTAAGCTTAGGTTTAGATTTTTAGAAAAATCCCAAAAATGTTAAAAACATAAATCAAAAGTGATTTTCAAATTAAAATTCACAAACCCACTAAATCTTTTCAGGAAAAGCGAACTACGGCTTGTTTGATCCTGAATAGCAGGTACGTAGGCACCCGTTTAGGTCAACCCATAAAATGAAATAAAAAATCATTTTTTCAAATAACTCATTCAAAAACACAAAGCAACAGAAACAAAATAAAAGACATTTCTAGATAGAGATAATTTTAGGAGATTAGGTGGTAACCGTAAGGTTTTAATAGGTTAGCCTCCGAACTTAGAAACTCTGGTTTTCCTTTTCCTCTTTTCACCAAAAACGAGAAGAGGAAATCACGACGACTAGTGGTCCAAATTAAGACTAATCCGCTCCTTTAGTCTTAATTCAATATTTCCCAACAACAGTTGGGTGGCGACTCCAAAATTAAACGAAGTTCCTAACTCAAGTCCAGGGTCTATATTAGATGAGCATAGGGTCTAGTCTAGATCGGATTAGGAATGGGAAAATTCAAAATTAGACTCGACAGGATGGCGACTCCACTGGGGACCCATGCCAGTAGGCTAGCCACCTGAATCTCTTCGAATTGTTCTCTTAAAGAAATGTCTTTCAATTATTATCCTGTTGCTAACTTTTCAGGGATTGGCTAGGTTTAGCTTTCTTTACTATGGGGTCTGCATGCATGCATGTGTTCGTGTGAATAGATGCGGTCGAACCCGGACCGTCCTAGAACCCTAAGACGGGGAGCCATTGTGTAGGTTTCGGGCGAAGTAAGTTGATCACCGTTCGGGACCGATTAGGCTACCCCACCCAATGCTTCGATATGGCCTGAGATCCATTTCTTCGAGAATGCGGGAGGCCATAGAGCTTGGGGACCAGTTAAAACCAACTTATTTGCATACATAACATCATGGGTTGACAATTGTCGATGATGTAATATTTGTTGTTTTATTCAATGGAGTTCAGATCAATTTCCCTGTAATGTTATAGTTCTGGTTGTAATTAAGAAAATTTCTTGTTGTAATAGATGGCTAATACCGCAGTCGACCGTCTACTTCGCAAAGAAATTCGGGTGTACAAACCTTTGGACCTAAAGTTGGTACTGGACCATTGGTTTACCTTGTACAACCCAGAGGAGCAGGCTTTCATCCAGCAAAAGATAGGCCCTATCCTCTCACTAATAAAAATAGAGGTGAATTTGCCTTTGGTACGGGCCATGCTCCAGTTATGGGAAATCGAGCCCGCAGCTTTCTTTATTGGGCCGCATGAAATCACCCCTACCCTGGAAGAGTACACTCAGCTGCTACAAGCTCCAGCACTGACTGATCAAATCTATATGCCAGATCTCGAGGCCGGCCCAGCCGGTACCTTCAGCAGACTACTAGGCATCCGCAAAACAGCAGTCAATAAAGCCCTAGCAGACTGTAATGGATACTGCATACAGATGGACGATTTGGAAGCCTGGTTCATTGCCCGAGAAGACAATGGGGATAGAAAAGACATACTGTGTGGGGACCCCAAAACTTACAGACAGAGAAGGGTGAATGCTTTCATCTTGATAGCTTTCGCCACCATACTATTCCCCACCGGAACTTTCTATGTTCACTACCGGAGTTGCAGAGCCGGTGACCCAATTCCTGGAAGGAAGATCTTACATCCTGGCTCTATTGGCTGAACAGATTCGGAACTTGAACTTCCTCAAGAAGAAAGGCCATGGGATCCTCCGCTCAAGCATCAACCTTATGCTGATATGGTTCGTAAGCCACCTTAAGTGTTTCGGGCTGAACATGGTCCGGAAAACCTTGACCCAGCAGGTGGACCTTGTAGATTCATGCATAGAAAAGATAAAGCTACCTGACGACCTTACCAGCCACAGTTGGGTAAAAGTGCTTAGAAGCCTCAATGCCGATGATATTTTGTGGACGGCCAGGTGGAGTTGCTACAACAAAATTATTTTGACCTGCAGTAATTTTCAAGCCATGCCTTTGATCGGAATCAATGGATGTATTGGATATCACCCCAATTCAGTGGTCCGCCAGTTTGGTACTATCCAAGACATAGTTTATCGGCCCTCGCTGGAAGCAGTCACCTTCAAGTACCAAGATCCGAACCTGCTAGTGGCTGAAAAGTTTGCTAAGCTGGCAGAGGTCAAAGCACTTTGGGAAGCAAGAATTGAAAGCCCGAATGTAAACCTTGGGGAGCTAGACCAGAGAGTTTGTAATCCGCCAGCTGTACCAGACAGGGGAGAGAGCATACCGGGTTCCAGATGTCACTCGACCGAGGCTAGACAAAGTAAATCCAGAGCTAGAAATCTACCTAGAGCAGGTCAAGGCCTGAATGGAGGTATACTTTGAAGCTGCAGATTATAAGAAAGACATCTGGAAAGGACGATTCAAGGAATCCGACCAAAGGAACAAAGCCTTAGAAGCTCAGTTAGAAAAGACCAAGGCCAGAGTCGAAGAACTGGAAGCCGTCATCAACGGGAAGCCTGAACCTCCACAGCAAAAGACCAAAAGAGCTAGGAAATAGATCATCATTTGTAATCTTTTATTTTTCTTTTGAACTCCAAAATTTCCAATATTAATAAAAGTGAAAGTTCAATATTACATCATCAATCAATTGTCAACCCTTTTTATTTTTAGCATCTGTGTGACACATGCATAGCATTTTGCATACATTACACTAAAGAAAAAAAAAACAAAATGCGCGCCGGGTATCAAGATAGCTCCCAAGCAACCGAACCCTTCCAGAAGCCCAATTCGCACACGTTCAAGAACAAAAATGGCTAACAGTAGCGACAACCGCAACGACACAAATGCTGAAGCTGCCTCAAACTCCAGGATCGTATCTCTAGAACAAACGGTCCAACAATTGGCTACCCAGGTCCACCTCCTAACCGAAAGCATCGGCCTCCTTCGCACCACTCAGCCAACCCAGGAAGAACATTCAGGGGCCAGGAAAGGGAAAGCAGTGGAGGGACAGCCTCCGGAGTATGAAGAAATCAATTCCCACCTCAACACGGCTTTTGAATATGAGCTGAAGATCAACCAGGGGCCAACCTCTGACGACTTGAAGAGAGAGATGGAAGAGAGACAAAAGGAGATGGAGAAGAGACTCTTCCAGCAGCTCCATGATAAGATGAAAACAATCGAGGGTCCTGATGGTTTCGAGCAGGCCGGGATCACCAGTCTGCTAGTGTACAGGGAAGAGGTATACCTTGAGAAATTCAAGACCCCAGAGTTAGAAAAATACGATGAGACCGGGTGCCCCAAAATGCATACTAGGCTATATGCCCGAAAGATGAGCAAGTATGCTCAATATGACCAACTCATGATCCAGACCTTCCAAGACAGCCTCACAGGCCCTACATTAGTCTGGTACGCCCACCTGGACTTCAACAGTGTCAACACCTAGGAAAAGCTAGCCCGGGCGTTCTATGACCAGTATAAGTTCAATATTGAAGTCGCCCCATCTGTGATTGATCTGGGAAGTCTACGGAAAAGACATACTGAGCCGTTTAAGGAATATGCTCAGCACTGGAGAGCCCAGGCCGCCAGAGTAGCAATCCCAATCTCTGAGAAGGAGTTGACATCCATATTTGTCAATACCCTGGACAAGACTTACTTTTCACATCTGGTAGGCTAGACCTCATCTAGCTTTGCAGAGGTGGTAGCTGCAGGATGTCGGATTGAAAATGCCATCACCACTGGCAGACTCCAAACAATGGATCCTCCAAGGGTTACACCAACACAAAGGCCCTTAGGAGGAAATAGAGCTAAGGAGTCTACCATCAACACAGTCCATTCCCGTAAGGTAGAAAAAGCTGGGACTCGTGTGACATTCCAGACCATGAGTACCCTAGCCCAACAATCTACGATAGGTCATACCCAGGCCGCTAGGGTCCCAAGGCAGTTCACTCCAATCCCCATACCGCTCAGTCAGGTCTTTGCTTGGTTGAGGGCAGACAACTTGATCAGCTTCGAGATCCCCAACGACCGGTACAAGCCCAAGAATTTCGACTCAAGCCTCAAGTGTGACTACCATATGGGTCAGGAGGGGCATTCTACAGATAGGTGCTGGAGGCTCCGGTACAAGATCCAAGACTTAATCGATGCAGGAATCATACAACTGGATTTTGTGAACACCCTAGCACCCAATGTCAACACCAACCCGCTACCCAATCATAAGCCCACCATTAACATGATCACATCTGAGGAGTCAACTCCCAAGGAAGCCCCTAAGTAGAAGACGACGGACCAACAGAAGAAGCAACCCCATCAAGCGCCAGAAGAAGCACCAAAGGCACACATTAAAAGAAGGTGGTTAGCCGGAGACCCAACAGTCGGCACTTTGGGAGAATCACACGGGAGGTTCGAATACTTGGTAAGCTATTCTTACACCCTAACTGAGTATAGGCCGCCTAGCGGATGGGGGCCGGAATTTGAGAAGGAAGACAACCCTCCAAAGGAAGAGGAAAAGATTATAAACATGATCAATTCTCATCAGAAGCCCAAGGTTGTAAAGTGCTATGAGGGACAACCAGCTGAGATACAGATCCCAAGGAAAAGATATGTATTTAATGTCCCGATACCGGCAGAAAGTTACAAGGCTGCATCTTTCGACTATCGAGTCCTCGAACAAGAGCGACCTCCTATGGTGGGAGGAATCACCCACTCTGGGAGAATATACGACCCAAAGCATAGAACCCCGACCGAAGAGCCCAACGTGGAGAAAGGAGAGGAAGAGGAAGAGGGACTCGCTACGTTTACAAAGATGGTCAAGGCAAGTGAATACAAGATAATGGAACAACTAAACAAAGTTCCAGCACAAATATCACTTATGGGCCTTCTTACAGCATCTGAGCCTCACAAGGAAGAACTCTTCAAAGTGCTCAAACAGATTCAGGTCCCAGAAGGCATCGCTACAGACAAGATAAGTCACGTGGAAGACTCTATTTTTACAATAGACCAGATATCTTTCTCTCCGGAAGAGCTAGGAGAAGAGGGAGACCAACATACCAAACCGCTATTCATAGTGGTCAGGTGCAATGACACCATTGTCTCCCGGGTACTCATCAACAACGGATCGTCCCTCAACGTTTGCCCATTGGCAACTCTCGACTTATTGGGGGTCGATCCAAGCAACATAAAACCTAGCTCCACGGTGGTAAGAGCTTTTGATGGGTCAAAAAGAGATATAGTAGGGGAGATAAACCTACCGGTGGAGATTGGTCCACAAGTATTCCACATATCTTTCCAGGTCCTCGATATCCCAAGATCTTTCAACCTACTCTTGGGAAGACCCTGGATACATGCTGCTGGAGCCATCCCCTCTAGTCTCCACCAAAGGGTCAAATTCATTGCAAACGGGTAGATAGTCACTGTACTCGGCGAGCAGGATTACGCTATATACAAAGAGACTGCCATACCATATATCGGGGAGGAAGGTTCAGAAGACTTGGGACTACAAATTTTCAATGAAGTGAACGTAGTGACCAACAAGGAGGGCCTTCAGTTTAAAGAGGGGCAGCAAGGGATGTTTGGACTAGGGTACGTTCCCATAGCCGAAGAAGAAGCACAAGCAAGACGTGTCAAAGGCAGAATGAAGGGGAAGCCGATCGACACCCAGATGTGCATCCCACCTCTCCAACAATCTTTCCAAAAGGCAAATATCGTTCAAGAGCTTCGGATAAACGAAGGTGACGCCAGCAAAGGGAAACCAACCCCCCGCATGTCCAACCAGCATCTGGCTCTAAACAATTGGTTTTGTTATCCTATCAATAGCTCTAGGTTAGCTCAAAAGTAGAGAATAGTTATTGAACAAATTTTTAAGACTCTTTATCAATTCAATTACAGTCTGTTTTTCTTCTTATATATATGCTTTCATTTTTACTTTACCCAGATCTCCTACCATCGAACATCAGGGATATTTCGCGTAGGTAGAAAATAAAAACGTTGATATCGTTTCCAACGCTGCTGGGTCAATTGTTGAAGGCGATATCCTCGACCACGAAATAATACAAGAAAATTGGCAAAAACATGAACAAAGCGGAATTTCGATCGACGAGCCGATGGAGACAGTAAATCTAGGAAGCATGGAAAACCCTAAAAACCTTAAAATCGGGACCAGTTTGAGTGCCGAGCAAAAATGTGAGATAACTGAGCTATTAACAGAATACGCGGATGTGTTTGCCTGGTCATATGGTGACATGCCAGGACTAGACCAATCAATAGTGGTTCATAGGCTTCCCACAAGGGAAGATGTCAAACCTAAAAAACAAAAACTGAGAAGATTTAGGCTTGACATTTTGCTAAAGATTAAGGAGGAAGTCAAGAAACTGCTAGAAGTAGGGTTCATCGAAGTATCCGACTACCCAGGATAGGTAGCAAATATAGTCCCCGTTACGAAAAAGAACAGAAAAGTACGCATATGTGTAGACTTCCAAGACTTAAACCAAGCTACGCCAAAGGATAACTTCCCCCTACCTCACATTGATGTTCTAGTAGACAACACTGCGGGAAACCATCTCTTCTCATTCATGGACGGTTTCTCAGGATATAATCAAATAAAAATGGCTAAAGAGGATAAGACCAAAACGACTTTCATCACAACATGGGGAACTTTCTGTTACAAAGTCATGCCCTTCGGTTTGAAAAACGCCGGGGCAACGTATCAGAGAGCCATGGTCGCAATACTTCACGACATGATGCATCGAGAGGTTGAAGTATATGTCGACGACATGATAGCCAAATCTAAAGAAGGAGAAAGCCATATAGATATCCTGAGGAAATTGTTTAAGCGACTGAGAAAATTCCAACTCAAGTTAAACCAAGAGAAATGTACTTTCGGGGTCACAACGGGGAAATTGTTAGGGTTTATCATATGCTAGGACGGCATTAAAATCGACCCCAACAAGATAAAGTCTATATTAGAGTTACCTTCCCCACGCTCCGTTAAAGAAGTAAGAAGCTTGTTGGGAAGATTAAATTATATAGCTCGTTTTATCTCACAGCTCACCGACAAATGCTGGCCCCTATTCCGTTTGTTGAAGAAGAATGCCACAATAGAATGGGACGACGAATGCGAAGAAGCATTCAGGACAATCAAAGACTACCTTATAAAACCTCCAGTCTTGATAGTCCCGAAGCAAGGAAAGCCCTTATTCTTATACCTCATAATACTCCCTGAATCCATGGGTTGCGTATTGGGGCAGAAAGATGAAGAGGGAAGAGAGCGTTCCATATATTACTCGAGCAAGAAATTCACAGAAGGGGAACAGAGGTACTTAGAGGTAGAGAAGACTTGTTGTGCTCTAATTTGGGTCATGCATCGACTAAGGCAATACACCCTTTACTATCATATTGAGCTACTGACAAAGCATGATCCCTTGAAATACCTGGCAGAGAAACCATCTTTGATAGGGAGAATCTCTAAATGGTAAATGCTCCTATCTGAGTTTGACATCACATACATAAATCAAAACTTGATGAAAGGGCAAGCCTTAGCCGACTAATTAGCAGAACACCCTGTCGAGACAGATTCCCAAGAACTACAAGCCCAATTCCCGGATGAAAATATATTAACAGTGGAAGATATACCGGTGGAAGACTTCGGGATAGAGCAGAACCCGAAATGGAAACTGTTTTTCAATGGAGCCGCCAACGTATTCGATTGCGGGGTTGGGGCAGTGTTGATATCCCTAGATGGCACTCAATTCCCTACAGCGACAAGACTTACATTTCTCTATACCAATAATATCGCGGAATATGAAGCATGTATTCTCGGCCTCAAAATGGCCTGCTAAACGAAAATCCGCGAATTAGAAGTATACGGAGATTCGTCGCTCATCATATTACAGATAAGAGGGGAATATAAGACTAAAGACCCTAAACTGGTACCGTATCATCAACACTTGATAGAGTTAATTGAAGAATTCAAGGAAATCACTTTCACATACATCCCGAGAACTCAGAATCAGTTTGCAGATGCACTAGCAACACTAGCATCTATGATCCAGATAATAGGGGGAGCCGAAGTTCAACCGATGAAAATAGACATCGAATGTCGACTCGCCTACTGTTTAACCATTGAAAAAATACAAGATGACAAGCCCCGGTATCACGACATCAAGACATTCCTCCAAGAAAGTAAATACCCCGAAATGGCTAGTAAGAATGACCAAAGAACACTCAAAAGGTTAGCGAGCCATTTCCTATTAAGTGGGTCTATACTCTACAAAAGATCATCTGATACCACCTTGTTGAGATGTGTGGACAAAAATGAAGCTTGTGAACTGATGAAAGAGGTACATGAAGGAGTATGTGGACCTCATATGAACGGCTATATGTTAGCCCGAAAAATCATGAGTTTAGGATACTATTGGTTAACTATGGAATCAAATAGCATAAAATATGTCAAACACTGTCATTTGTGCCAAGTATACGTAAACCGGATAAATGCTTCGCCTAACGAGCTACACTTGTTATCAGCACCATGGCCTTTCTCCATGTGAGGAATTGACATAATTGGCCCAATCACTCCGACAGCATCTAATGGCCACAGGTTTATACTAGTAGTGATTGATTACTTCACCAAATGGGTAGAAGCTTCGTCATATGCCAATGTCACCAAAGGAGTAATAGTCCGCTTCTTGAAAAGGGACATAATAGCCCGATATGGAGTTCCTAAGTCCATCATCACTGACAACAGTACCAATCTTAATAACAAATCAATGACAGGTTTATGTCAACAATTCCGCATAAACCATAGAAATTCAACTCCCTACCGACCTCAGATGAATGGGGCAGTAGAAGCAGCTAACAAGAATATCAAGAAGATCATCGAGAAAATGACAAACACTTACAAAGATTGGCACGAAATGTTACCGTTTGCTCTCATAGCTTATAGGACTTCAATAAGAACATCTACTGGGGCTACCCCACATTCACTGGTATATGGTACTAAAGCAGTGCTACCGATTGAAGTCGAAATACCATCGTTCAGAATTCTGTCAGAAACTCAGCTAACCGAATCTGACTGGGTAAAGAAGAGACTTGATCAGCTGAATCTGATTAATGAAAAAAGACTTACTGCATTATGTCATGGCCAGTGTTACCAACAAAGGATGGCCCGAGCATTTAACAAGAAAATGAGGCCCTGATACTTCAAGGAAGGGGATCTAGTGTTAAGGAAGGTTCTCCCGAATGCCCAAGACTCCAGAGGGAAATTTACCCTAAACTATGAAGGCCCTTATGTAGTGAAAAAGGTTTTGTCAGGAGGTGCTCTGATACTGACTCAGATGGATGGTCCGGAATTGAGAGACCCCATTAACACATATGTTGTAAAGATGTACTATCCTTAAGCAAGGGAATTGAAATTTAGCCAATGTTTATGAAAGCTAACGTTCAATACAAATTTCATTGAGTCGAGTTTTTACTTTTTACAAGCAAAGTTAATATCCCTGAATGGTCAATAATCCAAATCAATTCGCACCACAACAAATACTCCTAAACACATTACCCACCACTTCGCCAATGAAAGATAAACACTAAAATGATAATGAATCTCAATGTATTTGGTAATATAATTCTATCTACTTTTGAGCATTAGAACTTAGCGCATTAGTAGGATAACGTTACCTTCAAAAGAGCCTTGCGCATAAGAAAGGAAGCACATCAAGATTTTCAACCCCGTGTCAAGATGACAAGAAGTGAAGCAGAAGCAAACCAGCACGAAAGTTCGGTTGTTTGGTTGCCATCCACGATAAATTGGCAAGCATATTAAAATGAATAACTATCATCATATCATGAAAAGCATCACATCATTTAGCTCAATCAGTAGAAAGCATATTCAAAAAGCATAAGATGAGTCAGCCCATAGTGGGGCACTTGTCTAAAGATCCCCTTTAATAGGTTAGTCAGCCCATAGGGGGCACTTTCCTAAAACATTTGTTCTCAAGGTCAGCCCATAGAGGGCACTTTTTGAGACATTCCATCATAGGTTAGTCAGCCCATAGGAGGCACTTTCCTAAATACCTGTTCTCAAGGTTAGCCCATAGGGGACAGTTTTTGAGACATTCTATCATAGGTTAGTCAGCCTATAGGGGGCACTTTCCTAAATATCTGTTCTCAAGGTTAGCCCATAGGGGGCACTTTTTGAGACATTCTATCATAGGTTAGTCAGCCCATAAGGGGCACTTTCCTAAAACATTTGTTCTTAAGGTCAGCCCATAAGGGGCACTTTTTGAGACATTCTATCATAGGTTAGTCAGCCCATAGGGAGCACTTTCCTAAAACATCTGTTCTCAAGATTAGCCCATAGGGGGCACTTTTTGAGACATTCTATCATAGGTTAGTCAGCCCATAAGGGGCACTTTCCTAAAACATCTGTTCTCAAGGTCAGCCCATAGGAGGCACTTTTTGAGACATTCTATCATAGGTTAGTCAGCCCATAAGGGGTACTTTCCTAAAACATCTATTCTCAAGGTCAGCCCATAGGGGGCACTTTTTGAGACATTCTATCATAGGTTAGTCAGCCCATAGGGGGCACTTTCCTAAAACATTTGTTCTCAAGGTCAGCCCATAGGAGGCACTTTTTGAGACATTCTATCATAGGTTAGTTAACCCATAAGGGGCACTTTCCTAAACATCTGTTCTCAAGGTCAGCCCATAGGGGGCACTTTTTGAGACATTCTATCATAGGTTAGTCAGCCCATAGGGGGCACTTTTTGAGATATTCTATCATAGGTTAGTCAGCCCATAGGGGGCACTTTCCTAAATATCTGCTCTCAAGGTCAGCCCATAGGAGGCACTTTTTAAGACATTCTATCATAGGTTAGTCAGCCCATAGGGGCACTTTTTGAGACATTCTATCATAGGTTAGTCAGCCCATAGGGGGCACTTTCCTAAATATCTATTCTCAAGGTCAGCCCATAGGGGGCACTTTTTGAGATATTCTATCATAGGTTAGTCAGCCCATAGGGGGCACTTTTTGAGATATTCTATCATAGGTTAGTCAGCGCATAAGGGGCACTTTCCTAAAATATTTGTTCTCAAGGTCAGGCCATAGGGGGGCACTTTTTGAGACATTTTATCAAAGGTTAGTTGGCCCAAGAGGGGCACTTTCCTAGACTCCCTCGATTAGTCAGCTCATAGGAGTACTTTTCGGAGGTATTTTTCCAAACAGTTGCTAGTCTAACTAGACGTTTCTGTTGACAGGTAGCCAGCTCATAAGGGCGCTTCCTAAGATAATCTTCTTTTCAAGGTTGCTAGTCTGATAAGACGCTTCCTATCATCATTTCTTCTACACTCCTAAACAATGCTTGAGATGTTTCCTATCGCCAATCAGTCAGCCCATAAAGCACTTTTTGGGGAGGGAACATTACTCTAAATTGTTAAGATCAGTTTAAGTCGTGGGATTTATTAGCTCATGGAGCATTTTCCTACCAAAAAACCAAATTCTAGATAACCAGCCAAACCAAGGCGTTATTTATTTAAGAGGCCAAAAATGGCGTATTTCTTGTCTTTATAGTTAAGTTTTTCAAACTTTACTACAGAGAGGGGCAGCTGTAAACACCCCATTTTTGCCTTAGGAATAAATAATAATCAATTTTCAATTTTTTCCAATTTTTCTCTAATTTAGCAAAAATAATAAAAAATTCAAAAAATGAAAATAAATAGGAAAACACATCAATTTTGAAAGATGATTTTAGAAATGGCAATAATAAGGAATAAATAATTTTTACAAATTTTTTAAATTTCAAAAAAATACAAAAAAATAAAAAATCGCATTGCATATATGCAATTTGCGAAATAAACAAAATCAGGAAAATGGGCTAGCTCAGCTGGTCCGAGCCGTGGCTAAGTGGGTGCGTATGGGTGCGAGGTCGCGGGTTCAAAACGCGGGGGAAGCAGTTTCCACGTTTTGCGATTTTTTCATTTACCCAGGACACATGGCAGCATCTGATTGGCTGGAGGGAACGCACGCGCCGGGCGCGTGATCGTCTTCAACCTCAGTCCGAGATCGCCGGCGAGGGGAAAAATTCGAATTCCGACCGTTTCGATTCGATTTTTTGCACAAATCCAATAGATCTTCAACAGAATTGAGATAAACATAATCCAATTGGAATAAAATCTCAACAAATCAAAGGATTTACACAAATCGGAGTTGGTTCATTTAACCGTCGATCCGATTTGCCTCGATCGGGGGAAATCTGAGCTTATCCAGCTCGATTTCGAGAGCCTATAAATAGAGGAGGAGGGGAGGAAGCCAAAGCACAGATCAAAAGCGAGAGAAAGTGAGAGAAAACAGTGAATCGAAGACCACCGGAGGAAATCGAAGCCGCGACCGCCGATCAGGAGCTAAGCAACCATCAGGAGGCGTTTCTGGAGCAAACCACCGCCACCATTGGATTCGTCACCCTCGATAACCTAGGATTCGATACCTCACTCGTTGTAAAAGGCCGTCGTGTTCAACCGATCCGACCCGCGCACCAACCCGGATCCAAGTAAGTCGGATTTTCCGGATTTTTCAATTTTTTTTTTATTTTTATTTTATTTATTTATTTCGATTATTTTTTATTTTTATTTATTTATTTGTTTATTAGTTATTTATTTATTTACTTATGTATTAGTTATATTTCAATAAATAGAAAAATGCTAGGAATTAGATTTTTTTTAGGATTTAATAATAATAAAAAATAATAATATAATAAAAAAATAAAAAAAGGAAATAAATAATAAAAATGTAGAAAAATAATAAAAATATTAGAAAAATAATAATAAAATTTTAGATTTTAAAATAGGATAGATAATAACTTAGGATAAAATTTTTAACAAAATTTTTAACAAAAATTATGAAAAATTAATAAAAAATATTAAAAAATAATAATAAAAATAATAAAAAACTATAAAAATCATGAAAACTCATAAAAATTATAAAAAATGTAGAAGAATGAGAAAAAATCATAAAAATTACAAAAAAAATCATAAAAAAAAATTCAGAAAATTATAAAAATGAGTTTTATCACTTAGAAAAATCATTTTCTCAAATAAATCCAAAATTGATGTTTTCCCTAAAAATTATTTTCAAAAATCGAATTATTAAGCTTTGGTTTAGATTTTTAGAAAGATCCCAAAAATGTTAAAAACATACATCAAAAGAGATTTTCAAATTAAAATTCACAAACCTACTAAATCTTTTCAGGAAAAGCGAACTACGGCTTGTTTGATCCTGAATAGCAGGTACGTAGGCACCCGTTTGGGTCAACCCATAAAATGAAATAAAAAATCATTTTTTCAAATAACTCATTCAAAAACACAAAGCAACAGAAACAAAATAAAAGACATTTCTAGATAGAGATAATTTTAGAAGATTAGGTGGTAACCGTAAGGTTTTAATAGGTTAGCCTCCGAACTTAGAAACTCTGGTTTTCCTTTTCTTCTTTTCACCAAAAACGAGAAGAGGAAATCACGACGACTAGTGGTCCAAATTAAGACTAATCCGCTCCTTTAGTCTTAATTCAATATTTCCCAACAACAGTTGGATGGTGACTCCAAAATTAAACGAAGTTCCTAACTCAAGTTCAGGGTCTATATTAGATGAGCATAGGGTCTAGTCTAGATCGGATTAAGAATGGGAAAATTCAAAATTAGACTCGACTAAGGCTTTTTTCATTATTCTGTTGGTAGACAACAAGTTTTACTTGCAAAATACTTAGCAAAGTGTAACTTGTCATGGACTCACACAACTTCCCTACACGGTTGGAGTATGAGTGAGAAGCGCTAAATCTAAGCTCACAGACTTACGACCCAAAAATCATACAAAAAACCACCGTTAAGCTATATCATAATGGTAAGCGTGAATTAGCCGCTCTTTTCAATTCTCTTGAAACTTATGTTTCCATTTGCACATATATGTGGACCGATCCGTGGCAAGAAGATTCCTACATGGGAGTTACATGCTACTGGGTAGATGATGTGTGGCAGCTACAAAAAATACTAATAACTTTAAGGGTTTTCAACGATCGTCATACAGCGCAAAATATTTTTCATATTATAAGTATTGTTTTAGGTGAATACGGTTTGAAAAATAATATTTTCTCAATTGGTTTTGATAACGCGGCCACTAACATGGCGTCCATTGATGAACTTGAATCTTTATGTCAACCTACATTAGGTGGGACATTTTTCCACATTTGATGTGTCTGCCACATTTTAAATCTTTGCATTAAGGATGGTATGAACTGTTTAGTTTTTAAAATGTTCCTAATAAGACAACTAGTATGTTTTTTCATTGACCATTCTTCTGTAAATAAGGCATGTGGAGATTTTGGATTGAAAATGGAATGTGATCTAAAAAATTTAGAAAGGATGTTAAGCATAGGTGGAATTCCACCTATCGACTTTTACAAAGTACACTTGCTTATAAAGATGCATTATGTTCTTTCGCTACCATGAATGTCCCAAACATTCCACTGCACCCCAGCGATTAGGATGTATGCAGTAGAATGTTGAATGTTTTAAAAGTTTTTCATGACTGTACTATAACATTTTTACAAGTTTATCAGGCTAGTGTTCATCTTTTCCTTATGAATGCGATGAATATACTGTTGGTACTGCTCAATTCCCGATATAACACTTTTTTGCAGGTAGTTATAAATGATATGGCTGTAAAATGGTTGCAGTATTATAGACAAATTTCAGCAATTTATCTAGTTGCTTCTATTATTGATCCACGGTGTAAAAAAGACATATTATTAGAATATCTTAATTTGTATTATTCCATTGTTAACGCATTCTATGACACGGAAGACACTTATGTCGTTATCTCCACGCAAAAGTTGCACCGAGCAGTTTAGGTAACGGAAGAATTATATTCTAACTTTTGTACTACATTCAGTGGTCAAGCGTCTTGAACTCCCTCACTATCCCTCGGTTCACATGGTACCACCCATGATCTCACTCTCATTGCACAACGAATGATTTTCAAAAGTTGATGCGGCATCATTTCGAGTCAACCGAGTACACTGAACTTGACGATTACTTTAATACACATTTGAATTTAGTGACAGCAATATCACATATTTCAACATCCTCGACTGGTGGAGGAGGCATAGGAAGACGTATCCCATACTCTCTCACATGGCTTGCTAGGTTTTAGCTGCTCTCGCATCAATGGTAGCAGTTGAATAGGCATTTATCCTAACGGCAATCACAACTATCACTCGTCAACGTTGAGGCATTGGCTTGCAAGGAGGATCGGTCGAAGGCAAGGAGTCGCACATAAGAGTCATATGGGACGTCCAGTGAAGAAGATGAATACTTCAATGACTTTGTCCCACCAGGTAAAAGCTCTACTGGTTCAGATCTTGATATCGGGTAAGCCGAATAATTTTGTAAGGTTAATAGTACTATCTTATTTATTTTTTGTACCAGATTAGTGTTAGACATATTTTGTAAAGGGAGTAGTACTCCCTTATTTATTTTTGTTATTACTTACATTATATTATTATCATGTACAAGAGGTAAGGCTAAATGTCTCCCTCTTTTTTCTATAACAATTTTTTTCAATCAATAGAATTCGAGGCTGGCATCCCCCCTTCCCCCCCCCCCCCCCCCCCCCCCCCCCCCCGGGGGGGCCCACGGCGACTATGGGGTATTACTACCAATTAATTTCAAAAAATCATGTATTGGCTTGAGAAATTGTAGATTAAATTTCAATATTTATAAATTTAAGTAAAAAAAAAAAAGCAAACTAGCTAAAAAAAATGCACACGGATAAATATCAAATAATCTCAAGGGCCGATTCATGGGCCAAACTGGCTCTTGAATCATCGAGTCAAGGGAATTGGCCCGGCCCTTCCCCTCCTCCTCCCTACAACCCTTGACCTGGCGATTCTGGGCCGAGTCCGAACTGGGTTGATGTCTACACCTAGTACATGTAGGGATGGCACATAACTTAGTTAGATATGGATCAACTAGTATAACCTTAGCTTAATATTATGCTAGACACTCAAGAGATCCATACATTTAGGTGATAGTGTCGAAGACAACCCTAGATGCATTATTCTTTTTTTTCTTTATTTTAAGGATCATTTTATAGTCTTTATATTTCAATAGACTTTAGGAGTTATAATTTAATATTTTCATTTCTTCTTTTATTCGTGTTCTACAAATTTCTATTTATATCTTCCAGTTACTTAATGTTCTGTAAATTTCTTGTGATTACGAAATTTGAAGTATGTTAATGGCTATATTAATGAGTACGATTGAGGAGTTTAGAAATTGTTGAAGGCTTGTAGTTATTCTTGTATAGGTGTTTATTGTTATCATAGTTGAGCTACACTAGACAAGACATGTATGCATGGTTAATAATTCGTCCATTTGGGATTTTTATGATTATTAAGCCTAATTTTTGATTTTATTTTCCTTAATTCAATCCATATTAAACCCTAACCCATTCAATATGGACCGATGCCTAAAGATAAAGAAAAAAAAAATGGTTTTTCTATTAAGTTGAAAATTTTGAAGTCACCACCCAACAAAGATCAATAAAAAGGGCTAAATAAAATTGAGTGAATGGAACAATCCTAAACAAGGAATTAGTGTATAAAAAAAATCTTTTTAGAGAAAATTTTCAAAAAAATGGAGTTCATTAAATTAGGGGGCTAACCTATTAAAACTAAATGACTACCACCTAAATTATAAATAATCTTAATTTAAAGATAGATATTGAATTAAAGTTATTTATTTATTTTAAAAAGGGAATTTAAAAATTTTTCCAAATTGAGGTCACCCCATAAGTGCCTATATATCCATTAATTGGGATCAGACTTGCATAGTTTGCTTGTTTTTTCTTTTTTTTTTCTTTTTTTGTTTTAATAAAAAATTTAGTGTGTTATCTTTTTTATTGGTAAAAATTATCTTGCTTTACTTTTTTTTTTTTCTTATTGATTTTATTCAAAAAGCTCTAAACACCTAACTTGAAATAATCCCTAAAAGATCCTGAATTTTGACAATGATATATCATTATTACATGCATTATAAAAAATAAAAAATAAGAGAGAAAACTTATTGAAATTAAAACAACAAAATTAAAGAACCTGTGGATACTCAGACATAAAAAATATGTTAACAAGGAAATATTCAAGTAAATAAGAAAATTGCAAAAAAAAAAAAAAGTGATGTTAAGGAATGAGTATATACATATGGTGGTTTAAATAGGGAAACTACGAATATAAACTTCTAAAAGGGATTAAATGTGAAGTTATATATTAAAAGTACATGCTAAAGAATGATAAATGAAAATTGCTACATCTTTTTTTTTTATGGTTTGAAAATTGCTACATCCTTTTTTTTTTTTTTTGGTTCTTCTTTAAAAAAAAGAAAAAAGAAAAGAAAAACTAAATTGTTCAAATAGTAGATGAGAAATCTTAAAAGGAATGATAAAAGATACATATCATGGAAGTTCCTATAAAAGAAAATATTATAATGTACATATCCACAAATGACTTTTTTTTTTTAAGAAAGTTTTAATATTTTTAATTTTTTTTCCTTTTTTTTAAAATTATTATGACCAATTTCCCTCAACTTAGAAGACTTTATTGAATAATAACGCACCTACACCAAAAGTAACAAGTTAAATATAAATACTAAGGTAAATGAATTTTTTTTTTTTTAATATGGTCTAATATGTAAAAGACCTTAGTAAATTTCTTATGCTATGTAAGGCTAAAACTGCTATAGATAATGAAGGCCATAATGACATTAAAAGAATTTTTTCATTTTTTTTTAATGAGTAAGTAATCAAACAATAACCAATCCCCTTATTATACATGTCTTTGACGTGGTTTAAAAGGAAAACCTTGTTAAACGAAATCCATTGGGAAGAACTAAAGGAAAAAAAAATGAAATACCCAAAGAAAGAACAGAAACCACTTACATATTGTGGTACTAAAGATCCTCAAGGAGATATCCACAAATGACTTTGTGTGTGTGTGTGTGTGTGTTTTTTAAAGAAAAAAGTTTTATAGAATAACAAAACGCCTATAGAAACAAGTTATCAAAGGGAAAGTTTCGACACATGAGCATTGATCTCTCTCCATTATTATTAATATTTTTTAAGAAAACCCTATTAAAAAAAATAAAGGAGGAAAGAAAAATTAACTCACATTTTAATAGGGTTACATAATTAAATATTGTTATTTTTTAAAAAAATTATGTAAATATTATACTCGTAAAAATTATTACTAAAATAGGTTGGGAAGTTGCGGATTGCGTATGTGCCTTTAGTGAAATTGCAAATTTTTTAGTTAAAGGCACAAACTAGGTCTGCAACTTCAGTAGAACATAATTTTTTTTTTTTTTGCAGGAATCTTATCTCGCAAACCTATAAAATTATTACAAAAGTATGCCTACAAACCTAAAAGTGATACAGTAAATTTACATATTAATACATAGGAAAAAAATTGCACCGACAGTTTCTAATATAAATACAAATCCTCATCCTCAGTTCATATATTCATATTTCCATATTTCAATTTCCTCTATAAATCTCACTCACTCTCTATCATTATTTGCACATTTTTGTTTTCATAATTTGTATTTTACGCAAGTTTTACTCTATTAAACATGTATGGAAATATCGTCATCAAGATCTCGGTATGTTTTCTTAAGAAAAATTTTAGTTTTGTTGCTATTATACTACTTTGGATAAATGCAAAAAAAAAAATTGTAAATATATAAATTGCATAAATTATTTGAAATAGTAGTTATTATTAATTAACTATTAATTTAATTGTTAATATATGATTAATTAACATTAGTAAATGAATTATGTATATATGTTATTATAATGTATTTTTGTAAACGTAGTCCTTAAATTAAGTTATTGTTAATTAACTGTTAATTAGTAGTGATTAATCGATAATTAATTGGTAAAATTAATTAGAAAAAAATTTCAACTTCATTGCTAATGAAAAATATTTGTATGGTTTTGTAGAATTAGTCTTAAAAGTAAGTAGTTGTTAATTATCTGTTAATTAAAGGTGATTAGTTATTAATATGTCATTAATTAATTGTTATAAAATTAATTAGTGAAAAATTTCTTATTCGTTGCAAATAAACAATATTTGTATGGTTTTGTAGAATTAGTCATAAAAGTAAGTAGTTGTTAATTATTCGTTAATTAAAGGTGGTTAGTCTTTAATATGTCGTTAATTAATTAGTATAAAATTAATTAGTTAAAAATTCTGTATCCGTTGCAAATGAAAAATATTTGTATGGTTTTATATGATTAGTCTTAAAAGTAAGTAGCTGTTAATTATTTATTCATTAAAGGTGATTAGTCGTTAATTAATTGTTATAAAATTAATTATTGAAAAATTTTGTATTTGTGGCAAAGTGAAAATATTTGTATGGTTTTGTAGAATGAGTTATAAAATTAATTAGTTATTAATTATCCATTAATCAAAAGGGATTAGTCGTTAATATAGCGTTAATTAATTGGTATAAAATTAATTAGTAAAAAAATTTGTATTCGTTTCAAATGAAAAATATTTGTATGATTTTGTACAATTAGTCTTAAAAGTAAGCAATTATTAATTATCTGTTAATTAAAGGTAATTAGTCATTAATATGTCGTTAATTAATTGTTATAAAATTAATGAGTGAAAAATTTTGTATTTGTTGTAAAGTGAAAATATTTGCATGGTTTTATAGAATGAGTTATGAAATTAATTAGTTATTAATTATCCATTAATTAAAGGGGATTAGTCGTTAATATAGTGTTAATTAATTGCTATAAAATTAATTAGTAAATTTTTTTTTATTGATTGCAAATGTAAAATATGTGTATGGTTTTGTAGAATTAGTCATAAAAGTAAGCTGTTAATAATTATCCGTTAATTAAAGGCGATTAGTCCTTAATATGTCATTAATTAATTGTTATAAAATTAATTAGTGAAAAAATAAGTATTTGTTGCAAAGTGAAAATATTTGTATGATTTTGTAGAATGAGTTATAAAAGTAATTAGTTATTAATTATTTGTTAATCAAAGGGGATTAGTAGTTAATATATCATTAATTAATTGCTACAAAATTAATTAGTAAAAAATTTTATATTGGTTGCAGATGTAAAATATTTGTATGGTTTTGTAGAATTAGTCATAAAAGTAAGATGTTAATAATTATCTATTAATTAAAGGTGATTAGTTATTAATATGTTGTTAATTAATTGTTATAAAATTAATTAGTGAAAAATTAATTATTTGTATGGTTTTGGATAATAGATGAAGCCTGGACCTAACATAACTCCGTGATATATTCTGGTTGATCCCACCAAACACCGATGTGGAGCAAATACATCGAGCTACTCGTGCATACATACTATAGCTCTTAGGGGGATTTATCTTTGCTGATAAATCCAGCACCCTCATCCACGTGATGTGGTTACCTTTGCTGGAATATTTCGACATCGCTGGGGGTTCGCATGTTTGGCGTGGTTGTATCGCCAATTATGTGTCATGTCATTACCGTTGGCACACAAGATTAAAGGGGCTGCCATATTGCTACAAGTGTAGGCTTAGGACTGATTTCCCCACATCACACCCATTATTCAACATGGACTATTTGTACCAACTGGATGTCCACCGGTAGCACGTTAGAACACGCGGAAGGACACACATTTTCACCTCACCCACGTAGTCAGCGCATATCGGGATGTGTTGGACAAGTAAAATGTATCGCAGGTACCTCAGTAATCAATTTTTTTTTCCTTGCAATTAATCATATTTATCATTGGAAGTCAATAAAATTTCCTATTTTCAGGTTGAATGAGAGTCGTATGACGAGAATTTAATTAATCTCCTACTATATTTCTACAAAGCTGGCATGCACATTTGGACGGCTTGAGTTCCACTTATTTGTTTCCACATTGTTAAGTGGCATTTCCCAAATTGAGTGGCGAGGTAGTTCGGTGGGTTCCAATATATCCTACAGTCAGTGAGCACACAGCCAGAACTCCATGAAATCAACTTATAGCCGGATTGATGTTGATTAGACCGACTTGCATGCAGTGTATTTGAACATGTGGGAACAGCGGGTCTGTCGAGTCGTAAATATGGAAGGCCCCCGCAGTATGCATGACAGTTACCTATAATGGTATGGATCGATCAGCAAACAATACATTAGACGCACGAGGGCTGTTCTTGGATTTCTGGTATGAACAATTTACATAAACACTTACTAATGTCCAAATAATTACATGATCATATTAACCATAATTTACGTTTTGTTCATACTTGCAGGTTGACAACTTACGACAAATCTACTTATCGTTGAATATAGATATAACCGTAAGAATAGCTGCTTAGGGTCTTCAGTTCATGCTTCACCATGGGGGGGTAACACTGTACCCACAACCACAACGACGACAACGATAGAACACCCAAGAGGAGGTAGAACCGGTTCCGACGCGGTGACGAATGGGGGGACAACGACAACCTCAAAACCGAGGAAGCCATAGGAAAATCCCCTGCAAGACAAACATATGCATATTGATTCCGGTGCAGTGCATGTTAGCTCAGGGCCAATGGTCAGCTAATACAAGATATCGCATTAGCATTCTATCAGTTGTTTGTCCCAACACCGCCAGCTTTATAGAAGCAATGCTTTGGAAAGCAACCTCTATACCAGGGTGAATCATCTAATCAGCTAATAGAGTGGAGTCTCGTGCCTCCGCGAGCGTTCGGTAGCATTCCCCACTAGCATCCAACCCAAGAGTCTAAATCTCCTCCAACTCCCCATATAAGGCCATCCAATGCCTTCGCTCAACTAGCTAAGCATTTGACTAGAGGTAGGAGATAGGAGGGGATAGGGATAGGAAACAATGATTTTTTTTAATTATTTGCATATGTATATGATCCACTGTAATGATTAATTTTTTGTATTTTTTTCAATTTATAATAAATTAATACGCATTCAATCCATCAATACCGTTACCCCTTGCCCTTTTCACATGCATATACGATTTTACAACTTCGAATTTTTCATAACACATTAACAAATGTGTAAATAAATTAACATTCAATACAACTTCTCAATAAATGACAAAACTACAAGCATATATACAGAATATCAAGTATCCCTCTTCTGCCGTGTCTTTAAACAAACTAGATGAAGTAGCCAATGATTCACCTAAGCTATAAAAGAGAAAAAGCTAATGTTAGCATCAGAAATGCAATATCGAACGTGATGAAATATGTATTGGTATCTACCAGTTACCATTTGTAAACACCCCATTTTTGCTCTAGGAGTCAATAATACTAAAAAAAATAATCAATTTTTAATTTTTCCCAATTTTCCTCTAATTTAGCATAAATAGTAAAAAAATTCAAAAAATAAAAATAAATAGGAAAACACATCAATTTTGAAAAATGATTTCAGAAATAGTAATAATAAGGGATAAATAATTTTTACAAATTTTAGAAATTTCAAAAAAATAAAAAAAAATGGAAACACCGCATTGCATATATGCAATTTGCGATACAAAGAAAATCGGGAAAATGGGCCAGCTCAGCTGGTTCGTTTGTGCGCCTGGAACGTGTGAAAACGCCTGAGGTCCCGAGTTCGAATCCCCCCCACGCGCTCGGAAATTTTTTTCTTTCTTTTCCCTGGAGCTGCCACGTGGCAGCATGCGATTGGCCGAGAGAAAACGTGTGCGTCGCGCGTGATCGTCTTCCTCACCCGGACAAACGCGAGGAGAAGCCGGAGCAAATCCGATGAAGGCAAAATCAGCCGTTTTTCCTCAAATCTTTTGGATTGCTGTCAAGATAAAGCCAAACCCATCAGATAAATCAAAGAAAAATAAGAGATCAACATCAAATCGTCGGGATAAAATCGAATCCAAAAACGGAAAAATATGGGTTTATCCAAATCGGAGAATTTGAGATTATCCGGAGTAGATTTGAGATGCCTATAAATAGAGAAGAACAGGAGGAAGCTAGAACACGAAGAAAAAGTGAGAGAAAGAGAGAGAAAGGAGCGAATCGGAGTACACCGGAGAAGCTTGAAGCCGAGACCACCGACCGGAGTTAGAGCCACCGCAAGGAGACGTTCTGGGAGTGAACCGCCACTACCGTTGGAATCAGCACCCTCGAGAAGCTAGGATTCGACACCTCACCCACTGCAAAAGGCTACCGGAACGCCGTGATCGAGCAACCCCCGCCACCGCGTCCGACCGATTTGACCCGACCCAATTCGACCTGACCCGCGCACCGACCTGAATCCAGGTAAGTTGGGTTTTCCAGATTTTTTTATTTATATTTATTTATTTATTTTGTTTATTTATTCCGAATTTATTTATTATTTGTTATTTGTTATTTTGTTATTTCTTTAGCCATTTATTTATTTGTTGGTTTAGGTTTTATTTTCAATAAATAGGAAAATATAGAAATTAGGTTTTTTTTTAGGATTTAATAATGTAAAATAAATAATAAAATGTAGAAAAATAAAAAAAATATTAGGAAAATAATAATAAAATTTTAGATGTCAAAATAGGATAGATAATAAACCAAAAATCACAAAAAATTCCCAAAAATCACGAAAATCAACAAAAATTCTCAAAAATCACAAAAATCCACAAAATTCTTATAAATCACAAAAATAACAAAAAATCACAAAGATCATAAAAATCATTAAAAAATTTCAAAAATTATAAAAGAATCATAAAAAATGAGTTTTAGCACTTAGAAAAATCCTTTTCTTCAAATAAATCCAAAATTGATGTTTTTCCCTAAAATCATTTTCAAAATAAAATTAAAGCTTAGGCTTAGAATTTTTTAGAAAAATCCCAAAAATGGTAAGGACATAAAGCAAAAGAGATTTCAAAATTAAAATTCACAAACAAACTTAAAGTTTTCAGAAAAGCGAATTACGGCTTGTTTGATCATGAGTAGCAGGTACGTAGGCACCCATTCGGGTCAACCCATAAAAATGAATAAAAAATCATTTTCTTGAAATAATTCAAGAACATAATAAAAAGTAACAGAAACACAATAAAACACATTTCTAAAGATGAACAATTTTAGGAGATTATGTGGTAACCGTAAATGTTTTAATAGGTTAGCCTCCGGACTTAGAAACTCTGGTTTTTTCCTTTTCCTCTTTTCACAAAAACGAGAAGAGGAAATAATGACGACTAGTAGTCCAAATTAAGACTAATCCGCTCCTTTAGTCTTAATTCAATTTTCCCAACAACAGTTGGGTGGCGACTCCAAAAATCAAACGAAATTCCTAATTCAAGTCGAGGATCTACATTAGATGAGCATAGGGTCTAGTCTAGATCGGATTAGGAATGGGAATTCAAAAATTAGACTCGACAGGATGGCGACTCCACTAGGGACCCATGCCAGTAGGCTAGCTACCTGAATCTCTTCAAATTGTTATCTTTAAGAAATGTGTTTCACTCTTTTTACTCTATTACTAACCTTTCAGGGTTTATTTAGATTTTCAGTTTTTTCTTTACTGTGGGGGTTTGCATGCATATCTGTGTGAGTAGATGCGGTCGAACCCAGACCGTCCTAGAAACCTAAGACGGGGAGCCATTGTGTAGGTTTCGGGCGAAGTGAGTTGATTCACCGTTCGGGACCGATTAGGTTACCCCACCCTATGCTTCGATATGGCCTGAGATCCATTTCTTCGAAAATGCGGGAGGCCATAGAGCTCGGGAACCAGTTAGAACCAACCTACTTGCATACATGACATCATAAGGGGTTGACAATTGATGACAATGTAATGGTTTGTTATTTTTTTCATGGAGTTCGAATCTATTTCCCTGTAATGTTTTCATAGTCTTGTTTGTAATTGGGCGATTTCTCATTGTAAAATAGATGGCTAGCACCACAATTAACCGTCTCCTCCGCAAAGAAATTCGGGTGTACAAACCTTTGGACCCAAAATTGGTACTGGACCATTGGTTTACCTTGTACAACCCAAAGGAACAAGGCCTTAGAAGCACAATTGGAGAAAGACTAAAGCACTGGAAGCCGTCATCAATGGGAAGCCTGAGCCTCCACAACAGAAGACTAAAAGGACTAGGAAGTAGATCATTATTTGTAATCTTTTATTTTGATCATCGAACTCCAAAAAATTATTCAATATTAATAAAAGTAAAGTTCAATATTACATCGTCAACCAATTGTCAACCCTTTTATTTTTAGCATCCGCGTGACACATGCATATCATTCGTGCATTCGTTACACTAAAAGCAAAACAAAATGCGAATCCAGGTATCAAGATAGCTTCCAAACAATCGAACCCTCCTAGAAGCCCAGTTCTCACGCACTCAAGAACAAAAATGGTAAACAGCAGCAACTGCAACAACACTAGCGCTGACTACATTCCTACGGCCGCAGAAGAAGCGCAAGCAAGAGGTGTCAAAGGCAGAATGAAGGGGAAGCCGATCGACACCCAGATGTGCATCCCACCTCTCCAACAATCTTTTCGAAAGGCAAACATCATTCAAGAGCTGCGGATAAATGAAGAGGACGACAACAAAGGGAAATCAACTCCCCGCACGTCTAACCAACATCCGGCTCTCAACAATTGGTTTTGTTATCTTATCAGTAGCGCTAGGTTAGCTCAAGAGTAGAGAAAGATTATTAAACAAATTTTATTGAGACTCTTTATCAAGTTCAATTACAGTTTGTTTTTTTTTTCTTCTTATATATATATGCTTTCATTTTACTCAGATCTCCTACCATCGAACATCAGGGATATTTCGCGCAGGTAGAAAGTAAAAACGCTGATATCATTTCCAACGCCGCTGGGTCAATTGTTGAAGGCGATATCTTAGACCATGAAATAATACAAGAAAATTGGCTAAAACATGAACAAAGCAGAATTTCGATCGACGAGCCTGTGGAGACATTAAATCTAGGAAGCATGGAAAACCCTAAAAACCTCAAAATCGGGACCAGTTTAAGTGACGAGCAAAAATGTGAGATAACCGAGCTATTAACGGAATATGCAGATGTGTTTGCCTGGTCATATGGTGACATGCCAGGGCTAGACCAGTCAATAGTAGTTCACAGGCTTCCCACAAAGGAAGATGTCAAACCTAAAAAGCAAAAACTGAGAAGATTTAGGCCTGACATCTTACTAAAAATCAAAGAAGAAGTCAAGAAACTGCTAGAAATAGGGTTCATTGAAGTATCCGACTACTCAAAGTGGGTAGCAAATGTAGTCCCTGTCATGAAAAAGAATGGAAAAGTACGCGTAAGCGTAGACTTTTGGGACTTAAACCAAGCCACGCCAAAGGATAACTTCCCCCTACCTCACATTGATGTTCTAGTAGACAATATTGCGGGAAACCATCTCTTCTCATTCATGGATGGTTTCTCAGGATATAATCAAATAAAAATGGCTGAGGAAGATAAAACCAAAACAACCTTCATCACAACATGGGGGACTTTCTGTTACAAAGTCATGCCCTTCAGTTTGAAAAACGCCGGGGCAACGTATCAGAGAGCCATGGTCGTTATACTTCACGATATGATGCATCGAGAGGTTGAAGTATATGTCGACGACATGATAGCCAAATCCAAAGAAGGAGAAAGCCATATAGGTATCATGAGGAAATTGTTTAAACGGCTGAGAAAGTTCCAACTCAAGTTAAACCCAGAAAAATGTACTTTCGGGGTCACAACGGGGAAATTGTTAGGGTTTGTCATAAGCCAGGAAGGCATTAAAATCGACCCTGACAAGGTAAAGTCCATATTAGAATTACCTTCCCCACGTTCCGTTAAAGAAGTAAGAAGTTTACTGGGAAGATTAAATTACATAGCTCGTTTTATCTCGCAGCTCACAGACAAATGCCGGCCATTATTCCGTCTGTTGAAGAAGAACACTACAATAGAATGGGACGACGAATGCGAAGAGGCATTCGAAACAATCAAAGACTATCTTACAAAACCTCCGGTCTTGATAGTCCCGAAACAAAGGAAGCCCTTATTCTTATACCTCACTATACTCCCTGAATCCATGGGATGTGTGCTGGGGCAGAAAGATGACGAGGGAAGAGAGTGTTCCATATATTATCTGAGCAAGAAGTTCACAGATGGGGAACAGAGGTACTCAGAGGTGGAGAAGACGTGTTGTGCTTTAATCTGGGTCATGCATCGACTAAGACAATACACCCTTTATTACCATATTAAACTGCTAACAAGATATGATCCCTTGAAATACTTGGCAGAGAAACCAGCCTTGATAGGGAGAATCTCTAAGTGGCAAATGCTCCTATCCGAGTTTGACATCACATACGTAAATCAGAACTCGATGAAAGGGCAAGCCTTAGCCGACCAGTTGGCGGAACACCCTGTCGAGACAGATTCCCAAGAACTACAGGCCCAATTTCCGGATGATAATATATTGTCAATGGAAGATAGGCCGGTAGAAGACTTTGGGACAGAGCAGAACCCGAAATGGAAACTGTTTTTCGATGGAGCCGCTAATGTATTCGGTTGTGGGGTTGGGGCGGTATTGATATCCCCGAACGGCACGCAATTCCCTGCAGCGACGAGACTTACATTTCCCTATACCAATAATATCGCAGAATATGAAGCATGTATTCTTGGCCTCAAAATGGCCTGTCAAATGGGAATCCGTGAATTAGAAGTATATGGGGATTCGTCGCTCATCATACTACAGACAAGAGGGGAATACAAGACTAAAGACCCCAAACTGGTACTGTATCATCAACACTTGACAGAGCTAGTTGAAGAATTCAAGGCAATCACTTTCACATACATCCCGAGAACTCAGAATCAGTTCGCAGATGCCCTAACCACACTAGCATCCATGATCCAGATAACAGGGGGAACCGAAGTTCAACCAATGAAAATAGACATCGAAAGTCGGCCCGCCTACTGTTTAACAATTGAAAAGATACAAGATAACAAACCCTGGTATCACGATATCAAGACCTTTCTCTAAGAAGGTAAATACTCCGGAATGGCTAGCAAGAATGACCAAAGAACACTCAAAAGGTTAGCAAGCCATTTCCTATTAAGCAGGTCCATACTTTACAAGAGATCATCTGATACCACCCTGTTGAGATGTGTGGACAAAGATGAAGCATGCGAACTGATGAAAGAAGTACATGAAGGAGTATGTGGACCTCATATGAATGGCTACATGTTGGAAAATCATGAGGCTAGGATATTATTGGTTGACTATGGAATCAGATTGCATAAAATATGTCAAGCACTGTCATTTGTGTCAAGTCTATGCGAACCGGATAAATGCTCCGCCCAACGAGCTACACTTGTTATCAGCACCATGGCCATTCTCCATGTGGGGAATCGACATAATTGGCCCTATCACTCCAACAGCATCCATCGGCCATAGATTTATACTGGTAGCGATCGATTACTTCACCAAATGGGTAGAAGCTTCATCATATGCCAATGTCACAAAAGGGGTAATAGTCCGCTTCTTGAAAAGGGACATAATAGCCCGATATGGAGTTCCTGAGTCCATCATCACCGACAATGGTACCAATCTTAACAACAAATCGATGACAAGTTTATGTCAACAATTCTACATAAACCACAGAAATTCAACTCCCTACCGACCTCAAATGAACGGGGCAGTAGAAGCAGCTAACAAAAATATCAAGAAGATCATCGAGAAAATGACAACAACTTACAAAGATTAGCATGAAATGTTATCGTTTGCTCTCATGGCTTACAGGACTTCAATAAGAACATCTACAGGAGCTAGCCCATATTCATTGGTATATGGTACTGAAGCAGTGCTACCAGTTGAAGTTGAGATACCATCATTCAGAATCTTATCAGAAACTCAGTTAACCGAATCAGACTGGGTAAAGAAGAGGCTTGATCAGCTGAATCTGATTGATGAAAGAAGACTTACCGCATTATGTCATGGCCAGTGTTACCAACAAAGAATGGCCCGAGCATTTAACAAGAAGATGAGACCTCGGTACTTTAAAGAGGGGGATTTGGTGTTAAGGAATGTTCTCCCGAATGCCCAAGACTCCAGAGGAAAATTCACCCCAAACTATGAAGGCCCCTATGTGGTGAAAAAGGTTCTGTCAGGAGGTGCTCTGATATTAACTCAGATGGATGGTCCCGAGCTGAGAGACCCCATGAACTCAGATGCTGTAAAGATGTACTATCCTTAGGCAAGGAAATTGAAATTTCGTTAATGTTAATGAAAACCAATATTCGGTGTAAATTTTGTTGAGTCAAGTTTTTACTTTTTACAAGCAAAGTTAATATCCTTGAATGGTCAATAATCCAAATCAATTTGCACCATAACAAATATTCTTAAACACATTACCCACCATTTCACCAATGAAAAATAGACACTAAAATCTTAATATGGTTTGTGATATAATCTTATCTATTTTTTAGCATTAAAACTGAGTGCGTTATTAGGATAACATTACCATCAAAAGAGCGTTGTGTATAAAGAAAGGGAGCACATCAAAATTGTCGACCCTGTGTCAAGATAAGAAGAAATGAAGCAGAAGCAAACCAGCTCGAAGGTTCGGTTGTTTGGTTGCTATCCACGATAAACTGGCAAGCATATTAAAATAAATAACTATCATCATATCATCACATCATTTAGTTCAGGCTGTAGAAAGTATATTCAGAAGCATAAGATGAGTCAGCTCATAGTGGGGCACTTGTCTGAACATGCCCTTTAATAGGGTGGTCAGCCCAAAAAGGGGCACTTCCCTAGATCTCTCAAGGTTAGCCCACATGGGGCACCTTTTGAGCCATCATTTTCATCATAGGGTAGTCAGCCCAAAAAAGGGGGCACTTCCCTAGATCTCTTCCAAGGTCGGTCTATAAAGACGCCTTCCTAGATATCATTTTTTTATATTAGGTTAGTCAGCCCATAAGAGGCACTTTTTGAGACAAATTCAACTCCAGGTTAGTCAGCCCATAAGGGGCACTTTCCTAAAACTTTGTTCTCATGGTTAGCCCATAGGGGGCACTTTTTGAGACAAATTCAACTCTAGGTTAGTCAGCCCATAGGGGGCGCTTTCCTAAAAATCTACCTCATGGTCAGCCCATAGGGGGCACTTTTTGAGGCAAAATTCAATTCAAAGGTTAGTCAGCCCATAGGGGGCACTTTCCTAAAAAAAAATCTTTGTTCTCATGGTCAGCCCATAGGGGGCACTTTTTGAGACAATTCAATTCCAGGTTAGTCAGCCCATAGGGGGCACTTTCCTAAAAACCATGTTCTAATGGTTAGCCCATAGGGGGCACTTTTTGAGACAAGTTCAATTCCAGGTTAGTCAGCCCATAGGGGGCACTTTCCTAAAAATCTGTTCTCATGGTTAGCCCATAGGGGGCACTTTTTGAGACAATCCCATCAAAGGTTAGTTAGCCCATAGAGGGCACTTTCCTAAAAATTTACCTCAAGGTTAGCTCATAGGGGGTACTTCCTGAGGCATTCCACTCAAGGTTAGTCAGCCCATGAGGGGCACTTTCCTAAACCATACCGATTAGTCAGCTCTCGGGGCACTTTTCGGAAAGGTTCTCCCAAACTGTTGCAAGTCTAACAAGACGCTTCTTTTGACAGGTAGCCAGCTCATAAGGGCGCTTCCTAAGTAAATCTTCTTTCCAAGGTTGCAAGTCTGATAAGACGCTTCCTATCATCATTTCTCATACATTCCTACACAATGATGGAGACATGTCCCATCGCCAGTTAGTCAGCCCATAAAGCACTTTTTTGGAAGGAACATTACCTTGAATTGTTAGGAACATCTTCAATCGTAGGATTATTAGCTCTTGGAGCATTTTCCTACCAAAACCTAATTTAAGAGGCCAAAAAATGGTGTCTTTTGTTTATCTTTGTAGTTAAGTTTTTCTAACTTTACCACAAAGAGGGGCAGCTGTAAACACCCCATTTTTGCCCTAGGAGTCAATAATACTAAAAAAAAAAATTAATTTTTAATTTTTCCCAAATTTCCTCTAATTTAGCATAAATAGTAAAAATATTCAAAAAATAAAAATAAATAGGAAAACACATCAATTTTGAAAAATAATTTCAGAAATAGTAATAATAAGGGATAAATAATTTTTACAAATTTTAGAAATTTCAAAAAAATCCAAAAAAATGGAAACACCGCATTGCATATATGCAATTTGCGATACAAAGAAAATCGGGAAAATGGGCCAACTCAGCTGGTTCGTGTGTGCGCCTGGAACGTGTGAAAACGCTTGAGGTCCCGAGTTCGAATCCCCCCTGCGTGCTCGGAAATTTTTTTCTTTCTTTTCCTTGGAGCTGCCACGTGGCAGCATGCGATTGGCTGAGAGAAAACGTGTGTGTCGCGCATGATCGTCTTCCTTACCCAGACAAACGCGAGGAGAAGCCAGAGTAGATCCGATGAAGGCGAAATCGGCCGTTTTTCCTCAAATCTTTTGGATTGCTGTCAAGATAAAGCCAAACCCATCAGATAAATCAAAGAAAAATAAGAGATCAACATCAAATCGCCGGGATAAAATCGAATCCAAAAACGGAAAAATATGGGTTTATCCAAATTGGAGGATTTGAGATTATCCGGAGTAGATTTGAGATGCCTATAAATAGAGAAGAACAGGAGGAAGCTAGAACACGAAGAAAAAGTGAGAGAAAGAGAGAGAAAGGAGCGAATCGGAGTACACCGGAGAAGCTTGAAGCCGAGACCACCGACCGGAGTTAGAGCCACCGCAAGGAGACGTTCTGGGAGTGAACCGCCACTACCGTTGGAATCAGCACCCTCGAGAAGCTAGGATTCGACACCTCACCCACTGCAAAAGGCTATCGGAACGCCGTGATCGAGCAACCCCCGCCGCCGCATCCGACCAATTTGACCAGACCCAATTCGACCTGACCCGCGCACCGACCCGAATCCAGGTAAGTTGGGTTTTCCAGATTTTTTTATTTATATTTATTTATTTATTTTGTTTATTTATTCCGAATTTATTTATTATTTGTTATTTGTTATTTTGTTATTTCTTTAGCCATTTATTTATTTGTTGGTTTAGGTTTTATTTTCAATAAATAGGAAAATATAGAAATTAGGTTTTTTTTTAGGATTTAATAATGTAAAATAAATAATAAAATGTAGAAAAATAAAAAAAAAATATTAGGAAAATAATAATAAAATTTTAGATGTCAAAATAGGATAGATAATAAACCAAAAATCACAAAAAATTCCCAAAAATCACGAAAATCAACAAAAATTCCCAAAAATCACAAAAATCCACAAAATTCTTATAAATCACAAAAATAACAAAAAATCACAAAGATCATAAAAATCATTAAAAAATTTCAAAAATTATAAAAGAATCATAAAAAATGAGTTTTAGCACTTAGAAAAATCCTTTTCTTCAAATAAATCCAAAATTGATGTTTTTCCCTAAAATCATTTTCAAAATAAAATTAAAGCTTAGGCTTAGAATTTTTTAGAAAAATCCCAAAAATGGTAAGGACATAAAGCAAAAGAGATTTCAAAATTAAAATTCACAAACAAACTTAAAGTTTTCAGAAAAGCGAATTACGGCTTGTTTGATCATGAGTAGCAGGTACGTAGGCACCCATTCGGGTCAACCCATAAAAATGAATAAAAAATCATTTTCTTGAAATAATTCAAGAACATAATAAAAAGTAACAGAAACACAATAAAACACATTTCTAAAGATGAACAATTTTAGGAGATTATGTGGTAACCGTAAATGTTTTAATAGGTTAGCCTCCGAACTTAGAAACTCTGGTTTTCCCTTTTCCTCTTTTCACAAAAATGAGAAGAGGAAATAACGACGACTAGTAGTCCAAATTAAGACTAATCCGCTCCTTTAGTCTTAATTCAATTTTCCCAACAACAGTTGGGTGGCGACTCCAAAAATCAAACGAAATTCCTAATTCAAGTCGAGGATCTACATTAGATGAGTATAGGGTCTAGTCTAGATCGGATTAGGAATGAGAATTCAAAAATTAGACTCGATACTATTATTATGATGACGTGGGCACGTTCTTCTGTTATAGCCCCTCCCGCAAAGTCCACATGTGATTTAATCTAAATATTCTCTAATGTCTATTCTCATGTGGTATCTTTTCCGCCTCGACTTTCCCTTCTTTCATACGAGGTCTCCACTTGGGCAGAGTGATAGGAAGTACATTGGCTCCCAATCTAACTTGTCCTCTATAGGCATGAAATGCATTGTGATGTGTCCACTTGTATCAATCGAGTATAAAATGTGTTATATCAAGCCTAAGTGAGGCGACCATTGCATATGCGTAGGAGCATAGAATTCTGTAGATTTGCTACTTCTAGCAACTACATATGCTGTGGGCGAAGTCAACAATGTGCATTCGGCCCCCTCCCCTTAACCCGCTGGTAACACGACGACTACCGATGAGGACTTTAAAAACTCTATTGTGCCTGCTGTAGTCGATGACCCTATGGTTAGTAGCTCATGAACTCCATTGGTCAATTTTTTGGGCTACATATTTGGTGAAAATTCTGCCATTCGCTATATTTTTCAATGCCTTCGTTCGCTTCTAGATAAAGTACCCGATGCAATTCTAGAACATTTTCTTCACTAAAGTAGTCAAAGGTAACCTTCGAGCCCCTTTTAATACGAAATTATAACTTTCAACAACATTGGAGGTGATATACCCAAACCGATAGCAACCGTCATTAGCTAACGTCCACATATCTAACAACACGTCGTCAAACCAGTTTAACGCATCTAGCTTAATCATCCCAACCTTCTCCATCCAATAATTCAACTTGCGAGATTGTGCTTGCAACCTGGCATATGTGACCAACTTCTTGCATAGAGTGTTTTTATGTGCCGAGTTGAAATTACTCGTAATGTGTCGGAGGTAAAACCACCATACCACAAATGGAGGCCGCCATCCATTTGCTGCTTCTTGGACTACTGATCTGATGCTTGTGTGTCTATCCAATATGAGGCAAATGGTTTTACGACCTTCACGGTCGTCGATAACATATTCCTTTAGTTTCCTCAAAAACTAGTTCCATATCTTAGTTGTCTCCTGATCAACTAAAGCGAATGTTAATGGAAGTATATGATTGTTGCCATCAACACTACAAGCAGCTAGCAACTTGTGGGTGTACTTCCCATACAGAAAAGTAACATTAATGGTAACAACATGTCTAACTAGCATGGTTGGTGGTTCACCTTACTTTGGTCAGTATATTGGTTGTTTTCGAGTAGGTATGTATGTTCGGAGACTCTTCTTCTAGTACTTCATCTCCCTCGTTCTCACTCTCCTCATTTTCCTCATTGGAACTCTCTTTGTTATTGCCGGCCACAATATTTCCAAATGCATAGATCATCAACTTCATGCAATTAGCCATTTTTTCCCTACGCATAGTATATATAAATTATAAGCTTTAAAATCAATATGACAATTTCCAATAACAACATTCTAAAAATTTCAACAAAAAAAAATAATTTCCATAACATTTCAAATATTAGCTTTTTTTCCCCATTATTGCTAAATGCTTTTTTTTTCTTCTAAAAATCTAAAAGAAGTTAATTTTTAATAATATTTTCGCTACTAAAAATTTCAACAATTTCCATATCATTTTACAACATAGTAAAAATTATTTCACATTTGAAATATTACAAATTTTCATCAAAATAAATTTTTTTATTTTCAATAATATTTATACAAAAAAAAATTCCTATCATTTCTCATTTTAATTTTAATTTTAATTTTCCTCTGATTATTTCCAAACAATTTTTTTTTCTAAATATTTGTCCAAAATTAACTTTTAATTGTATTTTTTCACTAATTTTTTTTTAAAATCCGTATAATACTGCAATAATTATTCAACATTCTACGTATTTCATTTTTTTTTTATTAGCAAATCCTCATTCCAATAAGGCTAGTCCTTTTTTTTTTCTTTTTCCGGTAAAAATGGCAATATATATATAATTAAACGTAACTATACAAACATACTTATAGTAGGTAACCTGCTATACACATATAGATATTTACATATTACTTACAGTGTTTATACAAGTTTTAAGCCTTCGAGCATAATGGGATAAGTGCAACAAGTCCTTAGCAAAAGCCTCCAAGATCTATGCTAGAGGAAGAAAACATATAAAATTTTCTAGCTGGAATCCCATTGATGTCACCCCATCAGCTACTTCATTCAGCATCCTTGGTTGGAATAGGACTCTAGTTTTTGCCAAACTCGAGATTCTTTTCCTACATGTATTCAAAACATTTCAATATTTAATTGAAAAAAATTACGATTCTTGAATCCATGTTAATTTCAACACACAATAAGTTTATCTTAATACAATAAGATAATTCCTAATAGAGACCCCACGGTTCTGCTGCAAAGGCATCAACTTTGCCCATCCAAATACCCAACAATGACCAAGGAAATGAGTTAGTGAACTGTGACATTCTATTTTCGTTTTTCATATACTTTTTATATATATATTTTTTGTTTTTTTATATTCTTTTTATTATTTTTTAATTATATACATTATTTATTATTATTATTATTATTTGCCTTACAAAAATACTAAAGCAACCTTAATTGAAAGCTTATCTTATCAACAGATACTATTTACCGTTATAATTAGTACTATTATTTATTATTTATTAATTTTTTCATATTTTATTTATTAAATAAGAGGGGGGAAAAAAAAAACCTAACAGGAGAACGGGTCGCGCGTGGATCATGGAGCGGTCGAAAGTGGATTCGGATCGAGTTCGGGTCGGCCGAGTGCGAGCTCCATGGGTAAGACGGGCGGAAAAGGCGTAGGAGCTTCAGGCAATCTTTGGCCGCGTGGGGTGGTCGTTGGAGGGAATGGTGTCGTCGGCAGGCCCTAACTCAACGCACTCTATCACGTAGTGGTGGTCACACAACAGCAGATCTCCACTAGGAAGGTGGTCGAAGCTTGGCCGGCGGTGGTGGTTGTATGTCTCCTCAACTTGAGCTCTTCGTGGTTGTTTAAGGCTAAAGAAAGATGCTTTCTGGGGTTTTTGGGGATGAGGAAGCTACTGGTGTAATTGGTTTTCATTGAAAACAGCCGAAAATGGAGGATCTTAGAGAGAGAAGGGGGGGGTGGTGGTGGTGCTTGAAATATTCTTTGATTTTGAGGAAATAAGTGCGATTTGGGTGATGTTGTGACTAATGGAAGATTAGTACGTGTTTAGGAAGTCGAATGGAAGCTTCTATCCTTGCCAAAATAACTCGATTTGCCAGACTGTAGATGGAGCTAATGTCTCGCGGTCGTGATTTATTTCCAAATTTTGAAGGCCGATTTGATATCTCAATCATGTGTTTTCGGCCAAGTTTTTAGGTTCAATTCATCAGTTTGGTGAAATTGCGATGAAAAAGGGCAAAAAAACAGAGAGCTCAAACTGAGCTGTCCGACAAAGCAAGTGTGAGGAAGGAAGCAATCTTGAGGAAGATGGAAGCGTGGGTTTAACCAACGTTTTGGAATCCGTGGCAAAAAATAAAAAATAAAGAAACACATATGGACATGTAACGCCAAATATCACAGTGCATCACTTATTATTATTACAAAGCAATACGCTAAGTCTCAAAAACTCCATAATATTTTAAATATGATCATTTATATTAATCATCATATTATAATAACTTCAATCAAATAAATAATTTTTAAATAAGTTATCTTATTACTTAATAACAATAAAATCTCAAGATAATAATTATCTCCATAATTTCAATTTAACTAATAAAACTTCAAATTACAAAAACTCTTACTCTAAATAATAATAATAATGTTCTCAATCTATCTCATCCAAGTAATGTACCACCAGGTTCCATTTTCATCATACTTTAGTTGCTCGTCATTATCACCTACAACTAAAAAATATATAGGAAGTGGAGGGAGCTTAAACTCAATATGTGAGTACCACACTCACACGCGCATAACACACCACAATATTAGCATATGTATATATGTAGCATGTATCCACAACACATTCATACTTCAGCTTACACATCAATATCAAAATGAATTATATCACATAAGAGTACTCATGACCTCGATACACACAAAATTTTGTCATAATGGAAATTGCTACTGCGAGCTCCGTCTAACCCTAATGGGAACTGCCACTACGGGCCCTATCTAACCCTAATCTACCTTAGATCATTTTGATACACAGCTCTATTAGGAACAATGCGGCATATCAATCATTGAGGTTCCCTCTAAGGATTTGCCACTGTGGGCCTCTAGGCCGAGCTAAGCACAATCAACATACATCAATCGAATCATATAACACTTTAACCTTTCAATATTTCACATAAAATTTATTAAATAGCTACCTAGAAATCACATACAACAAAACAATGTAAACATGTACCTGGAATCTTAGCCTTAAGCACATCTTGTCTTGAACTTAAGCTAAGTTAATATTTATGTAATCATCAAGACATCATTCTTAGTACTAATATAAAAATAATATAACTCTCTTGATTCATCTTAATCTATTAGGTTATCTAAGGTTTTACTAATTATCTCGGTTGTGTGGAACTTGGTTTAATTAAGAATTAATTAGATATATAATGATATTGTTTTTCACTTAACATGGTCATGTTAAAGGTTGTGTAGCTCAACACGGCTAGTATACGATCGTGTCAAAAGGTTGTGTATCTCTTGGTAGGTTTGGGTTCAACATGGTCGAAACACAATCGTATAGACAGGTTGCATATCTCTCGATTTCAACACGGTCGGAACACAACTATGTAGACAGGCCATGTATCTCTCAGTATATCTGTTGTGTTTAACACGGGAGTAACACGATTGTGTTGGAAAGTCGTATATCTCTTGATATATCTTTTACGTTCAACACAAGAGCAACATGATCGTGTTGGGAAGTCGTGTATCTCTCTAGGTTAACACGATTGAAACACAACCATGTTAGAAGGTCAAGTATCTCTCGGTAAGGTCATTTGAAACCTAATTTTTCTATACTAATTCCTCCTAAATCCTAATTACTATGCTTTTTATTCTAACTTATTGTTACATTAACCATATCTAACATAAAGTTAGGTTCTAATATACTCACTTGGCTCAGATTCACACTTGGAACTTGAATTTAGTTGATTCCTTGCTCATTTAACCCCGTTCTTCAATTCAATCCCTAAACACAACCAAAATCGTTTCGTGATTAAGTCTCCATTGTTATAATAGATCTTGTAATAACTCCAAACCATTACCTTTTTGTTGCAACACGATGTCTCCTTAGATCGCTTTAGGTTTGCTTGAAGAGGCTCTTTCTCTCTTTATGTCGCTCTATCCCTCTAGGTTGCTATGAATGGTCAGTTGTGAAAAAAGGAGAACCTTAAGTTATTTTTCGCTTTAATAGCTCAACCAATAAAGACAAATTTGCCCCTATTCCACTGTCTTCTTTACAACATTGCCATTTGTTAAATATATATATATATATATATATCTTTATTATATTATCTACTTATTTTATAATACTATTTTTATGACATATATTTATATGATTATTTAAAAAAACGTGTATTACATCATTCCCCCCTTATTAAAACTTTCGTCCTTGAAAGTTACCTAAAATTGGGAAGAGTTCTAGATACTTTTTCTTCATTTCTTCTTCTAATTCCCATGTCGCCTTTTGTTCTGTTTGATTTGTCCATTGCACTTTGACATAAGAAATTCTTCTTCTTCTTAATATTTATTCCTTTATATCCACTATCCTCACAGGTCTCTCTATGAAGGACAAATTTGACTATACTTTTAAGGGTTCTAACGTTACCACTTGATCTAGGTTTGGTACATATTTTCTTAACATCGATACATGAAACACATCATGTACCCCAACCAGACTTAGCGGTAGGGCTAACCTATACGCAACCATCTTAACTCTTTCTTGAATTTCAAATGAACCTACATATCTTGGATTCAACTTACCTCGCAGTCCAAACCTAATTACCCTTTTAATTAGAGATATCTTCAATAAGACTTTATCCTCGACTTGAAATTCTAGAGGGCATCGCCGTTTGTTTACATAACTTTTTTAGTGACTCTAGGCCAATAGAATTTGTTGCTTTATTAATTTGACCTTATCTATTATTTCATATACTATCTTCGGCCCCAATATCCGTCTTTCTCCTACTTTATCCCAGTGTAAGGGAGATCTGCACTTCTTACCATACAATGCTCCATAAGAGTCATCTGTATAGTAGTTTGGTAACTGTTGTTATAAGCAAATTCTGCTAAAGGTAAATGATCACTCCAATTACCCCCTTGATCCGATGTACAAGCTCATAGTAGATCTTCCAAAGTTTGAATAGTTCTCTCAGACTGCCTATCCAACTGAGGATGAAATGTTGTACTAAACTGGAGTTTGGTTCTTAAGGCTTGATGTAGACTTTTCCAGAATTTGCTCACAAATCCAGTATCCCTATCAGATATAATAGAAGCTTGTACTTCGTGTAATATGGAAATCTTTCTAATATACATTTGAGCAAGCTTTTTTAGTTTGCAGTTTACCTTAATTGGCAAGAAATGTGCAGACTTGGTCTATCTATCTATTATCACTCAAATTGCATCATATTTCTCATTGGTTCTCGGGAGTGCTATGACGAAATCCATAGTTATGTGCTCCCACTTCCACTTAGGTACAGGAAAAGGTTGTAACTCACCAGCTGGTATTTGGTGTTCAATCCTTATTTGCTAACATGTGAGACACCTGGACACATACTTTACTATCTCCTGTTTCATATTTTTCCACTAGTAAGTGTTCTTGAGATTCGTATACATCTTGGTGCTTCATGAGTGTACTGTATACCCTGAGTAATGGGCTTCCTTCATGATTTTCTTCTTTAATTATGTGTTATTTGGAACACACCATCTATTACCATACTTGACTATCCCTTCAGCGTTTAACATAAATTTTGTGACTTTACCCTGTTTTAATTTGTTCCTTATCTTCTAAATTAAGATCTTCCATTTGTGCAATTTTAATCTGATTGGGTTGGATACTAAGTGTAGCTAACCTATTTCCCACTTCTCATGTCACCATTTCCAATTTCAACTTATCCATGTCTTCTAGTATTTTCCTTTGGGATGTGATTAATATTGCAATATTTATGTTTTTCTTCCTACTTAAAGCATCGGCAACCACATTTGCTTTTCTAAGGTGATAATGAATTTCCACATCGTAATCATTCATTAGTTATAGCCACCTCCTCTACCTCATATTCAATTCTTTCTAGGTAAACAGATACTTCAAACTTTTATGGTCTCTAAATATTTTACACTTCTCCCCATAAAGATAGTGTCCTCATAATTTCAATGCCAAGATCATAGTAGTTAATTCCAGGTCATAGATGGGGTAATTCTTCTCATACTGTTTCAGCTAGTAGGAGGCATATACAATGACTCTCCCATTCTACATAAGCACATACCCTAAACTTTGATTTGATGCATCACTAAATATTTCAAATTCTTCTCCCATCTTCGATAAGGCCAACACTGAAGCTATCATTAATTTATCCTTCAATGTCTTGAAGTTGCTCTCACATTCATCATTCCATACAAACTTGACCTTTTTCTTTGTCAATTGAGTTAAGGGAGTTGCTAACTGGGAGAACCCTTCTATGAAGCGTTTGTAGTACTTAACTAATCCCAAAAAACTTCTTACTTATATTACAGTTCTTGGTTTTGGCCAGTCACTTATTGCCTTTACCTTCTCAGGGTCTACTGATATTTCCTTTTTATTCACCACATGTCCTAAGAAGGATACCTATTCTAACCAAAATTCGTACTTGCTAAATTTATCATAAAGTCTTTCTTCCCTAAGTCTTTTCAGTACAATTCTAAGATGTGCTTCATGTTCTTTTCTACTTTTAGAATAGATGAGGATATCATCTATGAAAACTACTATAAACTGGTCTAGCCAGTCTTTGAGCATTCTATTCATGAGGTCCATGAAGGCTACTGGAGTGTTTGTCAAACCAAAAGGTATCACCCTAAACTCATATTGCCCATACCGAGTCCTAAAAGCAGTCTTCTGTATGTTTTCCTCCTTAATTCTTAATTGATGGTACCTTGATCTCAAGTCAACTTTGAAGAAGACTTAAGCTCCCTATAATTGATCAAGTAGGTCATTAATCCTAGGGAGAGAGTATTTACTCTTGATTGTGACTCAGTTTAGCTCCCTATAATCTATACACAACCTCATATTCCCATCCTTCTTCTTAACAAATAGCACTAGAGCACCTCATGGTGAGACACTTAGTATAATAAACCTACTATCTTGAAGCTCTTGAAGTTGCGTCTTCAATTTAGATAGTTCAGTAGGTGCCATTTTGTATGGTGCTTTAGATATAGGTGCCGTTCCTAATAGAAGATCAATACAGAACTTAATCTCTCTGGCTGGCGATAAACTCAGCAAGTTCTCAAGAAAAACATCTGCATACTCATTCACTATATACACATTTCTCAATTCCCTAACTTGTCATGTCTTTACTAATAAGGCTGACAGTGTTCCTCTATTCTACAACTCATATGTTGGAAGAGTGGCAGGCCTTTAGGGATCTAACTTGAATATAATTTGTTCCTTATTAGGAAAATCAAACCTAGCCACTAGATTGTGACAATCTATAGTGGCATTGTACTTAGATGACCAATTCACTCTTAGAATTAGGTCAAACTCTATCATCTCTAATGCAAACAATCCAGTTGGCATTTTCTTACCATATATTACAATGTCCACATCTTTACATATTTGATCTAATTTCCCTCCCACTCCAAAAGGAGTATTTACAATCATACCATCCTCTAAGATAATAGGTTTTAATCAACATATATTCATAAACACAGGTGATATATAGGAATGTGTTGCACTTGTGTCAAACAATATATAGGCATTATTTGAGTTTATGAGTAATGTACCTATTATGGTATCTTGATCATGGACATCTTGTTACTGCTGCTGATGTTGCAATGCAAACACCCTAATGGGTGCCTTCTGTCTTAGTCCAACATTTTAGTTTCTACCTAGTGGTCCGCTAAGTGTAGGTCTTATAGGCTATTGGGCTTGTGAGGGTATAGCCGCCTAAGTGTGATGAGCACCACACTTGAATGATTTGTGCCCTCTTTGCTTATAGGTGTAGCAAAAGGTCTAAGGAAGGGTTCTTTCATTGCAGCTCCTACTAGTGTGTCCTGTTTTACCACAAGAGAAGCATGCCCCTTCTAGCTAATTACACTATTGTAGATCATGAGGTCCTAAACATCTAGGACACCTCACACCCTGACTTGCTTGTGGTTTGGGAGGCAGTGCTAGAGGTGCAGGCCTAGTTTGAAAAGGTCTAGGCGCATAAGCCCTAGGTCTGGCTTGATATATAGCAGGCTTCTTCCCTTTGTCTGCATAAGGTATGCTGGAAACAAGCCTTCTCCCCAGAACTGATCCCCAATCTGCGGGATAGTTGTTCCTTTGTTCTTTTTTTGCTTTACTCCAAGTATTTTGCTTTGTCAACTACTTCTGCATAAGTAGTTAATTGAAAAGCCCCCAATTCATGTTGCAAGGTAGGCTTTAGTCCCCTCAAGAATCTTTTAGCTCGAGAGGCGTCATCTCCTCTCATCACCTCTGGTATGAACTTGCTTAAGCGATTTAACTTTTCTTTATATGCCTCCACATATTTATTGCCCCATTGGAAATTATAATAATTCGCCTCCATTTTGTCTTCGATGCTACTGGGGTAAAAGAGTTCCTTAAACCTCTACCATTGGTTAGAAGCTCCTACCAATCTGGACATACTGGTCCACCAATCTGTAGCTACCCCCTTCAGCATGTAAGCAGTATATCTTACTTTCCTATCTTCTAGGACCATAAAAGCTTCAAAGGTCCTTTTAGTCTCAGTGATCAAATATTCAGTCTTTATTAGATCATCAATCTTTGGGTGGAACTCGTTAGCTAGTCTTACAAATTTATCTAGCCCACAAGGTTCCTCTATAGGCCTGATAGGTCTCACAACTCGTTGTTGTTGTTATTGTGCCAACATTCCCATTAGAGCATTTACAGTCTCTAGCAATTGAGCAGCTGTGACATTAATCTACTCTAGGGTTTCCTATTGAGGTAGTCTTTGAGGGTTCCTATCCTCTGGGGCATCTCACCTTGTTCGGCACTAGATGAACCCCTAATGATACTTCTTCTTGGAGGCATTTTGTATAAATTGAGACAACATAATGACCCCATAATTAGAATTTGTAAGGGGAGTTAATGACAGTATACATTTATGTATACTCAAGCTCAAACATATGTATATACCTATACATAATTAAATAGGAAAATATAGTAAAATACAATTACAAAAAATATTTGGACTAACATCACATAATAGTTATCCTTTAATTTACCCACTCTCTTCATTCTTATGGTTCTATAAATTAGATACTTATTCTTCTAATGATTTCAACTTAACTTCTACTAATTGAATCCCACACTTTTTTAATCATTACTTAATTCTAGCAGTTATCAACTTAATCTCTATTTGATCATATCTTAAATTCTAAAGATCACCAAAACCTATGCTCTGATACCACTTAAGCTGTAACGTCTCAGAATCTGGATCATCACAGCCCGCCATGTGTCACTACTACAAAGTGACATGCTAATGCTCGAAAACTCCATAATGCTTCAAACCTGATCATTTATATTAACCATCATACTACAATAACTTCAACCAAATAAATGACTCTCAAATGAGTCATCTCATTACTTAATAACAATAAAATCTCAAGATAATAATTATCTCCATAACTTCAATTTAACTAATAAAACTTCAAATTACAAAAACTCTTCCTCTAAATAATAGTTCTCTTCCCGTCTTATCCATGTAATGTCTTACCAAGTTCTTATTTTCATCATACTCTAATTGCTCGTCATTATCACATGCAACAAAAAAAAATATAGGAAGGGGGGTGAGCCTAAGCTCAGTACGTGATTACCACACCCACACGCGCATGACACACCATAATATTAGTACATGCATATATGTAGCATTTATCCATAACACATTCACACTTCAATTTACACATCAATATCAAAATGGATTATACCACATAGGAGTACTCATGACCCGATACACATAAAAGTTTATCCTAATGGGAACTGCCACCATTGGCCCCATCTAATCTTAATAGGAAATGCCACTACGAGCCCCGTCTAACCCTAATTAACCTCAAATTGTTTCAATACAAGCCTTTACTAAGGATAACGTGGCATATCGATCATCGAGGTGCTCCTTAGGAATCTGCTACTGCAAACTTCTAGGTCGAGCCAAGCACAAGCAACATACACCAATCGAATCATATAACACTTTAACCTTTCAATATTTCACATAAAATTTATTAAATAGCTACCTAGTAATCACATACAACAAACAAGGTAAACATGTACCTAGAATCCTAGCCTTAAGCACATCTTGTCTTAAACTTAAGCTAAGTTAATATCTGTATAATCATTAAGATATCATTTTTAGTACTAATCTAAAAATAATATAACTCTCTTGATTTCTCTTAATCTATTAGGTTATCTAAGATCTTACTAATTATCTTAGTTGTGTGGAACTTGGTTTAATTAAGATTTAAATAGATATATAATGATATTGTTTTTCACTTAACACGGTCATGTTGGAGGCCATGTAGCTCAACACAACAAGTACACAACCATGTCAAAAGGTTGTGTATCTCTTAGTGGGTTTGGGTTCAACACAGTCGAAACATGACCTTGTAGATAGGTTGTGTATTTCTCAGTTTCAATATGGTCAGAACATGATCGTGTAGACAAGCCGTATATCTCTCAATATATCTATTGTGTTCAACACGGGAGTAACACGATCATGTTAGGAGGTCGTGTATCTCTCGATATGTCTTTTGTGTTCAACATGGGAGTAGCACGACTATGTTAGGAGTTCGTGTATCTGTTTGGGTTAACATGGTCGAAACATAGCCATGTTAGGAGGTCGTGTATCTCTTAGTAAGGTTTTCCGAAACCTAATTTTTCTATATCAATTCCTTCTAAATCCTAATTACTATGCTTTTTAATCTAACTTATCATTACATTAACCATATCTAATATAAAGTTAGGTTCTAGTATACTCACTTGGCTTGAATTTGCACTTGGAACTTGAATTTAGTTTATTCCTTACTTGTTTAACCCATTCTTCAATTCAATCCCTATATACAACCAAAATCATTTCGTGATTGAGTCTCCATTATTAGAATAGATCTTGTAATAACTCTAAACCATTACCTTTTTGTTGCGTCGTGATGTCTCCTTAGATCACTTTAGTTTTTCTTGAAGAGACTTTCTCTCTCTTTGTGTCACTCTATCTCTCTAAGATGTTGTGAATGGTTAGATGTGCAAAAAGGAGATTCCTAGGTTAGTTTTGCTTTAATTGCTCAACCAGAAAAGACGAATTTACCCCTATTCCATTGTCCTCTTTACAACATTTCCGTTTGTTAAATATATATATATATATATCTTTATTATATTACCTACTTATTTTATAATACTATTTTTATGACATATATATTTATATGTTTATTTTAAAAAAAAATGTATTACAGCACATGAGTGCAATTGAGTTGAGTCGAATAGGAATAATGTTAGGCTCAGACTCAAGCTCAATAAAAAAAACTTAAAGCTGGAGCTCAGCTAACCAAGCTATATATTATGAGTTCAAGCTCGAACTCGACTCAATAATATCTAATTAGCTTAAGCTTGACTTGATTAACTCATTTAGTTTCGAATCATTTTACAAAATTTTCTTTAACCCATGTCAAACTTAACTTTAATTTCAAACTTTGACTATTTGGTGTACACGAACTAAAGTGTCGGAATTTTAATATATTTGGAAAAATAAATCCAAGAAAAAGTTTTTTTTTTTGCATATTACCTAAATATGATAATAATATAAACAATTTATAAATGATTAAGAAGACTAACAAAAGAAATCATTATATAATATCTAAAATTAAAAAAAAAAACCAAGAAAAAAGAAAAGATGCGAGTACAATATATTGCATATGATTGAAAATCTAAAACAAACACTATTTTTTTTCCCTACCATTTCCAATTTCACTCAACTCAACAAACAATATAGCTTATATAAGTTACATCAACAATAGAGTTAATAGATCATATCTCTCATAAATCACTCTTTCTTATACCTTAGTGCCCTGGAGCTAATATAGTCACATACTTCCAATCACTTAAAATGAAGTACCTACAAAAAAGAAAAAAAATCATAGTATAAGGTAGTAATAGTCTCAATTTTTGCCATTGGAAGTAATTAGTTAAACTTGGTAAATGTATTAAAGAAAGCACATTCACAAGTACAAAATAAGCTCATCATTGTAGCTTCTAAATATAAAATTTAGAACCCTTCAACTAATCAATACAATCATTAAGAGTACTTGCATTTAGAAAATTCCCACCTTGACACAGCAATGCTCACATCAACCACATCAACTTTATACAATAAATACATGTTAACAAATTTGAAACTTAAAAGTAAGCTTGTAACTTCCTAAAGGAGCACTAGCAATCTGAAGGGCCATGGATTAGTTGTTATTGGAAGAGCTCTTATATAAAGATACTAAGAAAAATAAGAGATACTTGGAAACAAAGTGCATAAAAAATATGGGTCATATTAAATGGCTTAGATATTAAAAGACTATTAGTAGGATTCGTGATTCCAATTTTAGAAAATGAAGAATCAACTTAGATAGAGTAAATGATACATTAAAATTGTAGATCCAATGGGATGAGATTTTACCATTATCAAAAATTATAAAAGAAACTTAAGGCATAAAGTAAGATGACAATTGCCTTGACTTAGGAGGGTGCTAAAGTTGAAGTTACTTGAAATTACTTTCTAGGAAGAACAAAGCACATATCTACAGTGACTAATGGTTATAATCACCTATCAATATGAAGGCAAAAAACTAATGCATTTCAAAAGTAAATGCTATTGGGTCTGGCTATTATACTCCATTACTTCATGAAGGACCACTTAAGAGATAGTTCTTGAATATATGCTTTGATTCCACAAAACTTTATGCCCAATATAGGTACCAATGCCCATAAGTAGATAAATTAAGTTTTGCTTGACCCAACATAAACACAAATTATAATATACAATAAGTGTTTTAGAATCTCTCAAGCTAGAGATTTAAGATGAATATCATCAACAACTAATAAGTTGTTGCCAGGAGTAGGAAATCACAAAGCCCAAAACATAAGAAGTGGCAAGAATTTACAAGCACAATTAGGAAAATTATCATGAAAAATAAAAAAGTGAGTGTAAACATACCCTTGTAGATTCATGAAAAAGCTTATGGGATACGGAGAAAGATTTCTACTGGTTTCTTTTCTACTTGCAAAGATCGTAATATGAAGATTCATCAAATCAATATAAAAGAACTATCATTAAAATAATAGAGTAAATTTTTTGTACATTGTGAGAAATATAAATTAAACTACCTTATACTTTTCTTTTCTTTTTTTTCACTCCATGAAGGTAATGTGTAATACATGAAAAATTTAATTATTTATTTACTTATGTAATATAGGTATTATCATAAAGAGCTAAGGAAGAGGATGGAATTTAATAAAATTTTAAGGGGCAATTTGGTCATCTCACATGGAGAATATAAAAGCCATAGAGTTAACTTAGAGACCTTTATGATCATTTTGCACAGTAAAACCTTAAAAGAAAAGGAGAGATGCTCTTGACAGGAACCCTAGAGGCGAAAGGAAAAAGGGGTGATCAAACTCCAAAGAAAAAAGGGTTAGGAATTCCATACTAAAGTTAAATTAAGATTTATGGAATTTGTAGTTATGAGCGTTGTTTGTTCATACAGAAAACGAGGTGCGTAAAGGGACATATGAGAACGGCGAAACGATGACACGAGATTTGCAAATTGAGGAAATTGAAGTAAGTATGCAAATCTATGTAATTTAATTGTAATTATGTATTTTAGAGACTTAAATGAGCTTAGGAATACATAGGATTGAGATTTGGAGGAATTGAAGTAAAATAATTAGGGTTCGTAGAGATTGCCAAGGGGAACACGACCTACCAACACAATCGTGTTTCGACCGTGTTGAAATGGAAAGGTGCACTGAGAGATACACGGCTACTCAACATGGTTGTGTTTTGACCGTGTTAAGCAAAGGTAACACAACCTCAAAACATGGTCGTATTTAGACTGTGTTGAAACTAAGTTTTTCACTGAGAGATACACGACCCTTAACACGGTCGTGCTTCGACCCGTGTTGAGCAACACAGTCCCCAATATGACCGTGTTGAATGAAGTATGACATAATTATATGTTCATTTAACTTCAATTTAAACTGATTTCCACGCAACCTAGATAACTAGTAAAGCCTTAAAGAAATTAAATGAATAGGATTAAGGAAATTAGGAATGATATTGATCTTAGAAAGAGCATGTTAATGTGTACAGATTTCCAATTAGAATAAGTCCAAGATCAGCAAGTGCCTAAGGCTAAGATTCAAGGTACGTGTAACTTGCGTGTTGATTGTGCTTATTTAAGTTAGTCTATGTATGGAACTTATGTTAATTGATGAATCAACTTAGGTGTTTAAGTGATATGTTGTATGTGCTTGGCTCGGCCTAAAGGCCCGTAGTGGCAGATCTCTAGAGAGCACCCCAATGATCCTTATGTGACGTTGTCCCTAGTGGAGTCGTGCTTGGAAATGATCTAGGCTGAATGTTGATTAAGTGGTTAAGTGTACATAGGTGTGGGGTCTGTAGTGGCAATTCCCATCACCGGGTTTAAGCTTTAAGTGTACATGGGTGTAGGGCCTGTAGTGGCAGTTTCCATCACCAAGTTTAAGGATTAAGGGATCATGGGTGTAGGGCCCAGGGTAGTTCCCATCACCAAGTCATGCTCCAATGTGTTAAATGTGTTAAGGGGGTCATGAGTACCCTATTGTTTGCTTGTGAGCATAAATTATATTATGAAATGGTTGTCTGTGTTTAAGTTTTGCATGATATGTGTGACATTTGGTTATATTTGTTCATGCGTATGTGTTTGTGTTATACGTATTGGGCATTAGCTTACCCTTCGGGGAATCATTTTTAGATGCAAGTGTCAAGGGAGATAAGAACCCAAAAGATAACTTGGGTTTGGGTGAACCACAAAGAGAGGAAGATGAAGATTACCATTACTATTATAGTGATTAGGTTTTTGGAGAATTATTGTTATTGGATTGTGGTAGACATTGTTTTTTGAAAATGTTATTTTTGGTGTTTAAAGACTTCTGTTACTTTAGATAATTGATATGGTTTAAGTTATTATTAGAACCTTGAGGATGTATGAAATTTTTTTATGTAGGAGTTACAGGCCAAAAGGTATCAGAGTTGTTTCAAAGCCTTATCGTGTTCTTGTGAGATAAGGATACGTAGCGGGTAGTAGCAAGGTTCGAGTTTCGGGGTGTTACAACTTAGGTGGTATCAGAGCTCCAAGTTTTATGATATTTAGAGATTTAAGTTTAAATCTATAGAGAATAGGTTCATGATCTTTATGAATTAAGTTTTGATCTATAGAGTATAGGTCGTTGATCCTATAGAGCTTAGGTAATGATCTTTAGAACTAAATGAAGATCAATAGCCATAAGTTTTAAACAATAGAGTCTAAGATATGATCTTTAAAAGGATTAAGCACTAGATTTATAAGATAGTTAGACATGAAGAGAGTGGGTCAAATATGAGACGTTTACTTAATTATGTAATTATTTTCTTATATTATTATTTTACTTGTATTCTTCTAACTGCTAAGCTTTATATATGAATAGACCCCTTGTGTAGTGGTACATATGTATATACTTACACACTATGAAACTGACCCTGACTGATACTAACATAAGTAGATTCGGTTGTCTCTTCTTAAGCAGAATGTCTCCAAGAAGAATTACCGGATCAAGAGTTGGAAGGGGTGCTAGACGTGAAAACCCTAATGAGGAGGAAGCTCAGTACCCACAACAATAAGGGTAAAGAGGTCAGATGACTAAAGAGACAGTTCAACTATTACATATTGTGAATCACTTGGTGGGATTATTGGTACAACAACACCAAGCCCCTAATGTCCCATAGCACAGGAATGCCAATGAACCCATCAGCTTTGATAGGTTTATAAAAGTAGCTAAGGAGTTTAACCCTAGAGTAGATGACCCAATTGGGGTTGAAGATTGGGTAAAAGAGATTGAGAAGACCTTTGCCGCCTTCTAAATACTAAAAGATAGGAAGGTGAATTATGTTGCATTCATGCTAAAGGGAACTGTAGCAAAATGGAGGTGAATTATGTTGCATTCATGTTAAAGGGAACTGCAGCAAAATGGTGGGCTTCAGTTCTTAGACTTGTAGGGGAGTGCATGAACTAGGTGGTATTTAAGGAGTTGTTTTACCAGAGATATTTCCCCAACAACTCCAGAGAAAGAATGGAGAATGATTACTACAATTGTGAATAGGGGAATCGAATAGTTGAAGAGTATGAAGCAGACTTGAATCGCCTCATTCAGTTCCTTCCAAAAAATGTACGCAACGATGACAGGTCCCAAGCTAGAAGGTTCCTGAGAGGATTGAAATTGGACCTACAACTTGTAGTAAAGGCCATTCAGCTAAATACATATGCTAAAATGGTAGACACAGCAAAGTGCCTTGAACAGAATAAGAAGATCATAAAAGAACAAAGGAGTCACAGAGCAACAATAGCTTTGGAGAAAAGACCTGCCTCTAGTGGAATGGGGCAAGATAGGGGTGAAAGACATCACTTGTTGCAAAGCAGAACACCCAAAGCTGTAGCCCCTCCTCTCTAGATCAAGCAATTGACGTTGGCACTCACTACAGTAGACATAAATGCTAAATGTCCTAGATGTTATGGACCCCATGAGTTAAGAAAGTGTAGATAGCCAGATGGGGCATGTTTCTCTTGTAGGAAGATAGGGCACATTAGCAAACATTGCACTGAAAGGTTAGTTCCCCTAATCTTTTGTCATGTGTGCAACTAGAGGGGACACAGGGCAATCAACCGTCCTCAAAGACAAATCAGAAACCAAGTAAGGCCAGTTCAACAGGCAGCTAGACCTCTAGTGAGAGGACAGGGAGGTAGACCACAGGTAGGAGGTCCTAGATAAAGAGTTCCTACCAGGATGTTTGCCATTCATCAGCATCAGCATTGGAATATCCCAGATGTAGACAACATTGCAAGTATGCTTACAGTACACTCCTGCAATGCATATGTGCTATTCGATATTAGTGCGTCTGTGTCCTATATGTATGAGAATTTTGTCTGTGCATGTGCTTTAGATGTTGAAAATATGAATGATTGCTTGACTGTTAGTACTCCTTTCAGAGTAAGAGGAAGAATAAGTAGGATATGCAAAGGAGTGAAAATAGAAATACACGGTAGGGTGATGCTAGTAGACTTCCTGGTATTAGAGATGATAGGGTTTGACATTATTTTAGGTGTCAACTAGCTATCAAAATATCATGCCACCATTGATTGCCACAACATGGTGGTATAGTTTAATATACTCATAGATTGATATTTTGAATATAAGCTAGAAGTGTAGAGACTTACTAGATTGCCTACCTATGAGATGTGGGGAAAAAGTGTACTGGTAACCATATCTGTTGAAGCCAATGAAGAAGTTAGGATGGAAGAAGTACAGATAGTGAAGGAATTTATTGATGTGTTCCTAGAAAATCTTCCTGGTTTACCCCCAACTAGGGAAATAGAATTCAACATTGACTTAGTACAGGGTACAGTACCTATATCAAAACTGGTCTATAGGATGGCACTAGTAGAATTGGAAGAATTAAGGAAACAATTACAGGAGTTACAAGATAATGGTTTTATAAGACCCAGGGTCTCTCCTTAGGGTACACCAGTCTTATTTGTAAAAAAGAAGGATGGAAGAATGAGGCTCTGTATAGACTACAGGGAGTTAAATAAGGTCACCATAAAGAACAAATATCCTCTTCCTAGGATAGATGACCTGTTTGATCAGTTGCAGGGAGCTCAAGTGTTCTCTAAAGTAGACCTGAGATCAGGCTATCATCAACTCAAAATTAGAGAAGAGGACATCCAGAAAACAACATTTAGGACTAAATATGGGCACTACAAATTTCTGGTGGTGCCCTTTGGACTAACGAATATACCAGTTGCATTCATGGATTTAATGGACAAAGTATTCAAGGATTTCCTAGATAAGTTTATAATCATCTTTATAGATGATATCCTAATATACTCTAAAAGTATTGAGGAGCATGAAGAGCACTTGAGACTAGTATTAGGTAGGTTACACGATGAGAAGTTATATGTCAAATTTAGTAAATGAGAAATTCTGGCTGGAACAAATAGTCTTCTTAGGTCATGTGGTTAATAGGGATGGTATATTTGTGAACCTAGAAAAGGTGAGAGTAATAGTATACTGGCACAAACCGAAGACAGTTATAGAGGTAAGAAGTTTCCTAAGTCTAGCAGGCTATTACAAGAGATTTGTAGAAAGGTTTTCCAAGATAGCAACTCCTCTCACCAGATTGACAAAGAAAGGTGTGAAATTCGAATGGGATGACAGGTGAGAAGTCAGCTTTCAAATGCTTAAGGAGAAACTGGTGTCGACGCCAATTTTGACTTTGCCTAAAAGTGGAGAAGAGTTTACAGTGTATAGCGATGCCTCAATCCAAGGTTTGGGGTGTGTATTGATGTAAGGTGGTTAGGTAATAGCATATGCATCTCGACAATTGAAGCCGTATGAAAAGAACTACCCAACTCACGACTTAGAATTGGCAGCTATAGTATTAGCTTTGAAGCTATGGAGGCATTACTTCTATGGAGAAAGGTGCAAAATCTTCACTGACCACAGAAGCCTAAAATACATATTTATGCAGAAAGAGCTGAACATGAGATAGAGGAGGTGGTTATAGTTAATTAAGGATTACGACCTAGAAATACAATACCATCCAAGAAAAGCTAATGTGGTGGCAGATGCCCTTAGTAGAAAGAAACAAGGCAATATAGCCACTCCAATCACTTCGTAGAAGGAGTTATTGGAAGACATGCACAAAATGGAGCTAGAAGTTTTGACACAAGAAGTGGGAGCAAAAATGGCTACTTTAAGGATTCAACCAACCATAGTAGACAGAATTAAATTGGGTCAGATGGAAGACAAGGGTATTCAAGAGATCAAGAACAGAATGGGACAAAGCAAGGCACCGAAATTCAACTTAGATACAGAAGGGACCTTGAGGTACAAAACAAGATTATGTATGCCAAAGGATGTAGAATTGAAGAGAGATAATGAAAGAGGCGCATCACTCCACTTATACAATACATCCTGGAAGTACCAAAATGTACAAGGAAATAAAGAGCTGTTATTAGTGGAGAAACATGAAGAGAGAAATAGCAAAATATGTAGCTAATTGCCTCACATGCCAACAGATCAGAATAGAACACTAGAAATCAACTGGAGAATTACAGCCTCTCCTAGTATCGGAGTGAAAATGGGAGCATGTGATAATGGATTTTGTTATAGCCCTCCTGAATACCAAGGAGAAGCAGGATGCATTTTGGGTCATAGTGGACAGATTGACCAAGTTTGCTCATTTAATACCTATCAGAGTAGGATATAACTTGGAGAAACTGGCTTTGATATACATATAGGAGATAGTCAGACTACATAGAGTTCCAATGATAATCACTTCTAATAGAGACATAAGGTTTGTGAGTAGATTCTGGAACAACCTACACAAGACATTGGGCACCAAACTGTAGTTCAGTACGGCATTCCACCCATAGACAAATGGTCAGTCTGAAAGGACTATACAAATATTGGAAGATTTGCTCAAGGCATGTGCACTAGACTTTGGAGAAAATTGAAATGAGCATATACCTCTGATGGAATTTGCCTATAATAACAGTTACCAAGCAACCATCCAAATGGCACCATATGAAGCTCTTTATGGAAAAAGGTGTAGATCCCCACTAAATTAGGAGGAAGTGGGAGAAAGACAGATGATGGGGCCGAAGTTAGTATAAAAAGCAGTTGATAAGGTGAAACTAATCAAGCAGAGAATATAAACGACCCAATCTCAACAAAAGAACTATGCAGATAAGAGAAGGCATCCTTTGGAATTCCAAGTAGAGGGGAAAGTTAAATTTAAGGTATATAGGCCCATTTGAGATCTTGGAGAGAATAGGTACAGTGGCTTACAGATTATCCCTTCCACCGAATTTGGCTAAGGTACATGATGTATTCCATGTATCTATGCTGAGGAAGTAAGTACCTGACCCGGATCAAATAGTGGCCTTGGAACCACTGAATGTGCAGCTAAATCTAACGTCTTTGGAAAGGCCAATCAAGATTCTGGACAATAACGAACGGGTGCTAAGACGGAAAACAATCTCTTATGTTAAAGTGTAATGGACAAACCAAACAGAAAGGGAAGCGACATGGGACTTAAAGGAAGAAATGAAGAGAAAGCATCTGGAACTCTTTCAGAATCAAGTACTTTTGAGGACTAAAGTTTTTATAAAGGGGAAAATGTAATACATGAAAATTTTAATTATTTATTCACTTATGTAATATAGTTATTATCATAAAGAGCTAAGAAAGATGATGGAATTTTATAAAATTTCGAGGGACAATTTGATCATCTCACACAGAGAATATAAAAGCCATAAAGTTAACCTAGAGACCCTTCTGATCATTTTGTGCAGTAAAACCTTAAAAGAAGAGGAGAGACGCTCTTGACAAGAACCCTAGAGGTGAGAGGAAAAAGGGGTGATTAAACTCTAAAGAAAAAAGGTTAAGGAATTCCATACTAAAGTTAAATTAAGATTTATGGAATTTGTAGTTATGAACGTCGTTTGTTCATACAGAAAATGAGGTACGTGAAGGGACGTATGAGAACGGAGAAATGACGACACAAGATTTGTGAATTGTGGAAATTGAAGTAAGTATGCAAATCTATGTAATTTAATTGTAATTACGTATTTTAAAGACTTAAATGAGCTTAGGAATACATAGATTGAGATTTGGAGGAATTGAAGTAAAAGAATTAGAGTTCATAAAGATTGCCAAGGGGAACATGGCCTACCAACACGGTCGTGTTTCAACCATGTTGAAATGGAAAGGTGCACTAAGAGATACATGACCTCCCAACACGGTTGTGTTTCGACCGTGTTATGTTAAGGGTAACACGGACTCCTAACACGATCGTGTTTCGACTGTATTGAAATGGAAAGGTGCACTAAGAGATACACGGCCACCCAACATGGTCGTGTTTCGACCTTGTTAAGTAAAGGTAACACGACCTCGAAATACGGTCGTGTTTAGACCGTGTTGAAACTAAGTTTTTCACCGAGAGATACACGACCCCTAATACGGTCGTGCTTTAACCCATGTTGAGCAACATGGTCCCAAACATGACCGTGTTGAATGAAGTATAACATAATTATCTGTTTGTTTTACTTCAATTTAAACTAATTTCCACGCAACCTAGATAACTAGTAAGGCTTTATAGAAATTAAATGAATAGGATTAAGGAAATTAAGAATGATATTGATCTTAGATTGAATACTAAGAAGAGCATATTAATGTGTACAGATTTCCAATTAGATGATGTCTAAGATCGGGAAGTGCTTAAGGCTAGGATTTAAGGTACGTGTAACTTGCATGTTGATTGTGCTTGCTTAAGTTAGTCTATGTATGGAACTTGTGTTAATTGATGAATCGACTTAAGTGTTTAAGTGATATGTTATATGTGCTTAGCTTGGCCTAGGGGCCCGTAGTTGTAGATTCCTAGAGAGCACCCTAATGATCCTTATGTGACGCTGTCCCTAGTGGAGTCGTGCTTGGAAATGATCCGGGCTGAATGTTGATTAAGTGGTCAAGTATACATGGGTGTGGGGCCTATAGTGGCAATACCCATCACCAAGTTTAAGTGGTTAAGTATACATGAGTATGGGGCCCGTAGTGGCAGTTCCCATCACAAAGTTTAAGGTTTAAGTATACATAAGTGTGGGGCCCATAGTGGCGATTCCCATCACCAAGTTTAAGGATTAAAGGATCATGGGTGTGGGGCCTATAGTGACAGTTTCCATCACCAAGTCATGCTCCAACATGTTAAGTGTATAAGGGGGTCATGAGTATCTTATTATTTGCTTGTGGATATAAATTATATTATAAATGGTTGTTTGTGTTTAAGTTCTACATGATATGTGTGACATTTGGTTATATTTGTTCATGTGTATGTGTTTGTGTTATACGTACTGGGCATTAGCTTATCCTTTGGGGAATCATTTTTAGATGCATGTGTCAAGGGAGATGAGAACCCAGAAGATAACTTGGGTTTGGGTGAACTACAGAGAGAGGAAGATGAAGATTATCATTACTATTATGGTGATTCGGTTTTGGGAGAATTATTGTTATTGGATTGTGGTAGACATTGTCTTTTGAAAATGTTATTTTTTGTCTTTAAAGACTTCTGCTGTTTTAGATAATTGATATGGTTTAAGTTATCATTAAAACCTTGAGGATGTATGAAATGTTTTTATATAGGAGTTACAGGCCAAAAGGTATCAAAGTTGTTTTAGAGCCTTATCATGTTCTTGTGAGATAAGGACACGTGGCGAGCAGTAGCGCGGCCCGAGTTTCCGAGCATTACATAATGACACCAATCATCACCATAAAATAGAACTTGAACAGTTTATGGAGTTAATGATGCATGATAGGCATCAATGACTTTACTACCAACACCGAAAGTAGCTTCTAAAGCCATTGTGGTAATAGGAATGGCATATATATCATAAGCCATTTTAGAAATGATACAATACTTTATTTAGTTCATCTTCCATCAATCTAAAGCATCAAATTCTTTTGAAGTAGATTTACAAATATAAAAACCATCTCGAAAGTATATATCTATATCAGATTTATCTAAACATGTAGTTCAACACTTTTCATAAAACTAGTGAATTCACCTATAAGAATCCTCAACTTGCTTAATCATATATGTAGAACCCAACTTAAAACTTGACATAGAACTTAGGTCGAAACTTGACTTATTAGCAACTAAATTCCCCTAGAACAACAATGATAAATAGATTTCCACTATTAAACCACTAAAAGTCAAGCTAATAAAAAAGATTACTCACACCATTATAATAATTGGACCTCAACTTAAAGAATTAAACACCACTTAACCATCCATTATAGTTGGAAAGCCTAAAAACCCTAAACTTTAGGTAGAAGTTAGAAAACCTACCATAATCGAGAAAGATAGTCAAAATGGATCAAACAAAGTCTTAAAATCTAAAATTTACCCTAAAGGTAAAAATTTATAGAAAAGTAAAAAATTTATATTAAAAGTAAAAGTAAATAATCTATAGTAAAAAAGTAAAACAGTAATTAGTAAATTGTAAAAATAATAAGTAAATAGTAAAAAAAAAGAGAAAAGATTAAGACATCAATAAGGACCTATACCTCATCCATACAAGACATGAAAAGAACCATGTTTACTCCTAACAACCACATATTATTCCTGAAAATTAAAGAAAATAAAAAAATAATATTGTATAACACAAAAATATAACAAAATATCTTGTAAAGTAACCTTAAATGACCAAATAATTATCAAATCATCCAAACATGATAAGAACATGTTAGGAAATAATATAAATATCATTGAAAAAGTAAGAAAAGTAAAGATTAAATTAATTAATAATTTACAAAATTGGAATAATGCTACAATATTCCATTTTTTTTTTATAAAAATCCACCAAAATTCACACAAGTATCCAAAAACCATGAGACTTTAATCCTATACGTATTGGCATGCATGGAGAGACATATCAAATTTCCCATAATTTTTAGTGTAAAAAAATAAAATTTTTAAGGGGGTTTAACACCTATAAATACCATAGACCCCTCTTTCATTTTCCATTTAGAGTTGTTGGCCTCCATTGATCACAAAGGGTGATGTTTAGGGATTTCCCCTTCTCTTAAGATAGGCTAACACTCTAGTGGAGGTGGTGGTTTGAGAGGTGTTTTGTAACGTCGGTTGCATTTCAATCAAAATTTTCTTATATTAATATTTTGGTGTTCTTTCATTGTGTCCTCACATCTATAAGTTCCTTATATCCCTAATTAGTTATGTTAATTTTCCTAGATTCAATTTCCTATGTTTAGTATTTTTTTTTTATTTCTCAAGTTCTAATCATATATTAAATAATTTCCTAGTTTTCAATAAAAATTAGAAAGTCCTAGTTATAGTCCATTTTTTATTATCATATTTTTACACATGCTAATTAAAATTATTTATGCTGTCTTGAAATCCCCGTTACCCCTTGGTCAAAGGTTTTCTATTTATTTTACAATTTAAGCTTATTTTTGCAATAACTAGCTAAAATATTAAAAATTAAATAATTTTCAGAAAAATACTAGTGTTGGTTTTTACATTAACTATAGGCTATTTTAACTAATTTATAATGCAAACATACATTAAAAATTCATTTTAAAGCTTATTTATATTATTATCTTATTATTACTATTCAAACGTACTATTTTATCATTACTAAACCTTTATAATATTTATCAATTATTTTATAGTCAACATAGATCATCTTTTAACATTTTCTATTTCAAAACTTTAACTTTCGTATACCTGATTATTTGAAACATGAGAAACTTATTTAGTATTACCTTTTTTCTATATTACTTAATTAACTTTATATGTCAAACTACTCTATTATCTTACACACTTTGTAATCAAAACAATTATCAATGACTTCTATTTTCCCTATATTAAAGAATTTAGTAAAATTCAATTTAAATAATTAACCTATTTAAAACATCCAATCAAACTCAAAATCTCATAACTACTGTATTAAAATTTTTAAACCTATTTAATAGAAAATACCAAAAAATCACCTACACCCTTACTGCATTTACTAAGCAACCCATGGATCATACTATAAACTATCACTACCTAAGAAAAGTAGTAAAACTTTATTTTATCTTAGGCCAAAAACTAATATCAAGGACTACAATAGAACTTTATGCAAAACCTATTGTAGAACTTTGTTTAGAAATTACTATAAATACTTTAGGGATCACTTATTATTATCAACTATTGACTTAATCATATTTAGTAGACTTTTTAAGATTTACTTCAAAGAACAGCTGCACACCATAGCCCGAGTAAGTGGCTTGCCTCATAGCAGTTTTTATTTTGTCAACAAAGGACATTATACTTGCTTGTGCTTATAATATAGGTTTCGTATGCACTTGCAACAAATGTGATTGCAATGATTATGGTAGCTGAGCCTACATGCTTTAGTGTGTTCGAATGTTGCTTATGAATATCGATTGTATTATTGCATGAACATAATACTATTTGACCGGCCTCTAAATTGGATTAATGTTATATTTGGCCTAATAACTAGGCATACATTGCATTCTCTTGCATTATTTCTACTCACCAAATATGGCCCATTAGGTGAAGACTTTGATTGGTGTCCTTCTTTAAACCTCTACAGAATTAGGTAACAGGAAAGGATGTCACTGTATAAAATAAAAGCTATCACATGGATAATCCTAATGGGTTTGGGGATGACCCACAAGAGGGCCCTTTGCACAAGCCTAGGTTTAGTAAGGCGATGTTTTGCATATTGGTCAATTCCTTGAAACCTAAGCTAAAGTGGGGTTAATTAGTCTAGTCTCATAATGAACCAATCAACATCATGTGAATGACACTATTGGTTGTTGCATTCACTTTAAAGGACTTTTTTTCTTGATGAGATATGTATAATGCTTATTCCTTACCTCTTACTAAGTACATGGTTTTTTTCTCCTTCCATTATAGATTTCTTTGTGGGTATCTACAGTCTTAAGCTATCCTAACAGAACCTATGTTGGTGCATAGATTAAAGAAATTAGAACTGAGTGAGTATCAACTTGCTAAATGAATCTAAGACCTATAATCCAAAGATTTGTAAAAGACTTAAGTTTAATATAATCAGCAAACTTTATTGAATGGTACATTATTCTTTAGGGTTATGAATTGCTTCCATTTATATTGCCTCTCTGATTGTGAAGCCTTGTGTATACTAATGGTATAATGATAGCTAAGGGCCTTATACTATCAATATTTGTTAGTATACACGGTATGATTGTTATAGTTTACCCAATCAGGGTGTGACATCACCCTATCTTGATTGACTTCCATCATTACAAGAAATTGTGTTCTAATCTAGTTGAGTTTCATTGATGTGCTCCTCATTCTTCAATTCATACTCCCTCACATACTCACTATGTAGCTCATATAAGGCATCTCAAACAATAGCAATTTTGTCACTTGCTTCATGTTTAGGATACAACTTAGGAAGGAAAAATTCAAGAGACCTCATCTTCTATCTTAGATTCATGACATTAGCAAGTAACATCAACAAGTTACATTTACCCCAATATTTGTCAAATTTTCTTTTCATCGTTCCAACCATCACCTAATTAAACTCATTCCCATCTAGTGCTATTTTATCCAATAATAACTTCATATGATATGCTTTAAGCATAAACAAGTTGAATGTCGAATAATCACTACTAAATATGATATTAGTGGTATCACTAAATACTTGCAAGATCTTATATACATTTTCAACCTTTTCTCAATCTTCCATACTAAGATAAGTCTAATAATGGGGTTCTCGGTCTTCAAAACTTGCAAATAATTCTTTAGATGTCAATGGCAATGTAGTCAATAACATCTCATAAGTGGAGTTCAAACATGTTTTGCAATGCAAAATCAACTTCCTAGTAGGCACTACAATTGTTGCATAATCTTAAAAAAGACTTCAAGCCCTGCCTCTGATTGATTGATATAGTTTAGACTTTCATTGACTTTCTCGATAATATCTTTAATCCTTGAGAGGTCATCTTGAACCATAAGATTCAAAATATGAGCACAACACCAAACATGAAACAATTTCCCTCCATATAATAACCTTCTATTTCTAGAAAAATTATATCCTTCAAAGACCCTATTACACTATCATTAGAAGAAGCATTATCAATAGAAATTGTATAAACCTTGCTTTCAATTCCTTACTCTTTCAAACATTTTTAAATTGCATCAGCAATATTAATTCCATGGTAAGGAGGAGGAATATGAACGAAATTGAGAACCTGCTTTTGCAACTTTTAATTTGAGTGAATGGAATGTTTTGTCACCACTATATATTCAATCTTCTAACTTTTGACTTCCACAAATTAGTTGCCAAATTAATTTTTCTTACACTTTGAAGCAATTATTTCAATTTTCTTTTCTCTAATTCATAACATTAAAAATAGTCCTCTCACCACTACAAATCAGGGTTTTTAGGGCAGTTAAAACTACTCCAATAACATATGTAATGAAGCATTCAAAGCTTTTAGGGTGGTCAATACATGTACCTTATAGGTAGGGTATTGCAATAAATTTAAGGGTGGTTATAGCCACTTTAAAAGATATATACCAATGGATGGTTATTACAATGACTAAAACCGCTCTAGAAAGCTTGCTATAGTCTATTCTATTTAACCCTGCTAGGGTAGGTGCAATCACCTTAATGGCTTTGAATGGAGAAAGTGACTACCCCATGGAGTTTATCTAGCTGCCCTAAAAGCTTTTATATGTAATAGGGTGGTTGTATCCACCCCTAAAGGTCAAGACTTTTTATTTAAATAAGAATATTGGGGCACTTTTGCCTACCTCTAAAGGAGTTGACTTGTTTTGTTTTATTTTAATCTATAGTTTCTAACATATATACATTTATGTAGAGATAATTCAAGAACTCATTTTAAATAATGCAATCTCACAATATTTCTATGAATCACCTAATAACATAAAATATGAAATTCCTTTGATAAAAATATGTTTAACTGTTGAAAGAATATAAATCACTATTAAATAATTTCAATCTTTTTCTCATCGAGTGAGTCTTTACTTGTTTTTTTTTCTCATTTAAATCCTATAAAATAAATAAAAAATATTGGAAAAAATCTTCAATTTTCTTTCCACCATATTAGCACCTTCTAGAAATCATCTTCCTCTACCTACAACGTATATCTCAATATAACAACATCAAGTTATGCTTATAACAATATCAAGTCACACTCAGATTAATGAGTTGTGTACAACTACCTAAAGGTTATCTTTGCTTTCCAAAAATAGTTATCTTATAAACTTAGTAGTAATGCTCATCACCCATCTATATAATGAAGCCTTTTTTATGTGCCTTGATTCAAAATCACAAGCACACAATTGCAATTGAAGAATCAACTAAACAAATTCCACAAATGACGTTATTCCAATTGCCACGTGAACCCTAATTGCATGTAACAATTTGCTCTGATACCAAATTATGATATACTTAAAAATGAATCTAAGCACATGAACTCAATCCAAATGATTAATCAATCTATAAATGCTCAATTATTCATAAAATTGGCGTGAATCAAGGATGAACAAATCTCAATGGTGTAAACCCAAATTGGATGTATTGAAAAAAGGATTCCAATACCAATCAAATTACATATAAACACGCAATTCCAATCTTATATAATTGGAGCAATATGAACCTTAAATTAGCATGAACAACAAATAGATAAAATCAACCTATTATCACTAGATATTACACACTAGTAATAAAAAGGAAGTAACTTAGAAGATTTTGACATTACTCACAAGAAATTCCAAGCCACACTCGTCACAATTTCCTAGAAATTGATAAGAGTAGATGTTTTAGCAAGAGGAACTCACTCTCTCACTGCAACAAAGTATATTTTTCAAAAATGACAAAAGCTCCCTAAAAACCCTAGTTAGCAAGTATTTATACTTGCTCCTATTAGGGTAAAAACAAACCAAAATTACAAAGTTGCCACTAAGTAGCCGGTTCCTAAAATATAAATTACAAGTACAAAATAAAATGGCTGGTTCCCATAAGTAACAATTACATTTACAAATGGTCTTCAAGTGGTCGGTTCTTCAATTCAAGTGAACAATTTGTTGGATCGGTTCTTCTTTGGTTTATGTAGGTTCATGAATAACCCACAAGCTGAGCTTTAGCGAGTTTATTTATCGCCAAATGTTTTTGGGGTCGGTTTGTTCAAAGAGGACCCTTATCGACAAAATTTTGTAACCTTTTGGCTCTTGCCCTAGTAATAGGTCATGTAGGATTTTGATTCCTATCACTTTTTCAAGCTCCTAGAGTTAAATATAAATCTTCAAACATTAAATCTCAATATTAACCATTTTAATGTGCAAAACAGCATATGAAAATGAAAGGACAATTAAGAATCAACAACCTATTATTTGTCAAAGATTACAACTGGGTGAGGAGAGCATAACCTCAGCTATATAAAATAATAAGGCACAATGCAATTCCAATAGCAAGAGTAATATTGATGTGGGAATTTTATGTTGGTAAATGAGCATTTGGTTAATACATATTACTAGCTTCATATAACAAATTCTAGCAAATTTTCAAGATGGAATTCAAATGAAATGTAAGAATAGCAACATACTCATGACAAGGAAAAGCTAACCCTCCCATAACCATTACTACCAAGGCAATGTCCCAAAAGCAAAGGTTGCATTCAAAGAACAAGTTTCCACAAAAGCAACATCAATTTGTAAAAATATTAATGCCATAACCTTCTCAATATCTTGAAGGAAATTATCATCTTTAACAATGTACCCAAGTAAAATCATACTTTTTCCATCCTAACATAGTGGAAAGGTTAATGATATTGTAAAGAGCTAAAAATTTAACTAAAAAGTAAACTTGCTTAGATGCTTCAGAAAGTTGACCATAATAAGCAACGTAATAACAATTTTGGGGCATGGGCTGAGGCATATGTGCATGTTGTTTACATTAACCAAGACGAGGAGGAACATGAAGTTGCAAATGCCCTTAAACCATTTTCCTACTCTAAGCACATCATCATTTATGCGAAATTACCCTATCACTTCAAATGGATAGAGAAAAAAAAAATCAAAAAGTGTGCTACAAAGCAGCCACATCAAAGACAATTAGAAGGGCACATAGCATTAGTAAGCAACACTCTACTAACCTAACCCTGAGATATGTTATCTTAAAATCCATCAATCTCCTTCTGCATCACAATTAGAACCACTATTAAAAGAAAATGCATCCCATAAATTAATGAGACACCATTAAAATTTCGATCTCCAACTATAAGAATGCTTTCATGAAAGTAAATAATAAAATATACCTTTATAATGCTTCCATGAAAGCAAAAAGCGTTAGGTTATTTATGCCTTAGAGTATGAAGTCAAATGAGTTAGAAAGAAAGCTCTCTAATCAATTTGAGAACCTCAGGAGACAATCCCTAAGACTTCTAGTTACTTGTAGAGAACATGTACTAGAGTAAAGAGTTATAATAAGAGCATCTCCAAGTTGCTTGTACAACTTTGAATTTTAGAAAGTGCCAGTGCATTACATATTAGATACTTTTAGCATGTAGCATTAATCTAATTCATTTGTTATTGCTCATTTACATCCTGAAAGCATAAATCATTATCATTTCTAATTATTAACCTTAAAAGAAACAAGTTATAAATTTAAGATAATAAAAAATTGTTGTTTAACTAAAGTAGATTATCTAAGAAACTAAAAATATATATATAGAAATCAAGATCAAAAAATCTTTAAAAGGCTCTATAGTTGAAGACTGCAGCCAATTTCAAATTGATTGGTCGTTGAAAGGATAACTACATGTTAGCACAAGACCATGCAGCAACTATAGATATTTGATACAAAATTTAACTACATCTACATAGGCTATTGGGAAGAAATCGCTATATTAAGGAAAGGATCCAGGAAAAGCAACTATAAAGAGAAATGATTCTTAAGAGGAGTCATAATTCACTAGCAGCTATAAAGTAGAATCACAAATGAATTTTTAGGTAACCAACTATCAATATAAAAGGAAGTTCTCATCATGTCAAATTCTCCCATAATTTCCTTTCGAAAGTTGTTTCTCTATACTTTAAAGATATGAATATCAGGATGTAACTTGTTTCTCCAATGGTCTCTATTAGACCAAAGCTACAACTCAGTTGGAGAGCAAATCTCCAAGACTAAGGCCAAACTGAATTTTTCTAGATGGTTCTTAATTGTTTTATCACCCCAAATTTGCACAATTTAAACCCCTCGGCTTGGCCATGTCAGCCCACTCCTCTTGGCCATGTTAGCCCCCACACCTCTAGCATAGATAATACCCTAACCCCTCAACTATGTCAACACACGCGCACCACTCACACTAACCAAAACACACAAATAGAGCATCACACATCCTACACTACTAAAAACTACATAGAAAACACACATACCATGCATACAGTTAACACCACACACCATACATAGAATATATAACACAACACCCACAATCCTTACATAATACCCACAACACATACCCAACCTACCCTGACAAGCTACCCCTCTACACCTATCCTTCAATACACATTCGTCAGATGAGCATCAACACACAGGATCATATCAATTACCTCCCCTAAAAATTGTCCTTGTCCTTAAGAACAAAATCTAGAAATTGCAATTCAAAGGTGGATGTGTCCATCTAAGTTACATCATGAGAAGATTGTCCTTGCCATTGCACCAACAATTGAGGAACCTCCACTAGCCCATCACGCCTATATTGATAACCTAATATAGACACCAATAAATGCTCTATCACCTTAGCATCCTCAAACAAATATGATGGAAGATCTGGAGTGGAAGTAAAAGTACCCACAACCTTCTTAAGAAGAGAAACATGAAAAATCGGATAAATATGATAATGAAAAGGAAGGCATAATTTATAAGCCACCTCGCCAATGCGTTTTAGGATTTGAAAGGGCCTAAAGAAACAATGAGAAAGCTTGGAGGAAGATTAGGTAGAAACTCAATGCTATAATGAAGGATGCAGCTTCAAGAAAACCTAATCGCCTACTGAAAATTCCACATAATGATGATGTTTATTGGAATTTCTACAATGTATTGATTAAGCATGAACTAAATTTTGCTTGAGTTGATGAAGAATAGCATCATGAGTTCACAATGCTTCCTATAGACCCTGACGTTGTACTTCACGATCAACAAAAGAACCAATGGCGATCATCTCCTATAAACAATCTCAAAAGGAGACATCTTAGATGAGGTGTGATAGGAAGTGTTGTAATGAAATTCTACCTAAGGAAGCCAAACCACCTACTATTTAGGTTGATCACCAATGAAACATTGAAGATAACATTCTAAACACCTATTTAAAACCTCTATTTAGCCATTTGTTTTTTGGTGATATGCTGTGCTAAAATGGAGAAGAGTTCCTTGTAATCAAAATAATTCCACCCAAAACTTACTGACAAAGGTCAGATCACAATCACTCACAATAGTCTTGGGCATGCTATGTAAAGGAAAAACTTCTCGAACAAACAATTTTGCAACACTTTTAGCTGTATACGAGTGTTTAGTAGGAATAAAATGACCATATTTGGAAAACCAATCCACCACTACTAACACCACATCAAACCCTTTAGATTGAGAAAGTCCTCTTACAAAGTCCATTGAAATATCCACCTAAATCGCATCCAGTATAGGTAAAGGACATAGAAGACTAGTAGGAGCCAAAGTTTCATATTTTTTACATTGACAAATAGCACACACCACTATAAACTCCGCAACATCTTTCTTCATCTCAATCCAATAAACATTAGAGGCAAGACACCTATAAGTTCCAAGAAACCCCGCATGTCCCCCAACTAGTGAAGAATGAAACTCATGCATAAACAGTTGTGGCCACTTTTGGGTAAGAACAACTAATCTACCATGATAATACAAGACATCATTCACTAAATGAAAACCTTGCCCAATGAACTCCCCCTCTCACAACTGCTAAATTTTAGAAGCTAAAACAAAATCACGCTCAACTAAAGCTTGAATCTCAACCAAATTAGTCCATATAGAACCTAAAACCATCACTAACTCCAACTCCTCAAACATCTTAGAAAGTGCATCAACAACTTTATTCTCATGCTCACTTTGGTACTATATATCAAAATCATACCCCAAGCAATTTAGAGAGCCAATTTTGTTGATCTTGAGTCGTAATGCATTGTTAGAGCAAGTATTTTAGACTTTTTTTATCTATCTTAACTATAAATTTTCTTCCAAGCAAGTAAGGTCTCTTGTGTTAGATAGCTAACATAAGTGCCATAAGTTCTTTTTCATAAGTCGACTTAGCAAGAGTCATGTTTGAAAGAGCTTTGCTAAAATAAGCAATAGGACGATTTTGCTATTGTAGGATAGCTCCCAACCTAAACCTCGAAGTATCGCATTCCACAATAAAGGGTTGAGAAAAATTTAGTTTTGCAAGCATAGGAGTTGATGCTAAAGCATTCTTTAGCTGAGTAAAAGCATTTTCAGCCTCTTTCAACCACCCAAAACCATTTTTCTTCAACAAATTAGTCAATGGTTTCGCAATCTTCCCATAATCTTTAATGAACTTCCTATAATAGCCTAATAAGCTTAAGAAACCACAAAGACCTTTGAGTGTAGTAGGTTTAGGCCAAACAAGAATAGATTGGACCTTGGTTGGATCCATTTCAACTCCTTTAATAGAAATGACATGCCCAAGATATTCCAAAACTTCTAAACCAAATTGGCATTCCTTCTTATTAGCATAAAAATGATGCCACAATATCGCTAGCACTTTTTGCAAATGTTGAATATGAAAATCTAAATCAGCACTATACACCAGAATATCATTAAAGAATACCAATACAAACTATCGTAAGAAAGGCTGGAATATGTCATTCATTATAGCTTGGAAAGTCGCAGATGCTTTTGTTAAAACAAATGACATTACAAGAAATTCATAATGTCTATAGTGAGTTCGAAAAGCGGTCTTATACATATCCTTAGTTTCCATTCAAATTTGGTAATACCTAGACCTAAGATCAATCTTGGAAAAAACACTGGCTCCAAATAATTCATCTAAAAATTCATCGATAACAGGAATAGAAAACTTATCAGGAATTGTTACCTCATTAAGCACCCTATGGTTTACACAGAACCTCCAAGATCCATCCTTCTTCTTCATCAATATCACCGGACTAGAGAATGGGCTAGTGCTTGGCCTAATAATTCCAGCCATTAACATATCGTGGACTAGTTTTTCAATCTCATTTTTTTGCACATATGCGTATCGATAAAGATGAACATTAACTAGTCCATGGCCTTCCTTCAATGGAATTTGATGATCCATGGCTCGAGAAGGATAAAGACCCTAAGGTTCCTCAAACACATCATCATATTTAGTCAAAAGAGCTTTTAATTGGCTATCCTTAGCACAAAATTCCATAGGATCTTACTTGTTCAGCACCCATAACAAGTTACACTCATTCGCATCATCCAATTTTTGCAAAGATTTAAACGAGATAAGAAATCTACATAGAGTAAGATCAACTTACAACACACATTCATGTCCCAAACTAGCCCCTTTTATTGTCATCTTTTTCCAATCTACCCACACCTCTCCCAAAGTCCTTAACTAAGCCATCCCTAATATGACATCAACTCCCCTTAACTCCATCACATAACAATCTACCTTTGCTTCATACTCCCCTACTCTTATATTTAAATTATCACAAAATCCATGAGATTCAATATTATGACCATCCCCTAGAGTGACTCAAAAACTTCGAGTATCCTTCATTAGTAACCTAAGGCGTATCATCAAAGCTTCGAAAACAAAATCGTGACTCGCTCCACTATCTACTAAAAATACCATAGGTTTTGAAACAAGTGTACCTTGCATTTTCATTATGCATGGATCATTGAATCCTTGCATTGCCATCAAAGATAAGGAAATCATTGGATTTCAATTAGGTTCACCCGCTATTGCTTGCAACTCTTCCCAATCTTCTCCTTCACCAATTTGCTCCTCCTCCAATACCAATAATTGAAGAAATTTATTTGGACAACGATGATTAGAGCTAAAAGGCTAATCACACTTAAAGCACAGTCCCTTAGCTTGCTTCTCCAAGAATTCAACATGCAAGAGTTGCTGTTGCCTGTGAGAACGACGACTCCCTTCCTTGACAGTAGTAGAACTAGATGCCACTTAAGAATTAACACCACCAAACATCTCAAATTTTCTACGCTTAGAAGCATTCTTCTTAATTGTCCTAAATGAATTGCTCTTTGATCTCATCTCATCTCCTCTAAAAAAACGTGGACTACAAGGAACATAAGGCACTAGTGAAGCTGTTGGTACGAAATACCCCTTATACAAGAACCTGGTAGGAGGGTTGGAATGGAAATAATTTTTTCTGACATCAGCTCGTCCCCCATTTACTTGGTCTGATACAACAAAAATGCCATTCTCATATTCTTTTTCAATTTTCAAAGCCAATTCCATGGTACGTTCCAATGTCAAAGGAGAAAAATGTATCTACTCTCATCTGTATTGCATCCCGTAAACCTCCCAAAAAATAGCCTAACAACCGAATCTTGAGCATAGCTAGTGCTTACAACGTCAATGATTCAAAGTCTTTAATGTATTGGAAGACTGTTCCCCCTTACCGAAGCTGGGAAAAACTCTTGAACGGATTTGAGTCCATTTGTCCACCATATCATTTCATCATTTCCATTTTTAATTTTGGCCAATCGAGGTTAAGTTCTCAATGTTGAAGCATGTGGAACCAATAGATGTAATGACCCTACATACACATAACCACCAGCTCCACCTTCCATTCAACTAGCGTTTGTTGGATCGAGAAATATTGTTCCGCCAACAAAATCCAGTTTAATGGATCTACACCATCGAACAACAGAAGGACAAGCCTGGACACATTCAACCGATACTCCTCGTCCAGATCCTCATCTTGAACTTCATCAATCTAGAAATCAAAATTAATTTCCATATGTCTAACTCCCTTTGGTCATTTTCCATGATCCTTCATCACATTTGAACTCTCATCAAAATTGATTCATATATTCTTACCCAACCATATGCCCTCGAGCAGTTTTTAGATATGATCCATTACATCATAGTAACTTCACCTAACATCGATTTCTGTTCACCATCTAAGGAAACAAGTTGATGTTAAATCTCAACCACTTCATTATGGATATCCTCTACATTTCTTTCTAAAACCTCTACATAAGCATCCATCCGAGTCATGTTCTAGTTAGTTGATGAGAAGCTTTGACATTAATTCTCAAGAAATTATCGTAGCACAATTTTCTGACATAATGGCAAACGGAAAAAAATTTCGCACAAGGACCGTTAGAATTCCGATATTGTCCATCCGATTCAACAAATGTCCCAGCAAGTTCATATAATGGCCCAATGTGTTTTTCGACGATTTTCCTAACATGATTTCCATTGTGAATCCCAATGAATTTTTTCGACAAGTCTCCCATTGTAAGTTTTGACGAGGTTTCCCAGTAATGGAACCAATTGTTAGACTTGAGCTATAGCTTACCTAGAGAGCAAATCTCTGAGACCAACGCCAAACTAAATTTGTCTACATGGTTCTTAACTGTTTTTCCCTTCCAAATTTGCACTATTTAAAACCCTAGCTTGCCCACGTCAGCCCACTCCTCTTGGCCATGTCAGCCCCCACACCTCTAGCATTGATATTACCCTAGCCCTTCAACCACGTCAGCATACCCACACCACTCACACTAACCGGAATACACAAATAGAACACCATGCATTCTACACTACTAATATACCACATAGAACACACACATAACACACATACAAATAACACCACACACCCTACACAACAAACCACACGCCACGCACATCATACAAAGAGACACACCACCACACACCACACACAGAACATATAACCCACCACCCACAACCCCTACACAATACCGACAATACTACACAACACAACCCCACAAGCTACCCCTTCGCACCTCTCCTCCAACACACATTCATCAGAGGAGCATCAACACGTAGGATCATATCAGTCTCCATTTAAATCAACATGCTTAAACTTTATCATTCTCTCACTTTCTTCATATATCAAAGGCCATAGAGTGAAATGCCATAGTTATACTTCAACAAAAAATGAGGCTATACAATTGAAAACTAACAATATATTGTGCTCCATGCTATTCTCATACTTCAATAAAAAGAAATGAGGCTATACAATTGAAAACTAATAATATATTGTGCCCCATTTTTTTGTGAAGAGATATCATAAAGATTAATAGCTAAAAAAGATATTGAATTATTTTCAAGCAAGATACACATTGAAAATCACAAGTTTTCAACAAGTTTAAAAAGTAATATCTTTTTTGTAGATAAAAAACATTTAGGAGTAGTTATGGATTTGACATGGAGCATAAGTGCATGACTCTTAATATAACCAAATCAAGATTGCACAAACTCCTTCAATGGCTAAGAAGTAAATACAAGACCCTACAAACTTTTAATTGATGATCACCTGTTACCAGCAACACCCTTGCATTTAATAAGTGTAGCTAACTATAAGACATTACTAGAGCTATTAAGCATTTATATATTCCTTGAAAGAAAGATGTTATGCCACCTTCAAGACCTAAGAAAGAAGTAGAGACAAGAGCATTAGACTTTGACAAAGGAAACAAAAATGGATGTTAAGGAGAAAGAAGTGAAAAACCAAGGCGAAAACAACATAAAATAATAGTGAGGGAAAATAAAGTCCATGTCCAACGGCTAATGAAGAAAAAAATGTTGCACAAATAATTATATTATGGGGATGTCTCTAGAATTCGAAGGTTGTCTATTAATAACAGGAGTAGCAAGAGATAAAAGACAATTTCTTAAATTAAAATCAACTTCTAGGGAAACTCCTAAAATTCCTAGTTTGTAAATTAAGATCCATATGAATGTGAAAGATAGCCTCATAGAGAACCCAATAATTTCCATTGCTAGATCAAATTTTATTGAGAATATGAAAACATTAGATAACAATCCAAAAAAATTCTCCTGCATGAAAACAAGGCATTCACCATTAAGGAACTGGATCTTTCTCAATAATAATAAACCATAGAGAATAGGTATTGTCCATAATTCATCTCAAAACATTTATCTCTATTAAAGAACATAAGCACAACAAATATTTTTCTTATAGAAAAGGAGCTATGAGCAAGAAAGTTCATGAGAGACTAATCAAATGGCGCTAACCTCTCATGCCAAAATCATCCCTAAATTCCGAAATATAAGAAGGTGTATTGTATATTGCTAAATGGTACCACTCTTTGCCAATGTGTTTTGAGGCACCTTTTATAATATTTACATCTGACCCCAAAACTAGTTGAGCCTTATGGCTAATTATCTCATGGAAAAGCATACTAATTTATCAAAAGATTTTTCATAATAGAAGTAGCATTGAAAGATATCTAAATTCTGTACCAACAATTACATGATTATTTACATAGTGACAATAAAGATTTGAAAAGTGAAGCTCATTCCAACAAAGAAAGAAAACTTACCTTTTAAACTAATTAACTCTCATTAATAAAAATGAAGTAGAATGAAGGTCATTTATTCGAAGAGAAATGCCAACAAGCTTAGAGAAAAGTGAACGCTTTGGCTCACATCAAACGTCGGTTGTCTAATAAAATTGCATTTAGACTATACCACTCCAAAATAGATAAACAGCTATTTTTTTTTTCTTTTGTCAATTGAATAAGGTAAAACTATATATATAGAAAAAGACATGACATGCTTTGTGTTTTCTTTTTCCAATATGTGAAGGAATTCCACAAATCCCATATCGACCATCACTTCTCAGTTCTTACTTCACAAATCCCATACCAACATCACTTCACTATAGGGCTAGAGCCCTTGGGATTCAAAACCTTAATTAAACAGGAATAGATTTTTTTTAAGTTAATGAACGAAGAACATAATTGTTGAGGTCATAGCAACATAAGTTCATGCCTCTATTCCATTTTCCCTAGAACGTATTTAGCATAAGTAGAAATAAACTGTCAATCATAATACAGTGGAATATCATGTAAATCAAATATTTCACACATTAGAGTATACTTAAAGTCATCATTATGCAATTGTTTAGTATATATATGGGTCAAAAATAAAATCATAACAAAGATGGAAAGAAATATGACAATAATTAGCAATTTTATTTTAATAATCAATATGTTTTAAAATATCAATAAGGAATGGGAGTTCATTTGTACAAATCAACATACAACAAAAGGGAAAAACCATAACGTAACATTCTCCTGAATTTCTAAAATTTAAGACCTGCTTTAGAATTCTCCATTGCTTTCTACTGAAAAGCAAAATCAGCTTTGACCTTACTTATTATGAAATAATCAAAACCGTGACCAATATATATGCTACAATTCAACAAGAATTTGTATATTTGCTCATGATTCTTTTTGGCAAATAGGATCACATCACATATAAATCACTTTTATATAACTAGGTTATAAAATTATAAATGATTCTACCCGGTTCCTAACACAATAATCTCTTTCCACTATTACAAATAAAAAAGAAAGATCTATTCCCCTAATATATATGAAGCCTCTTTTCTATAATAACATTCAATCACATAAATCAAATTATGGGACAATATGTAATCACATGTATTTCAAACCCTAACTATATTGAAGATCTTTTATTTAATTTCTTACCTTGATAAGATCAGATTGTGGGTATTCTAGCAATCTAGAGAGAGAGATCCATTATGGAAGTGGTGGGTAGTCTAACAATCAATGTTCTAGACGGTGAATCATTGTGGATACTCCATAATTTCGCCTTCTAGAGAAAGAGAGAGTGTTGCGAGTATATGGGTAATTCCAATGGTTGACATGTGTGTGAGAGAGAGAAAATCATTGTGGTGGGAGTGGTTGATGATGATGACATGCCCTTAAGAGAGAGAATTGTTGTAGGTTTAGGGGTGATGATGATGAAATGAATGAAGTATTTGGGGGAGAGAGAGTGGATGTAGGTGAAATGTAAGTGAAAAGCTAGACAAAATGGAGTGAAAAATTAGACTCCTTTTCTCTAAATAAAATGATTGGGGTTTTGGCTCCAAAATTTTTTGCATGAAACCATATTCCCTTCAAAGCCTAGTAAATTGAAATTTTGGGAAAAATTAGATATAATATTATTTTAATCAATGTCCCCCTTAAATAGGAGGCCTGCTTCTAAAACATATTTTTTAGGGTAGTTTCTTTGGCTCGCCACATAAACACTGCCTTCATAAGTTAAATTTGTTGTAGTGTTTTAAAGTGTATTACAGGAAATGCTTTCTCATTCAGACATCCCTCATCTTTGCATCATATGAATCCTTCCTCCTCAACAATGGAGAATGGATGCTCATGCATCAATACCCAATGAGTAGCTACCTCTCTCATTCTCTTCACATGAAACTTCCCATTTACATTTACAAGAGGCATCCACGCTTCTTAACTAGCACCAGAAGAAAGAAAATTAAGTTTATTTTGTTACTTTTCATAAACGTTTCTCTTCAAACATGAATTTAGATGGCATTTAAATGGTGTGGTGTTCCTACTCTCAATAATAGAAACTTTACGCTTACAATGTATGTATTCTACCTTTTTTGTACCATTGAAGAATCAATTCGTTGAACTCTAACCATGCTATAGATGTTTCAAATCTTTTCTTCACTTGAAACTAATAGTTTTCATTACCATCACTTTCACATCCATTTTTATCCCTGGGATTAGAATAACCCACATCATTAATTTTTTATTACTAGGAGTACAATTAGCATCTCTAGATAATTGCCTATTATCTAATATAATCTTGCTAGTGGAACCATTCAATGATAAACCTAGATGTAGAGGATCTTCTTGTGACATCTCTATAAAATTGTGAAAGAAAGAATACATTTACTGTAACCAAAAGTTAAGGCATGTGAAAAATATATTATTGATAATTATTTTATTTCAATAAGATGTATAAAATAAAATTCAATCCTTTTGTCTAATTGATTGGACATCCAATAAACAAATAAACCCAACTAAAGAAAAGATAAACTTTGATTAAGAAATCAAGCACTCATTTAAGCTAGCCTATCTACACTCATACGTCACTTGCATAGCTCATCTCAACAAAATCAAGAGAGCATATTCTATTCCAATATAAACAACTTCAAAGCTATCATTGGTTTAGCTCATCATATATAAATTTTTTTTGCCTTATGAAAGAAAAAAATAAATAATAAATAATCCAATTACCTTCTAACTTTAGCATATTTTATTGTAAATTAATGGAAATATGATCACAAAGAAATGATTCTCGATTTAACGAGACGATCAACCAAGCATATAAAAGAAATGAGCATAAACTTTCATTTTCATTATAATAAAACTCGATCCATTTGTATATATGGATATGCTTAGTTTTCTTACCTTTTATTTTTTTTATCCTTCTTCTATATGAGGATCTTGAATTGTTGATTTGAGATGAAAATATACCCTTCTTGTTCTATTTGAATCATTTTTGCATGATCAACTACATCAAATCAATTGCTTAGTCCAATTGTAAGTAGATATTAAAATAAAATAAATAAATAAACATAATAAACAATGCAATAACAAAACTAACTTATAGATTATATATATTTTTGTTTAAAGTAATCATCACGCATGTTGCCAAAGAAACACATATCTATATTACCAAGTTTTCATTTTCTAAATGTTACATATTATTAATTTTGTTTTCCTCATACAAGTATAGACATAGTCTAAGAAACTAGTTTAATAATGCATATGTAATTGAAAATAATTTATGGACGAAGACAAGTATATAAAGAAAGTGAAAACCTAAGGTCCCCTGTTCTTAAATGAAGAAACAAAAGTGAAAATGATCTCAACAATGGATTCAACGATCAATAGTTAATGGCAAGAAAAGTTCAAACCCATGGAAAGTGTTCACAAAAAGCTTCATTTCAAATCAACCAGAAGAATAAATAAAAGAAGAACTTGTCACATATTTATCTATATTGAAGTAAATAGTATAAATAAAATGAAAAGCTTCTTTTTCTTAAAGAAAAAAAAGTACTTGCAACTGCACCATCGAATCCACCAAAGAGATAGCGTTGAGAATAGATCCAATGGAGGTTTTGAATTTGATGGATGGAGGATGAGATGAGTGAGTGTCAGACTGTGATGGAGTTTGGAAATAGGATGGTATTTACTCTTTAGTCTTTCGTGTTTGCGTTTGTTGTCAAATGTCTCAAGACTCAGAAGGTTAAAATGTGAAGAGACATGACCTGAAATTAAAAAATAGAATAGAATAAAATTCTTAGTTATTAAATTATATGGATTGTTGGTAAACCAAAAGTTAGAAAATAGTTATGTTAGATTAGTGTGTATGACTTACTTTTTCTTCTATATGTTTGACTCGTGTAAAAAAATTAAAAATTATGCAAGCTCGATTAAGCTCATAAATCTAGCAAACTTAATATTTTAAAACTCGTGCTTGGCTTAATTTACTATTTGAGTAGTTTGAACTTGATTGTCCTCGAATCAAACTCAAGTAGTTTGCAAATCGACTTTGTTCGCTTACATCCCTATGTATGCATGTTGTGTAACTTGAACTTAGGTGGCCTTTATGTACATGTGTGTTACTTTCTATAATATTAGTGTAGCAAATTTTGTTTAAACTATTTTATTATCTTAGACCTATTTTAAATTAAACATAAATCAAGGCCATTAACCATGATCTATTCGTACTAAATAAAATAAAAACCCTAAGTGTGTATGTTTATGCCAAATTATTATTTTTTTTCTTTTTTTAATCTTTTCTTCTCTTTTTTTTTTCTCTTCTTTTTTTTTTCTATATTATTTTCTTTTTATTTATTTTTTCAATGATAACCCTAAAACTACAAGAGGCAATGTCTTATTGTTTATTTCCATGTTTTTGTAGATTGTAAATTTGGGTGTGAATGAGAGAATAATAGGGATCGTTGTGGGAAATTAAAATGGGGTTTTCAACACTTTATTTCAGTTGGATTTGAAATTAGATATTAAAACCCCATTTTAGCTTAGTTATTTCTGATATTACTCTTATAAACGTACTATTTTAGGTTTTTTTTTCTTCTTCTTCTTCTTCTTCTTTTTCCTGGGTCCCTTTATTTATTTATATTTTTTTTTCCCAAGGAGATTTTTTTAGCGCGGAGAGTTGCGCCAAAACAGTTAACCGAGAGCATAAGTACCCATGAAGTTGCAAGAGAAGTAAGCAAGAAGATGCAAACTCTTGTTGCGCTATCTCCTTTTACTTTCCAACCCAAATTTACGCCGACATCTGTTTATCAGACCCCCTTATTTCATTCATCTATCTTTAGTTCCTCCTCCTATAGGATTGTAGTTTTTCACAAGAAGTCTAATGGTCCAAGTTATACCCATGTTGTATCTTACTCTCAAGATGATGTTTTTAGTGATTCTTCCAACACCCAGTTGCGTCAAACCCCCCCAGATGGAAAATTTAGTGATGTGGATGAGCTTGAATTGCGAGGTAAGCCCTCTAAAATCTTCAGTAATGAGTCTGCTACGGAGTTAAGTAATGACTCTAATAAGGACGAGGCTCTGGCTCCTTTCCTTAAGTTCTTTAAGGATAGACATTCTCTGTCAGAGGAGGAGGAGCAGGAGCAGGAAAAGGTGGTTGTATTAGAAGAGGAGGTTTCTAATGTAAATGATGAAAACGGGGTGGCGAAATTACAAGAGGAGGCGGAGACAGTTAGCGTAGAATATTACGAGCCGAAACCGGGTGATTTTGTAGTGGGAGTTGTGGTTTCAGGGAACGAGAATAAGCTTGATGTTAATGTTGGGGCAGATTTATTGGGGACAATGTTGACTAAGGAGGTGTTGCCTTTGTATGGGAGAGAGTTGGGCTACTTACTATGCGATTTGAAGAGTGACAGTGAGGATTTCATGGTTAGAGGAAAGAGGGGAATTGTTAAGTATGATGATGCATTGAGTAATGGACCTGGTATTGGCAGGCCAGCGGTGGAAACGGGGACCGTGTTGTTTGCTGAGGTGCTTGGTCGTACCCTTAGTGGCCGGCCATTGCTTTCTACTAGAAGGTTGTTTAGAAGAATTGCTTGGCACCGTGTGAGGCAGGTTTGTTTCTTGCTTTGTTCATTAGATTGTCCATTTTGATCAACAGAGGCATAGCAGATGTTCATTCTTGAGTTGTTGTTTTGGTTATTATATATTCTTTAAGTTATTATTATTTGTTGCTGTGGAGTCTTGCACAGTTCAAATGGAAAATAAAACGAGTAACTTTAGTAGAACTTTAGGATACAAGAGAAACTTGTAGAGGGACATATCCAATTTTGATCTTGCTAGTCATTAAATGGATTTGACTCATTGAGTTAAAATGATAGGGGCTCAAAGAGTCAAACTTATATATTTTGGGATAATTAGAAAAGACTTGGCCTGTTGTGTTTGAAGTAGGGCTCATTGGATTGGTCAATCCAATACCGACTTTTCTCATTAAGGCTTGTGCATTTAAATAAGGCCTTCAATGGGTCTGGATTTGTGAGCAGCCTATTTGAGGATCAGTTCACTTGCAACCATTGATTGCCATCACCATCCAATGGATGAGAGGAACAACCAAAACTCTATAAATGCTGAAGGCACTATCATTTGAAAGGGGAACTTTTTGAAGAAACACTGTTATTTTGCTGCATTGTCTTCTGAAAAGAAAAAATTAATAACTGTCATAAAGCATTTGATCCTAATTGAGATCACCTACTCCTCTTCCTCATCCCATTCATTTATGATCATCCTTCACGTGCCAATCTTACGTCTTTCCTTTAGTCCACGTGTAGCGACTAGCGTGAATATCTCACGGCACACATGACCACTACGAATTGAGCCCATACACCTACAAAACTCAATTCTAGCACTATGCAAGAGCTTGAATCAGTGATGTCATATGATGATTTTTCCTATATAAAGGGGTTAAAAATTGTCCTAAGGGCAATATATTGCTGAGTGGTCATTGTTGCAATGACCTGATCACATACTTAATTCTTGATTCGAAAATGAGAGTGTCATGTTTGTTTTGCAGATAAGGCATCTCAATGAACCTTTAGAAGTCAAGATTACTGAGTGGAATACTGGTGGCCTTTTAACAAGAATTGAGGTTTGTCAGACTTTTTGATTTTTTGTTAGTCTTCACTTCTCTGGGTGAATAAATCATATTTTTGTTACTGGATGCTTCAGGGTTTAAGAGCTTTTCTTCCCAAGGCTGAACTGATGAGGAAAGCAAACAACTATACAGAACTGAAAGAGAATGTAAGTGAAAGTCTCATAGTTCCCCCAAAGACAAAGTTAGTGGAACCGTCTTTGTTTTGTTTGAGATAGTTGTTGTCTAATCTTTTCTTTTCTAAATGGTTGGTGCTTGTAGTAATGAATTTTCTATGGTTTTTTTTTTAATCCATGAAACCAATTGGGGTATAGTTAATACTTCTCATTAGCTTCATAAGCGTTAAGTAACATTTTTACTAGTTTGTGAAGTATAAGATTTGTCCAACTGATCTGAAAGTTTAAGCTAGTTGATGTTATTTTAATGTGAAGTATCAGAATTAAACTGGTTGCTCAGATGGGAGAAAACTAAACTCTTCTCTTCCCACATGGTTTTTCATTTTTCTTGTTTCCATAGTGTTTAATTTCTTTCTGCACTTTATAGAAGTCACCTTTAGTATTGTAGTGAAAGTTGGATAACCATCATAGCCGTTATGCATTTCTTTATGAAAGGGAAAGAATATCATGCTTGTCATATTTACTTCCTCATGGAAGAAACAAACTGTAGAGAGGTCATGTGATGCAAAGCCACAGCCTTTGTTGGCTGATTTTACCAGTTGTTAGAAACCAAAAGGCAGCTAACAGCCTGGTAAATTGCCTAGGTGTTTGTTGTTACAAGCCTGTGCAAGGACTGACATTTCATATTGAAGTTGTGTGTGAGTAAAAAATTGAACACCTCAAGTCTGAGTCAATCACATTGTTCTGTTCTTGCAGCTTTGCTTCAATGCACATGCCATCACTAAAGTTCATTTATTTTCCTTTGTTTTTAGTAAGTAGCATATCCTTGAGTTCATGTTTAACGTCTTTTTGATATTATAGGTTGGGCGTAAAATACAGGTCTTGATAATGCGAATAGATGAGGATAAGAATGATTTGATTTTAAGTGAAAGAGAAGCATGGGTAGGTTCAAGCTCTGGTTACAATTGCCCCATATCTTCTTAGTTCAGTGTTTTCCTGTGGAGATTCCAGATTGTGCATGAAAACAGCACTGAAGATTATGAAATAAACTGCAGGAGATGCTGCACCTCCGAGAGGGAACACTTCTTGATGGAACTGTCAAGAAAATCTTCCCATATGGGGCTCAGATAAGAATTGGTGAAACTAATAGAAGGTGAGGTTCTGTCCATGATTGATTAATATGTCTGAATTTGAATCTTGCAGAAGCATAATATATGCAGGATTTACAGTTATCTAGTGCAATAGGTATTTGTAATGTGAGGAAGCCTAAAGTGCAAATTTATGTTTTCCCGTCAATTTCGTTTTGTTTTATCACTTTGTTACAATAAAATGGTTATTGAAATACTAAGATTAAGTTGATCGATTTCCTATTTATGGCTCTGAAATGCTTCAGTCTCTTTCTATTGCCTGCCAATGCATGGCCTAGAAACTATTTTATGTTCATGGCCATGCAATCTTTTCATTCTCTTGATAGATGTCTGAGACTTTGGAGCTAAGTATGTTTTACCTTTGTTCTGGTTAACAGTGTTATAATGTCATCTTTAATTGTAAAGTTTTTGAGAACTGTTGAAACAACTCACACTTGTAATATGGGATCTTCTTCATGACCAGAAACCTTCATGCTTCTTTTGTTCTTCTGCTTGACTCTAATCACTTACACTAGACTAGATTCAGAGTGGCTATATGTTTCTATGTTGTACTTTGTTCACTTTCTGTTTTCATTTATATTCTTTTCTTTCATTGGAGAGAAACTCATGAATCCCTATTCATGCTTTTCAGTGGGTTACTACACATCTCAAACATCACAAGCTCTCAAATTACTTCTGTCAACGATGTACTGACAGTTAATGAGAAAGTAAAAGTGCTGGTCATGCAGTCTATGTTTCCAGATAAAATTTCTCTCAGGTAATTTTGAACTGATTTAATAAAGTTTGCAAGGGTGTGTAATTGATGCATTTGAAACATCAATGCAACAACAAACTTGTTTCTTGTACTCATTAAAATGTGCTTTTTCAAGGTTAAGTTGCACCAACTTTGCCTCTAAACATATGAAGTTTTTTTTTTTTTTAATAATTAATTTCCTCCTCTGACAACACATTGAATTAACTTGCCCAAACCCTAACCATGTTTGGTAGATACAGAGTACAGCATGCTTTTGTTATGACAAGAGCTTGGTGAGAGAATATGATAAAGGGAAAAATTCAGTGTTTCCATGACTCAATTCCTTGGGTTTTCATTAACTAATGGAAGCAATGAATCAAATCATACATAATTGGGAGTCACACAACGACATTATTTCATCCAATCCTTACATTCTCCCAAAACTCTCATTGAAAACAAAGAATGAACTGAACTCTGCGATTAACCAAAAATAGCCTTAGTCATTGTAGTTTGGATTTATATCTCTCTGGTGCAGAGTTATGATACTAAAAGTATTTCCTTTCAAGTCTTGAGTTTTATTGATTAGCTGAACTATGTTGAGCTGCAAAGCACCTTTGACTTTCTGTTTTTTTCCCTTTTCCTGAATTGCAGTATTTCGGAGCTTGAAAGTGAGCCAGGCCTTTTTTTGAAAAACAAAGAGGTACAAAATTGCTTTCAGTGTTAAACCCAGCAGCCATATGCTGGTTTGAATGCTGGGATAGTATTCTTGTGCTGTGATAGTTTAATTAATTGATGTTTGTTGTCTATACTGTGGTGCAGAAAGTGTTTGCTGAAGCAGAAATGATGGCAAAGCAGTATAGACAAAAGCGACCTGCTATTGTAAATGTATCCAAGTTAGAAGCTCCTCCAGCCAGTTCTATACCCTTCAATAGTGAAGCAATGCTATACGCTAATTGGAAATGGTTCAGATTTGAAGAAGCATGAATGGATTGGATGGAATTCTTCGCATTTTCAGTTCGCTACCTGACTAAAGGGTTAGGGTGCAGGGACCATTGAAGTGTCTTTTCTACATAGCTTGTGTAAATGTAATCACCATATCTTATCTTGTTTATTACATATTATTCCATGGAAATTTTGAATATGCATACAATATTTTATTGAACAGTGTCTGCTCCATAAAGCACCAATGAAAAGGAAGTGCATGGGCACATTCACACACACAAAGTAAGCTCAGGAGCATCATTGTAGTCCCTTGAAAATGTCATCTGGCAGTACTTTGTTCTTCTATCTATTCATTCAAATGTGCAGTTGATGACTCCCATTTGAGCCTTGGATCACCTTTCTTGGAGAAACCAATGTGATCGGAGACTGGTTGGACTAGCATCAAATACCTGCAAAATATGCTGTCATCTTTTTACCTGTCCTTTTCAAGAGGTTTCCTTCATTTGCGCCTACTATCTGGGATGGCTATTAGCAGTAACATACAATTTGATGTTTGGTTTATACAAAAAATTGACATGAAAATAATAAAATTTTTAGTATCTGATTTATGTGAATGCCGTAGGGAACAGAACTATTATAACACTCTGGGTTCACCTAGAAAGATCTATTCTTAATATGCATACATACATATTTCGAGTAACCTATTAGTGATTCATTGTAAAACTGTTGACAAATTACCCGGAAAATAAAATAAAATTCCAAATCCTATTGGGCTGGCCTGTGGCCTGAAAAGATGTTGGGTCGGCCCTGCCCTCATGCCCAATGATCTTAAAAAACTTATGAGAAACCACATGTGGAGGCCTAGTTAAAGAATCATGTGGTAGGATTTATTTGATTCTCAACTTCAAGTAAATTACTACATTTCGTAAATAAGCGAGGAAATGAGTTTATTTTTAATAGAGAACAAAGTGTTTTCATCTGCGGAGGTGGTTTCTTTAGCATCCAGATTACAACGGACCAAGAAGACCGACCGATAATCTAGTAGAATTTGTGATTTGCCCAAGTAAATGAGAGTTTGCACATGACCAATGTTGTCCCATTATTATATTCAGGCTCTATTTCTTAGCGAATTGACATTATAAGGAGTAAGAATTAAAAAGCAAATCTCGAAGCAGACCACGGTATGAGGATGATTCTTATAGCTTTTGTACTTTCCCCCCCTAAAAAGGTAAAAGCTCCACTCATAGTCATGGGGTTTGTGTATCATGCATGATATGAGCTTTCATACGTTGTAATCCGTATGTTTGGCAACTCAACTAACTCCTTAACACTATGAAATCCATGAGATAGGTTTCCATGTCTAATTCCTTGAAGATAGATCATTCATTTTCATTAGTTATTAAAATTTCAGGTGAATGGGAGCTGTAAAGTAAACAAGCTCTGGTGGAAAATAATAAAAAGTTGAATTATTTATAATATGATAGAGTAACCAGCTAGACTAAAGTAAGAGATTACTCAAAATTTCCCATCATTTGAAGTAATAGTGTAGTGTTGATTACTTTTTTATTGTATTAAAATATGGCTTAGTAATTTGAATTTGATACTAAAGTGTTTAAAATGATTCAATATAGAACAAGGTTACATATTATACCATAAATAATTATCTGAAATGTTTTGAATCATATTTTACCTACTTGTGATAAGTATCCCGATAAGGGTGACAATTTAGCTAATATCTATAAGGATTTGCCCTACCCTATATCATATGAGGTAAAGTGGGATGGGTTCTTTTAAAATTAGGAGCGGGATGGAGATTTATTCAATCCACATCATCAGATGATATCGACATAGATATTGAGTTAAAACTTGTGTTTGCTCATGTTTGAGATTACATTCTTATATCAAATTTACTAGCTTTTAATTAGTCATTTCAAATATTTTGTTATGACAAATTTATGTTTTGCCTATGGCATGTTTATTAACAAGTCTAATTATGATTGGGTTTAGGGATGATAATGAAGTTTGAAGAAGAACATTACATTTTTATAATTTCTTAGAATTAGTGTTATTCTTGTAATATATTGATTTTATAGACACATTTATGAGTTGTGATGAAAGTATGTATTATTTCTACCAATTGATCCATTTTCTTTTATTATTATTATGGCTATGGATGTCCATGGCTAACACAACCCGCAAGGAAGGGGGGTGTGGTTTAGAAAATGATTTTTAATTATTTAACGCGAGATTACAGGATGGGAATGAGAATTACCTGTTAAATATGGGCACGGGATAATAAAACACCATCCACCCTATGCCATTGCAATCCTTACTGGCTTGAGCTTGAGGTCATTTATCAAGTAACTTCCATACAAAACATTTTACTTGCCATTTTTGAGCTTGAGTTTTAATTATATATATATATAATTGAATACTTTTGCGGAAACAGCCAAGTCACATTCGCAAGGCCTATGCTAGTAAAGTGTTAGAAAATATTAAGCATTAAATTTTGGTTAATCGTGTGACATAATTACCATAGCCGCATGCCAACCGTACATAGAGATGGGGCAAATGGAAACTGTGGGTCACAATATTATTATTATTATATTGGAAGATTTATCTTGAAGCATTTATCTGCTGTTCTCTCTTGAAATCAATTTCAATATTGCTGAGAAAAGTCCAGCAGTCCCACGTTAAGAACGAGGTACCCCTATGACGACTAGCGTTTTGGGGGCTCCATGCACTTTTATGATGAAGGTTAAGAAAGCTACCCTAAAGTTTCTGCACGCTGTAGGTGGAGTAGTTCGAATGGGGAACTATTGGTTTTTGGTTTTCACTTTTTTAATCACTCAAAAAAGGGTGCAACAAAAGAAAAAAAAAAAAAACTTTTAGGAATGCTTATATGGCAGTAATTGATAACCTTCTATTGAAATAATCATTGAAAAAAATAAAATGACCAAAATCCTTATAAAAATGCTGATTTCTTAGTCAAATAGATCGTATTTAAATATTTTCATTGTAATAGAAAAAAAAAAAAAAAAAGTGGCAAATGAAAGTTGAAACTTGTGCAACGACCCATGGGAGTTTCGAGCATGGTCGACTTAGACAATGCAATTAGAGTGGGGGGCAACGGCCACAGTTAAACCCACCAATCCTGGATGTTGAGACATCAGGCTGAGAATAGTCCGTGGAGGACATAGATTTTCGGAGGACCTTGAACTTGTCGGGCCTTATGGTTTCAAGTGCCAAGTGTTGGATAGACTTGGGCATAGGTAGGGTTTTGATCCTAATCCGTCATGAAACCAGCTAACCAGGGTTAAAATCGAGCAAGGCCTAACAAATTTGGTTCCAGACCCACACGAGGTCTCGCTGAGCACGCAGGTCCACACCCTAGACACATTAGGTGCCCACCAAGTCCAGAAAAAAAAAAAAGTAAAAAAATTAAAATATTTACTCATATAATATTAAAAATCTAAACTATTTTTATGTGACATAGAAAAATTTATTTTCCATTATTAATATTTCAGATATTATTATTATTATTATTATAAGAAATAAATATTCTTTAAAAATATGTCTAATTTAATATTTATAGATTTAATTAAAAGGAAATTGTCATCCCTTAACAATGTGAGAATAAAACTAATTTTTATTTTTCATCCTCTTTTCTAAGTTTTTGTCTTACATCACTGATATTACAACTCTATTTAGATGTAATTCTATATAAACAAATAGAAATTCTCTTAAATTTATTTTAAAAATGACTAAAATCTACATAGCTTTTAAGCACATGTATATGGTTAATTTTAAACCTATTTTTTTTAACTTGAGTAAATTAAAAAAAAAAATTGATTGTTACAATTCACCGGTCTACAACTTGAAGCCGTAACCCAATAAGTCTAAGGACCAACCATGGAACAAGACTTGACCAAATCGATCATTGTTCTCCATGTAGAGAATAGGACCTTACGAGGTCAAGTCTTATTCTAGGGCAGGTGAAATTCATGGATTTACATTACTAGTTTTTATTCTTTATTTCATTTTTATAATTATGTAATTAATATAATCAATTGGTCTTCTAGAGGTCAAGTGGAGTAATAGACGGTGTCTTTATTTTATTAGGAAAAAAAATTCACACATATGAATATTACTTCCGTTAGAAAAAAATATAGTGTCCAAAATAAATAAATTAATACTACTATCCTTAAATGAAAAAAATAACAAACTCATACATGTTAAATTAAAATGATTACTATTTCATCTTTTGTCAATTTCTACCCTCACTTTCTAATTCTTTCTAATCACATATTAGAACTCTTGGATCACTTAAAATTTTCTAGAATAATATAGATGTTCAAACATATGATTAAAGCGAAGCAAAACAAAAAGGTCAAGAATTAAGGAAAAATAAAGATGATGATTTCCTTAATCTAATGTTCATTTCAAATACTTTAAAGTAATTTTAAAATTTAAAAATACATAAAAAAAAATATTGAGCTAAATATGCCAATCATTGTTGCTATCACGAAGTCACCAATATCAGTCAGATGAAGTAATTGTCATGATCTCTCTTTGTTTTTTTCAATATTTTTTCACCATTTCCCGCTTTTGTTTGGTCATTTATTCGAACTTTAATATCATTCACGAATTTTTTGGACAGGAAAAGGTGGATAGCAATTGAAGAAAGACAAAGATGATAAATACTTACATTTAACTGATATAAATAGCTTTCTAAAAAGAGATAGTAACAATGATTGTGATATATATTTAATTATGAATATTTTATATATTTTAAAATTTTGCAAGAATTTTAAAGTGCTCTAGTATTGAAATAATTATCTTTCAAACTTCTTCATTCTATCTCACTCCAATTTTTTATTTAGATATTTAAATCATTCAAGAAATACTTAAGTGATGCAAAAGCACGAACATATGATTAAACAACAGGAGAATGTAGGGAGCAAAAAATAAGCTACTTAAACTCTTCCAGGATTAAATATCAATGTAAGCAGGATATGTAAATCAAATTAACCCTAAAATATTTGGTTATATATATATATATATATATATATATATGCAGTGCAGTGGCCAAAGCATGTTTACATAGTGTACATGTAAATGTTTGAAGCTGCAGGTTTGAGTCGCTTCTCACTTGTCCTTTTCTTTCCTTTGTTTTTACTGGTTACAGTTTTATTGATTACACTTTGCCAGCGGGAAGTACAAGGTCGGATTCCTTTTAGATTGAGCTCTTTTTTTTTTTTTTGTTTTTTTTTTTGAAATCCATTTTCCTATGTCGTACTCTTAAAAGCTTCGCATGTATGTACTCTTTAAGCCTCCTTATTCAATTAATTAATAATTTATTAGGATTGGAATGGACACCACTAATAAATTACTAGAAATTATTAAAATACTTTGGATCGATAAGTATTCCAAAACATTTATTAGTCTTACTTGTTAAAAACAATATAATTTGCAAAATTATTAGTCATAAAACGTCTCTCTCTCTCTCTCTCTCACACACACACATATATATATATAATAGTTTCTTAAATATTCTATTAGGAGATCCCTTTTATTTTTACAAATCATTAAGAATAAATGAATGAATAAACAAAAGATATAATAAAGCACTTAGCAACTAGCATCCATGGTATTCGAAATGTTATTATGGGCGAGTGTTTTATGTTCATAATTACAGCTCATGGAAATTTGTAGGCATACTTGTGCTCTAAAGTAAAGTGAAGGAGAAGTAAAATATGACCCCACACATAATGGAAAACTTAAAGAGGCCTGTGTTTGTTGTCATCATGTTCATAGGCTTCTTTAACTCTAGCCATCTCTCAAGAATCTTCCCACTCGGACTCGCAACTCCAATTTATTACTTCTCATTATCCTAAATAAGCTATGTACATATTTTACCTGTTTTAGATCAATAAAAATGTATCTACAGATAATAAGTACACGCGCACACACACACGGAAAACGTCTGGATGAAGCACCTTTACAGCTAATATTTGAATCCACGAGACTAGGAGATAGTCAAACTCACTCAATCTTTTATACAGGGTATAAAGGTCTTCAACAATACCTAATCTTAATTCCAATATTAAAAAACATATATATATACATACAGCGCCGCATCAACGTATACTACTTTGAACGAGTGGGTGCTCTCGAAAATTTTTTTAAATAATGTGATCCAATAATATGAAGTTATAGATCGGTTATTTAATTATCTAATTTATTGAATAATTATAATTCATTCTTAGTACAATTCATTCTTAAGTTGTTGCCTCCTAAGTATATGTGGACCATTCCAAATTAACAATAATATCATTAAAGATAAATGGAATGTTAGTGAATTGTCCGGTATACTCAAGAGGAAGTGAGACTGAAAAAAACAAGAAATTCGTCTTGCCAACCTTGTAGGTCTATGACCTAGTAAAGGACTTAATGTGAAATCTTATGAAGGCTTCTATTGAAGGCATGGGGACTTACTATTTGATTTTGGATATTGGTCATCATCTAGATTTGTTGCGGTTCCTTATGTACCTTCAGTTTCTAGGAAGTTGGTTTCTCCTTCAAAACTTGTTAGTTAAGTTTGGACATGAATGTTTTAGTTTGTTTAAGAATACTTCTTTAATTGGTTCCGATATTCTTAGTGTTGGATTGTATAAATTCAAACTTGAATTTTTTTTTTTTGGTTGAATCCCTACTTACTATTTATCATAATATTGGAATTAAGCATAGCATGCAAAATAAATTTTTTTCTTTCTTGTGGCATAAACGTTTATATCATATTTCTAAAGAAAGATCGAAAAGATTAGTAAGGGATGAAATCCATTCAAATTTGGATTTTACTAACTTTGGCATATGTGTGGATTACATTAAGGGTAAGCAAAACCAAACATAACAAGAATGGTTCTGCAAGAAGCACCTAGCTTCTTGAAATTATACACATTGATATACATGGGCTTTTTGATATTCCATCTTTTGGTGAACACAAAAAAAAAAAAGAATATTTTATCACTTTATTAATAATTTTTCACGTTATGGTTATATCCATTTACTTAGTGTAAAGTCTTAAGTAGTTACTGCTCTTGAGGCTTATGTTAATGAAGTTGAAAGGCAATTAAATAAAAAGGTGAAAATCACTAGGTTTTGATAGAGGTGGTGAATATTATAGGAAACATAATAAAGCAGGATAGTGTCTAAGTCTATTTGCAAAATTCACATTATAGGAAATTGGATTCTCAAACAATTAATGGTTGCCTATAAGTTACCAAATAAATCTAACTGGCATAGGTTGCACCCCATACCTGGGTTACCCTAAAGCAGTTCAGGCTAGTTGATAAAGCTTCACTCCCTAACATTAGGTTGGCTTATCCAGTCAAGTCTACTTAACCTAGTCAACTTAGGATAAAGACTAGCAGAGGTAGTTGAAGGTGATAACTACCCACAACTCCACAACCCAAAAATCTTAGAAGCGCTCAATGGAACATGCTCCACATCTTCAAGCCTTACCTGCTCTTCTATTTCCTCTATAAATACTAAGATTAGCCTCCAAATAAAAGGATCCAAAATCTTTACACCTCATGCTCCTTTATTGCGATCTTAAACTATTTTTTTACACAATCTAACTTGAGTATCAGAGTGACTACGTCGGATAGGCCCGACAACCCCCACCCCCCAATAGTTCATTTTTTTCTCTTCTATTTTAGGTCTCAAGCACTTAGCACATGATTTGCAAATAACATTGTCCTAATCATAGTCCGAGAATTATTAAAACTAGTAATGCTAGATTCATTGAAAATGGTGAAGTTAGTAAGAGTGACTAAAGATAAAACATAGATATTAAAGAGAAAAAGGTTGACCTCCATCTACCCTTAAGTGTACCTTCATCTACAAACATTCCAAGTTTAGTTCTAGTTGTCCAATAATGGTTTGATAACACAAACAACACTTGAATAATGAAATAGCCCATGATGAAACTAACTCACAATCATCTAATGTGAATGAACCACAAGGAATACCATTAAGAATGTCTCAAAGAGAAAGGAGAGTGGCTATTCCAGATGATTATGTGGTTTATTTGCAAGAACATGATTTTGATATAGGGATCAATAAAGATCCAGTTTCATTTTCATAGGCAATAGAAAGTGCTAAGTTTGATAAATAGATTTATGCCATGAAAGATGAGTTAAAATCCATAAAAAAGAATTAAGTCTAGGACCTCATTAAGTTACCAAAGAACTGTAAATGAGTTAGCTATAAGTGGTCGATATATAAGACAAAGCATGACTCAAGTGGCAACATTGAAGGATATAACGTTAAACTTGTTGCCAAGGGTTATACTCAAAAGGATAGTATTGGTTATAAAAAAGATATTTTCACTTGTCTAAAAGAAAGACTTCTTAAGAGTAATTATGGCTTTGGTGGCTCATTATGATTTAGAATTACACCAAATGGATTTGAAAATAACCTCTCTTTTTTTTTTTTTTAATGAAGATCTTAAAGAGGAAGTTTATAAGGACAAACCTAATGATTCCTCAATTGAAGGAAAGGGCCACATGGTATGTAAACTTAAGAAGTCGATATATAGACTTAAGCAAGCTTCCCGATAATGGTATATTAAGTTCAATGATACAACAACATCTTTTAATCTTTAAGAGAACACTGTTGACATGTGTATTTACTAAAAGATCAATGGTAGTAAGTTTATATTTTCAGTCTTACATGTTGATTACATCTTGCTTGTTGCTAATGATTCAGGCAAGTTATGAGAGACTAAAGATTTTCTCTCTAAGGATTTTGAAATGAAAGATATGGGAGAGGCATCTTATGTGGTAAGAATAGAAATATTCCATAATAGATCACAAGGATTGTTAGGATTGTCTTAGAAAGCTTATGTTAAAAAAGAGAACTCATCGAGTGCAAGGAGAAAAATAATGTAGAACATAAGATAATGGAATTTATTCCATGCGCTTCTGTTGTGGGAGTCTAATGTATGTGCAAACTTATACAAGGTCGGATAGTAGTTTTGCTATTGAGATGTTAGATAGATATCAAAGTAATCCCAAAATGGATCATTGGAAAGCTACAAAGAAAGTGTTGAGGTACTTGCAAAGAATAAATATTACATGCACATGAGTAAGAAATCCAATCAACTTAAAGTGATTGAATACTTAGATTCAGATTTTATTGGATGCCTTAACAGTAAAAAAGTCACTTTTCTTTCTTTTTCATTTATTTGAAGGAGCAGGTTCATGGAAAAGTGCTAAGTAGTCTATCATTACTTCATCCACTATGGAAGCAAAATTTTTAGCATGATGTTTTGAAGCTACAATTCATGCATTATGGCTACAGAACTTTATTTCGAGACTTGGTGTTGTCAAGACCATTACCAAGTCACTAACAATTATTATGATAATTCTACAACAGTTTTCTTCTCCAAGAATGACAAATACTCAAGGGTTGCTAAACATATGGAATTAAAATATTTTGCCATTAAGGAGGAGGTTTAGAAACAAAAAGTGTCTAATCAACGCATTTTGCAAAATATTGAAATCTAGGTAATTAAGTTGAATGAAAGGATTAGTTTTTGTTATGTGTGCTAATGATGGCAATATTAAGTGCAAATGTTGGTTGATTATGAGGCCAAGTGGAAGAGTTAGGAAATGTTTTAAACAGTGTGGCCTAATAATGAAAAGTTACTAATAATAGAAAGTTACTCTATAAATTAAGGTCAATTATTTAACTACTAATTTATGGAATAATTATAATTGTTTAAATATTAATAATTAACTTAGCAGCACTTAAAATTTAATCTGTTTATTCAATTAATTGATGGATGGATTAGATTAAAAGTTAAATAGATATAAATTGGTTCTCTACCTACCCATTAGGATTGCAAAAAAACTGTTTTTCTATCTAAAACTTTTGAAACATAGAAAGAGAGGGTCAAGGAAGAAGAAACCAATTTATATAAAAAGAAAGACTTGTTCATCCATTGTGACTATGAGATTGACACATCTTTTGCTTCAAGTAAGTCAATAATGTGAACATTATTTTGTTCAAGATCTTAAATTTATGATTTAGTTAAGTCCTAAAAAATTTAACATATGCAATATATTTTGCACTTTTGCCAGGAAACTATGGTGCCCAAAATACCCACACAAAAAGCCACTCTTTATATAATTTTTAATGTAATTAATATCGAGGTCTTGCTATTAGTTACATGATCCAACACTAGATAATAAGTTTAAAGAAAAAGTTTTAAGAATTGTCCGAACTAATTAGACACTTTACGATTAAGAGCGATGCTAGGTGGAATCACTTAAAAGTAATAGTACTAACGACACTATATTATTATTTTTGATAGTATATTTTATTGTTAATTTACTTTATTTTGATTGTTATTTAAGAATGATTATAATAATAAAAGAAATTTGTTCTACTGATATGGACATATATTTCTCATTAATTACCCGTAAAACTAAAATATGTTCACTTATATTATTATGCCAATAGTCTGCTCTGTCTCGATCGTGGGCATATATTACTCATTAATGAGTATTTAGATGGTGCAGTAGACATATATCATGGTGTAGATATCAATGCACATGGTGAATTAATTTATACGTCCATTTTAAGAAATGCCTAAAGAAAAGGAAAAGAAAAATTAGCGCAGATAGCATCATCTGGAAATACTAAATTGTATTGGAGGTGGTGGATGATCCTCGAACTGCTCAAAAGATATGATGCAATATAATTGCATTCCTTGCCACACTTCTCCATATATCAATCATGATTTTTGTATTATAAGGAACGACTGGTGGACAGCTAGCTAGCTTCGTACGTATTTCGAGTTTGTGAATGCAACTAAATTCATCCTTTATATTTGTTGCAAGGTCGTCCCACAAACCTGCCTTCTAGCTTATGCAAGTTACATAGATATAAATGGGTTATAGCACACTTGAAATGAATTTAGAAAAAACGATTTATTTTTTTTATTTTTTAGCTTGTGGGAAGCTTTTAAAATTCGGTCGCGCTACATAAATTGAAGCTTCAAATGCATTGTTACAAACTAATAGGAGGATTCATAAAGATTTAGAGACATATAAACGAACTTTCAAACTATAAATATTTTACCAACTCAAACGTGAATTCAGAAACTTTTTAAGATCCATAAACTTAAGCATATTTATGAAGTTGAAATAATTAAACCGTGAAAGAAGACATACTATTAATTTCACTTGAATATGCCTAACGTTTCTTTTTATTACATGTTGAATAATAAGTTTGAGCAATTAGTCTTTGTATATATCAAATTAAAAATTTGATGCCAAATGACATGATTTGGAATTAATATTCATAATATTTTTTTTAGGTTAATCAAATTATCCATCTTCTCCTCCTATTAAAAGAAAATTGTCACGCCCTGATGTTCATCAATACTCTTAATTTGTAGTGATAAGTGATGTTACGTAGTTTCACCAAGCGCAATACAAAAATGAATTAAAGAAATTATTTAAGGAATAAATTTTTAGAAATGAATAAATGAATCAAAATGTTTTAGTTATTTACTAGTATTTATCGCAATTTAGAAATGAAAAAATAACTACATTTAAAAAAAAAAAATCAAAATGCATAGGCCCCATAAATGAATTACTCATTATTTTTGGATTATAAATGATAAAATTACTCCCGTATACTTAAAATATAGACAATCAACATTGACGACGGTAAATTATTTATAGGAATTGAGATGCATTTAATTTTACCAATATGAAGACAATTTAAATTATATTAACAAATTACTTATGTAATTTGATTTTCCATAAATGAATGGTTAATCATTTTTTATTAATTAGCTATTATTTATTATGGTTTCTAATTAGTAAAATAATCATACATTTAAACAAACTAAAATTGAAAGAGTTTCATGAAATGGATAAACTGCATTGACAAATAATTTATAATAACTTATGGTCATATGGCTTATAAATAATAATTACTCTAATGACAATCGGAATTGATGCATTTACTTTTGATTTAAAACACAAATTATTTGTAGGAATTTAATCATACCATTAATAACAAATATAAGAACAACATAAACAAAAGTAACTGACGAAAATATAAAATGTGAAAAGGAAAAAGTAGATTGATACATATTTTTGCCTTAAATAGAAATGTTCAAACATTGTGTATGCAAAAAATAAAAACTTTGTAATTTATAAAACTTTCGTATTTTTACACCCTAATTGGTTCATTCTCCTTATTTAAAGGGGCCAACATAATATAAAAGAAAGTAAAAATTGCCAAAGTAAAACATATTTATTGATATATTGGAATCAATCTTTAATTGCTTGTGAGATAAGCAATATATAATTTGAGGGGGTCATTGAATAAATTTACTGATAAAATGTTAACTTCTAGAGTGTAATACCAAAATCAATCTATTGTGTTATAACATTACAAATGACTAATATGCCGATTTACAATGTATGAGAATACTTCAATATTGTGGCTTTATGTTTGACAAATTATATATTCATTGATCCCATTTATGTATATGATTCAAGTTAGTCTCATCCATGTATAAGATTAAGGTTAAAAACTTCATATAGTCTATATTCCCCTTATTGATATTTGTAACTTTAGTATTATTTTATTGTATTTTATTTTAATAAGTAATGTTTTTCATTTTCAATTTTTCATATTTTTAAGAAATTTTGTGTGCATTAAATGTGCAAGGAGTTTTAAAACTTCTATGTCTTTGTCTTTTTTTCTTTTTCTTTTTCTTTTTAATTTTCTTTTCATGTAAGAGGAGAAGCATTGTTGCATATTCATTGATTCAAGTAATAATTAAGGGATAGAATAAAGTGAAACATGTTAATGAAGTTATTGTACTTTTTTTTTTTAATTATCATTATTGGCATATGCACAAGTGCATTTGTCATAGACTACTTCCCCAAGCCCATCCTCTTTTATAATATAGTGTAAAAGCTCATTTTATGTAAAGCTCACGATTAAGGCCTACTCCATTTCTAAGGATCTTCTAAAACAGTCCAAAAACTTGATAGGTGGGAGTAGTTAGGATAGTTAGGTAAGATTGGATCATAGCCATTAGATCAGATAGATCTTTGTCATTCATTGATGGAGGCCTCTTATATATAAGGAAAAGTCCCCCTCATTTGTAAACTATTAAGAAATATAAATATTATTCTTATTCCAAAGTGTCTCTTATTATCTAAAGACTTTTTCTTTAATAAGCATATTCTTATGTTTTCTGGATAGGAAGATGACTTAGAATCTCTACAAAGAGCCTAGGGAGTCTAAGTGCCGCATGTAACAGCCTTGGAAGCATTTCGTATGTAACATTTGGTATCAAAGCAAGTTCTTCGAAGAAATAGGGGGGGAAGCTTGTGTCTGAGTACATCGAAACCCCTATGACTCCTTGGTAGATGAGTATTCTCTTCAAGGAAAGTCCTAAGGAGGTAGAGCCTCCATGGAAGCTAAGATGGCTAAGGTGGAGCTAGTCATGGCTAACATAGTAGATCATGTTCAGGGAGTTAAAGAAGGCTTGGAGAAGCAAGAGAAGGAGCTAACAAACAAGATACCGATGGCCTTGAATTGAGCCTCAGGTGATTTGTAGAAAAAGGATGCTACCTTCGAAGGGATGGTTAAATCCTTAAGAAAGGAGCTAGAGGAGTTAAGGGGTTGGTTTTAGCAATGCATTGAGGCTAGATATGGACTAGCCCATGTAAGGGTGACAACCTGGGTAAAGGTACCCAAACTTAAGTTTTTCAATTAGTTCAAGAATGTAAAGGAGATAGACAACTTTCTTTAGAGCCTAAAATAGTACTTTGATGCAATCGAGGTGCTAGGTGATGCATCAAGGCTAAGATTGGCTCCCATATTCCTGGATGATATGGCCACCCTAAGGTGGATGAGACGGTCTAATGTAGTTAGGTAGAGAGTTGGAGCAATTAAGACCTAGATTGAGTTCAAAGCCAAGTTGAGGATCTGGTTTTATCCAAGCAGTGTTGAGTAGGAGACTTGAGAAAAATTGAGGCAGTTGAAACATAAGGAATCTATTTCGTAGTATGTGTGAGAGTTCCTAAAGTTGCTATTAGAGATTCTCGACATTAGTGATAAGGATGTTAAGTTCACCTTCTATGATAATCGATAAGGGTAGGCCCAAATAGAGTTGAAAAGGCATAAAGTCTAAACCTTGGCCTAAGCTATGACTACTACTGAAAGTCTTATAGAGTTTAAGTCCAGCAATCGACCTAGGAGGGAAAGAATGGGGGGGTAGCCATGGACTAGGTGAGGGAGCCCAATTAGAGAGGGACTCAAGTCTAAGAAGAAATGATAGTGGATGGGCACAAAGGGGTAGAGTTTCTATGGAAAAGATGGGCACAAAGGAAGAGGATACTTAAGCCGATCATTAGCTTGAGACATTGAAGTGATTGGGCTCCATACTAAGTAAGCCCACTAGGGAACTCTGAAGCTTAATGTATATAAAAGCAATTGTTGTAGACAGAATGATGAGCGCCTTAGTAGATATGGGAGCAACGAACATCTTTATCTCTAAAGATGTACCCAAGAAGTTGGGTCTCAAGATATAAAAAGGCATGGGGAGATTGAAGATGGTGAACTCATATAAAGTTTTTATAATTGGGGTAGTCCAGGATATTGACTTCCAAATGGGCCTAATTGGGCTCATTGAAGCTTCTATAAGAGTCTGAACACTTGATGGGTAGGAGTGGTTGGAATAGTTAAGTAGGACTGGGTCATAACAATTAAATCAGATAAATCTTGGCTATCAATTGATGGATGCCTCTTATATATAAGGGAGAGTCTTCTTAATTTATAAACTATCCAGAATAGAAATATCATTTTTACTGTCTCAATTCTCTAAAGACTTTCTCTTTAATAAATGTGTTTTTATGTATTATAGATAGAAAGATTGATTTAGTCTCTTTACAGAGAGTCTGGAGAGTATAAGTGCTGCATGTGACAGTCCTAAAAGCATTCCACACTTGACACATTATCTAATTGTTATATACAAATCAAATACTTTTTCTAACCACTTAAAAAATGAGCATATCCTCACAAGTCGAAATGTCACAGTTTATAGGGCCAAAATAGTTTACCATTTCATGGAAATAGAGTAAAACAAATATGTCTAAATGAAATTAAAAATATGTAAAATTAAATGGAGACTCCACCACTTATTTTAGAAGCTTTTGTTTTTTGCCCCCTTTAAGTAATACGGTTTGATTACGTTGAAATCAATTTATTCCTATGATATTAGGTCGAACTGCATTACAAGAAAAATAAATAAATAAATACACGTCTCGATTCGATTTGGTAAGAGTCCCCATAGTTTTATTTTTATTTGCTTGACCTTGGTTTTGCATTGAAAATCGAGTGAAAAACCTTTATAATAGCTTATATTCTCTATTTGATTAGTAATAGCAATCTCTCAGTTATTTGTTTTTTCCTTTTTGTTCATATTTAGGTTAAAGTTTTCATGTAGAATACTGTATATGCATCTTTTTCTGAAATTTCTCTCTATTCTTAATTCAATTCACTTATACATATTTGAGATTATAGTTTTCACCGCGGAATTTATTACTCTTTAACTTTTGCCCTATCCCTATGTGCTTGTACTTCAAATTTCAAGGACCCCCTCTGGCTTTCTACATATAATGACATCTAGATGTACGTAAAATTAACTTCGCATCGAATCTATGGGATTGCTAGAATCCGAAGACATTTGTAAACTTTTGTCTCCACTTAAAAGCTGCAATTATTAAACAACAAACACCCACAGTAGTTAGGGTTTTGCATCATCCATTATTATATTTGAGGGATCATGATAAAATCATTAACTAAAATTTGTATGATTTTTCATTTTTTTTATATAAAGTTTTAAATCATTAAGTGTTATCTAGTCCAAATTTTATTCATTAAATTTTATACTTAAAGTTTGATATTATTAAATAGTATATCTAATTGAATTTTTTACATATTCAATCTTGTTTAAAATTATAATGTGGTAAACATTTATTAGTTCAAAGAATAAATGTAAGTGATTAAAGGCAAGATAACGATTTTAATAAATAAAAGTTCGATCACATTTAAAAATTTCAAAATTTAAATGTAAAATTAAAAGAAAACGCTTCCATTCAATGAAAGATTATGATATTATATTTTTATTCAAACAAATAACTAAAGGGCATCATAGACGTCCTGAATTAAGGACTTATGTTTCCTTTTGGCGTCAAGAACTAGAAAGCCTGATTCCTAACTTATGAGGGCATTATTCAAATTCTTTGCAATCAAAGTAAGATTGATGTTATCGAAATAATGAACGGCCAAATCATTTCTTTTCAATTTCTTATGAAACTTTTAGTCGAGCAAATTAATAACATTAAAGATGTGTCCTGCGCGGCTGAAAGAGTGAAAATGCAGTTAAGAGAAAACCCTAATCGTGAAATGTGCCTTTATATTCCAAATAAAAAAATATACAATTGTATCTTAATCTCTCTCATGTGCCCTGGACAATATCTTTTTCTCCACTCCCAAAATAAACCCACCACCTCCTCCTCGGTAACCATATCAGCCCATCTAAATATTTTAACTTTCACCACCTTAGAAAGTAGAAACGCAGAACAGGACAGTAAAAATAAGATATTTACGTATTGAATTAACCCTAGCAACAGATGCTCCCATAGAAGTTCCCCTATATCCATGCCACACTCCACACACACCTTTGAGCCCTAAACTTTATAATATGGAGTTAGGCCACGTTAGGGTTTAAATTAAATAGTTAATGAATTAAGAATTGAATATCTTTATCGTATAAAATATGCGGAGGGAGATAAGGACATTGAATTGGGTTGCTTGTATCCTACAAGCCCTTTTAACTTTCACAATCTCCTATGTTGCCTGCCTCTAATTAACATCAAAGACTTACTCCCTTCCCTAGGAGGAATTCTGCCAAATTTGCCACCACCTCCCAATGGTTCTCTGAAATTTTTTATCACATCCGTACCCAGTTGGGCTACTCCAAAACACTATAATCATTTGATTAATAGAAAATGATGGAGTTCCAATTGTCTGCAGTCTGCACCTTAACCCAGTTTAATGGAAATCCATATTGAGGGCGTAGTCGATACTTGATTGAATATTCGGAATCGGTTCGAACAGGATGATTGCTGAGATTAGACCATATTAAGTCTTAACTTTTACCAACTCTTGTCTGTAGATACGGAAGTTTTAGATCGATAAATTATTATTATGCAATATATATATATATAAAGAAAGAGAGAAAATAGGCCGAAAGACCCCAAACAATAATCTAAAGTTAGGAGTAAATCAGTGAATCTATCCTAAACTTCTTATATATATATAGATAGCTAACTCTCCTCTTGTAAAAAACCTGGAGGGTCATTGATTGAAGCACATTCTCGTGCTCTCTCCCTACCCTTGGTGCCAACAACACCTCCCTCTTTGTTACTGCAGAATTTTTCCAACGAATTTTTAAGGTAATAAATCTGACAATTAAGAGTATTTGCCCTAGTTCTTGATTAAGGTTTTAGATCAATATCTATTCAGCATTGTTGTTCACTGATCTTCAACGGGTGATTTAAGACCTAAAACATGTAAGGCACAATAAGCTATGAGGATACCAAAGCTATTTTCGACTACTTCGATATTCAAGTTAGTGTTTTGAGAAATAGGGATAAAGGTAGCATAATGATAGCTATAGAGCAATAGTTTTCGAATCCTTTACTTGGAGACTTGTCCTAGTATTTATAGAGGATCCAAATGTGCAGTTAAGGTAGGTAGATGACCTACTAAGTGGCTCCAACATTTTAGCAAAGTGGAGTCATTAGCAATTATAGACCTCAACTAGCCAAATTGTTCTTGTTTGTTCTTATCTAGATTGCTTGAACCTTGCTGACCTAATCCAATCGAGTTGACTTGGTTTGGGGGGGGTGGGGGAGGGGGGGGCAACTTATTGGTAACAACTTGGAATGTTTGAGGTTGACCTAGACATGGGGGCTTAAGCCCAAAATGGCCTATCAACATTTACCCTTCACTCTAGGGGGCTTAAGCCCAAAATGGCCTATCAACATTTACCCTTCACTCTACTTTCTTTGGTGACTAGTTGGCAAAGATAGTTAGTGTAAGCAAGACATCCATGTTCTTAGGTCAAATGGAGTTAGGTGTAACCTCTTTAAGCTCTAAAATCTTAAGGATAAGGGAGTGGGAGGATCTAAGTGGAGCGACCTAGTAGGCAAGGTTGTTCGAGCTAGACCCTTATGCTATCGTTGATGTTTTTTCATCAAGGTGGATGAGATTTTAACAAATCCCTTTCATGCTTCGTGATGGTACTTTAGAGGGTAATTAGCTAAGCAGTTAAAGAGTTGAGTTGTGTTTTTACTTTTGCCCCATGAACTGAGTTCAAGGGGTTATAATTTGTTCACTAAGGTAATCTGTTGTTAATGTGAGTTGTGAATTTGAAGCATTGGCTTCTTTGAGAAGCTTTAATTCAATTTGTCTAGTGCACATGAATTTTAGCGCATTTAATGCCAAGGATGCATGCTATCAGACTAACAAGACGTCAACTATATAGCAGTTACATACAAAAAGATTTAGGCTATTCATTCTCACTGCAGGGTACGTAGGAAGATTTGGTCAGTAGACGTTATGTTAATTCCTTTCTTCGATATCCATTGCTTCGAGTGCTAGGCACACCTATAAATACATGATCTTTAGGAGAGAGAGAACACTTTTACACTCTAAATTTATGAATTCCCTCATCTTCTTCATTTCCTTTCCTTTTTGAAGTTTTCTTTCACTCAATTGCTCTAAAAAAATCCCAGTTTTCATCTTCAAAAATCTGCTAAAGGTAAGAATGGAGGATTTGGCATCCTCTTTATCACAAACCCTTAAAAGTAATGCTAGAATGGCTCTCATGGCTCAAGATGCCCAGGGGGTTATTCCCCCCCTTATGGCGGGGCGACTAATCCTGAAGCACAGTCTTCTAGCGTAGCAATGGAGGTAAATAGGCTAATGCTGGTCAAAGAGCTTCTTGTAGATGTCTACCTTAATAATAGGGCAAATAGAAAATCCCTAATCCCCTTATATATTAGAGTGGTGTAAGGTGGCAACGAGCCGAATAGTATCGCCAGTAAATTGTCTAACTCTAATGTGACAAGTCTAAGGTTATACTTTAATCTACTTCTAGAAGGGTAGCATGTCTAGAAACTAAAGGAGCTCGACCGATGTTGCTTTGATGGGAGGCAATCAATTTTGCCTATATTATAAACACTTTGAGTTTAACCTTAGACTGCCCTTCACCTCATTCCAAAAGGCCTTTTTCAACCACCATCAATTGAATCCCTATCAGCTCATCCCAAGTTTCTATCAAATTTTGGTTACCTTTGAGATACTGTGCCATAACTTGCAATTAAGGCTAACCCCTTCACTCTTTAGATACTTCTTCACCATTAAAAAGAATGGGTTAGCCGTGGGTTAGTATTATTTAACTTGCTAACCTCAAAGGAAGCTATTTAAAGGATCAACTTCCTCTATTTATGGTTGGAAGGACAAGTTTATGATGATCAAATTTGATCACAACATGGACTTTTGGATAACCTGGGTTAAGCCAATCATGGTGGGCCCACTAAAGCTCATGAATAATGATCAATGGGTGGAAAACTTCTCATAAAGGTAAATGAGCTATCGTAGTCATTTCCCATAACACTAAGGTGGTAGTGGAGAGTCAATTTAGCATAGGGGCCATTCTTGCAAAGAGGGGCGAGATCATACCTTTAAGGGAAAGAGAAGAGAGAGAAGAAGTTAAAGATAGATATAAGGAGGCCAACAAAGGTATTCCTCATTAACATCATCATGTTGGAGTGGACTAGCTAAAGAGGAGTTAGTCATCTTCTAGAATTAAGAGAATAGTTACCCCTAAACGCTCATACTTGGCATAATGCCTAATTTTCTTTCCCTTTTCATTAAACTTTCTTTGCTTTTCTTTTTTTTTTTTCTCCCCTAACATGCTTTTTCCCTCTTTTTATAAATATAGAGCTCAAAAAAGACAATCCTAATCAACTTATTGCCTAATGTAAGGTAGTGGTAGTTCTTGCGAAGAGGGGGAAGTAATTTGCCCATCCTAGAAAGAGAACCCCTCCTCATTCTAAAGAGAAAGGAATCACCATTGATGAGCCTAAGGTTATCCAAGAGAATTCGACTACTATTGATCCTACCATGACAAGGAAGTAGAAAGAGATCACCATTGCCGAGCCTAAGGTTGTCCAAGAGAATTCGACTGCTGTTGATCCCACCGTGACAAGGAAGTAGAAAGAGATAATGCTTAAACCATTAAAGTCCAAGAAGAGGGGGTGAGATGAGGGAACTAGAATAACTTAGTAAGGCTAATTGGTTATTTTAGATGAGGAGAATGTAGTGGAGTATACTTCTGCCTAATTGGCTCAAAGAAGGAGGCAAAAGAGGGAGGTACCCAAAGAGGGGCCACAAACTAAGGAAGTAGAGCACCTCAGGGTTCTCACTCTCTTTTGACCTCTTCTTGTGCCTAATCAATGAACCTTGCTATGCTAACTTATGGGTCGCAGTATATCCCCATGTAGGATGTTTGCTTAAGGAATAAAGGCATGGGAACAACGAGTTGTCCTACAAAGTTATGATAAACATTGTCCTTCCAAAGAACCAACCCAATAATGAGACTCTATGATGAAATCCATGATGAGAGCCAACCCGGAAGAAGAAATGTAGATCCTCTTGAAGTGCCACCTGGATCGATCACAAGAAATCGAGTGAAACGATTCGAGGAAGCACTTAACGGGTTGATAAAGGTTGTCCATGAAGCCGGAAAGGATTAGAGCAATCATGAAGTTGGAACGGATTGGAACAACCATGGGAAGACCCTTACTCTTATACAAGTTATACCGGATACGGGGTGAAGAAGGCGTGTATTTACAAGGTACGGTCGTGTAGGAATCTCAAAGTTACACAAAATCATACATGGTCATATACACGGCCAAAGGCACGGCCGTGTATGAAGTCAAGCAAATCCACAGAAAGATACACGACCAGAAGTACACGGTCGTGTATATTGCCAGAATTTGCACAGAAAAGTACACAACCAAAGTACACGGTCGTGTACACGGCCGTGTATCTCCCCGACGCCAGCCTTTTGTGTTGTTTTGTTATTTTACGCACTTATTGAAGTGACGTCGTTTTGGACTTGTATTTTTACGAATTGTAACCCTAGTATAAAGCTCTTAGGGTTTAGAATAGAGATAGAATATACATCTTTGAACATTAAACACTTTTGAGAAGCACCTCTCTTGGTTCTTCAAGAACTAAATCGAACTTATCAGATTAATTTCCGTGGTGTTCATCCCGACTTATCAATCGGTCTTTCATCCTGATTATGGCATCTTCATTTTATACCAAGGTTCTTGTCTCGCTTATAGACAACGGGTTGCGGTTTCCACTTTAGGTGTTTGGGCGTCTTAGGCAACAAATTCCGAACGTATTGGTATTGGGTTTCGTCACGGGTTGGCGTAGTTCGTATCAGTTTGGTATCAGAGCTTAGGTTTGTCAAAACATCAAGTTCGGTTTGAGGAAGGTAACATCAAAACCCTAACTCCAATCGTTCATATCCATTGTTAGCATTCAATTTTGTAATATTAATTGTCTTTTGATAGTGTAGTATCTACTAGTCGATTGTTAAAAAAAAAAAAAGAAGAGAAAAGAAAAGAAAGACAAGAGAAACATGATCAAAAGCAAAAACAGAGACAAAAAAAAAAATTCGAATAGAAAAATAGAGGAAAAATTTACGAACCCTAGAGTTGTTTTGAATTCTACGGAAGGGAATTGGTGTAGTTCAGGTTAGTTCCAAGAGAATTGAGAAGAGGAATTGGTGAGTTGATATCATCATTGTTTGTGAGAATACACGAGTGACTCTGTGATATCATCATTTGAGCGAAACACGTAAGGGAGTGTATCGTGAGGTTTAATTTTATATATATTTATGTTAGTACTAATCTTTTCTACAAGGACAATGTCGAGACAACATTCTCCTGACGGTGAGAGGAGAAGGTTTGATGCTAGGTTAGTAATTGAGGTGTTGAGGGGTGAAATGAAGAGGATGTTCCAAGAGGGAATGGAACAAATTCATGAGACGGTAGAGCAAAGACTAGAGCAATCCACAAACGTATTCCAAGGGCGTAAGAGAGAGAGTCGTTCTAGGAGAGTACCGAGGGGTGGAGATGAAATGTCGGATGATGACTTTGATGAGCCTTCTATCGGGAGTTATAGAGGTTATAGTGGTCGGAATAGAGGAACTAGGGATTGGGAAGATAGAGGAGATAGGAATAGAGAGGATGATCAATTGAGTAGCATAAAGATGAAGATTCCTCCTTTCCAAGGGAAGAATGATCCTGAGGCGTACTTAGAGTGGGAGAAAAAGGTAGAGATGGCGTTTGATTGTCACAACTATAGTGGGAGAAAGAAAGTAAAACTTGCTGCCATTGAGTTTTCGGATTATGCTATAATGTGGTGGGATCAACTAATGTTGAATAGGAGAAGGAGTGGCGAGCCACCTATTGAGTCTTGGGAAGAGATGAAAAGAGTGATGAAGAAGCAGTTTGTGCCTGTGTATTACTATCGTGAATTGCACAACAAGTTGCAAACTCTGAGGAAGGGAAGTCGAAGTGTAGATGAGTATTTCAAGGAGATGGAAGTCACTATGATTAGGGCGAATGTAGAGGAGGATAGAGAGGCTACAATGGCTAGGTTTCTTGCTGGGTTGAATAGAGAAATCCAAAATGTGGTTGAATTGCAGCATTATGTAGAATTGGAGGATATGGTTCACATGGCTATAAAGGTTGAGAACTAGCACAAGAGGAAAGGTAGTAGTAATGCACGGTTTCCACAGGGTAATGGTTCATTCACTTGGAAGACCAACCAATGGAAGAAAGAAGAAAAACCTTTACCCACCAAACCAAAAGGGGAGCTGAGGCAAGCGGGTTCTACTCCTGGTAACCAAGGTAACCCTGATTCTTCTACTTCTAGAAATCGTGACATTAGATGTTTTAAATGCCAAGGTAGAGGCCATATTGCTAGTCAAAGTCCAAATAGGCGTATGATGATTTTGCGTGATGATGGAGAGTATGAGACTGAGGGGGATAGTGAAGAAGATGATATGCCTCCATTAGAGGATGCTAGTGATGATGAGGAGCCTGCAATGGGAAGGCTAGTGGCAGTAGTGAAGCGAGCTTTGAATGTGCAGGTGAAGGAAGAAGAGGAGGTGCAAAGAGAGAATGTATTTCATACTAGATGTTATCTAGGAGATCATATTTGCAGCTTGATCATTGATGGAGGAAGTTGCACCAATGTAGTGAGCAATTTTATTGTTGAGAGGCTGAGGCTCAAAACTGTTAGACACCCTAGTCCATATAAATTGCAGTGGTTGAATGATAGTGGAGAGACTAAGGTGAGTAAGCAAGCATTGATTGGTTTCCGCATTGGTAGATATGAGGATGAGGTGTTATGTGATGTAGTGCCAATGCAAGCATGTCATGTGTTGTTGGGGAGGCCATGGCAATTTGATAGGAAGGTTGTTCATGATGGCTTTTCTAACAAGTATACGCTTGTTCACCAAGGGAAAAGCTTTAATCTTAAACAGTTAACACCCAAACAAGTGTATGAGGACCAGTTGCAGCTACAACAGTCTTTTGCAAAACATAAGGTGAGTGAAAAGCAGAGTGAGAGTGAGAGAGCAAAAGACAATGAGAAGAAAAAGGAATATAAGAGTCAAGATCAAAAGGAAAAGGAGAGGAAGGCTGGAAAGAGTGTGAGAGACCAAGTTGAAGGGGAATCAACTTTGGTGGTGAGTGAAAAGGAGAGGGCAGCCTTGCAAAAGGAGAGTTGTGTGGCAAGAGTGAGTGTAGTAAGAAGAGCATTAGTGATGAGGCAACCTATGTTGTTGTTGGTTTTTAAAGAAACGTGTTTGACTACTAACGACCTATCTAACTCTTTTCCTAGTGTGGTTGTGTCTCTTGTGCAGGACTTTGAAGATGTCTTCCCTGAGGAGATTCCAAAGGGATTACCACCTATTCGTGGTATTGAGCACCAGATTGACCTTGTACCCGGAGCATTGATTCCAAGCAAGCCAGCTTATAGGAGTAATCCGGAGGAGACAAAGGAACTCCAAAGGCAGGTCGATGAATTAATGGAGAAGGGGTACGTAAGAGAAAGCATGAGTCCATGTGCAGTGCTTGTGATTTTGGTGCCTAAAAAGGATGGGACATGGAGAATGTGTGTTGACTGCCACGCCATCAACAACATCACGGTAAAGTATCGTCATCCCATTCCTCGCTTAGATTTCTTCTTAGATGGGTTATATGAGTCTAGTGTCATTCCTCATGAGCCTTGGATAGACATTTCCATAGATTTTGTGTTAGGATTACCAAGGCCTAGGCATGGTCAAGATTATATTTTTGTGGTTATGGATAGGATTCCTAAAATGGTTCATTTCATTCCTTGTCATAAAACTGATGATGCTATACACATTGTTGATGTGTTCTTTAGAGAGGTAGTGCATCCGCATGGTATACCTAGGAGCTTTGTTAGTGATTGGGATGTGAAAATTTTGAGTCATTTTTGGAGAGTATTGTGGGAAAAATTAGGAACTAAGTTATTGTTTTTGACTATCTGTCACCCACAAACTGATGGGCAAACTAAGGTGGTTAACAGGACTTTAATTCAATTGTTGAGGGCAATCATAGAGAAGAACATTAGGACTTGGGAGGATTGCCTACCATTTGTGGAGTTTGCATATAATAGGGCTTTACATAGTACTACTCAATGTTCACCAGTTGAGATTGTGTATGGTTTTAACCCTCTGAATCCTAATTATTTATTACTATTGCCACCTAACAAGTTTGTGAGTTTTGATGCTGATTCTAAGGCAGATTTCATGAGAAAGCTACATGCACAAGTAAAGAGTATGATTGAAAAACAAAATGCCAGGGTCGCTTCAAGGGTGAACAAGGGCAAGAGACCCAAGATTTTTCAGCCTAGAGATTGGGTTTGGGTGCATTTTCGCAAGGAGAGGTTTCCATTGCAGAGAAGATCCAAGTTGAACCCTTGGGGAGACGGTCCATTTCCGATGCTTGAGAGAATCAATGATAATGCATACAAGAAAGATTTCCCAAGTGAGTCTCTAGTAAGTGTCACGTTTAATGTTACTGATCTGAGTCCATTTCATGTAGGCAATGATTTGAGGACAAATCCTTTTCAAGAGGAGGGGAATGATGAGATCCATGATGAGAGCCAAGCCAGAAGAAGAAATGTGGATCCTCTTGAAGTGCCGCCTGGACCGATCACAAGAAATCGAGCGAAACGATTCGAGGAAGCACTTAACGGGTTGATAAAGGTTGTCCATGAAGCCGGAAAGGATTGGAGCAATCATGAAGTTAGAACGAATTAGAACAACCATGGGAAGACCCTTGCTCTTGTACAAGTTATACCAGATACAGGGTGAAGAGGGCGTGTATTTACAAGGCACAGCCGTGTAGGAATCTCAAAGTTACACAAAATCATACATGGAGTCAAGCAAATCCACAGAAAGATACACGACCAGAAGTACACGATCGTGTATGTTGCTAGAATTTGCACAGAAAAGTACACGGCCAAAGTACACGGTCGTGTACACGGCCGTGTATCTCCCCGACGCTGGCCTTTTGTGTTGTTTTGTTATTTTACGCACTTATTGAAGTGACATCGTTTTGGACTTGTATTTTTACGAATTGTAACCCTAGTATAAAGCTCTTAGGGTTTAGAATAGAGATAAAATATACATCTTTGAACATTAAACACTTTTGAGAGGCACCTCTCTTGGTTCTTCAAGAACTAAATCGATCTTATCGGATTAATTTCCGTGGCGTTCATCCCGACTTATCAATCGGTCTTTCATCCCGATTGTGGCATCTTCATTTTATACCAAGGTTCTTGTCTCGCTTATAGACAACGGGTCGCGGTTTCCACTTTAGGTGTTTGGGCGTCTTAGGCAACGAATTCCGAACGTATTGGTATTGGGTTTCGTCACAAGTTAGCGTGGTTCGTATCACTCTATGCAGCACACTAACTTTCATATTTGTATAAGGGTTGCTTTGCAATAGGATATATGAGGTATGTCACTAACTCTCCCCTGTGGTTCACATAGTTTTTCATCTTAATCTCATATATGTGTTTTTGCTATTTTTAGGCAAACACCTCAGTGGTGATGGCCCTAAGGGTGTTGAGGGAAGAAAAGGGGAAGGTACGTGCTCAAAGCTCTTAATTTAATGCCTTATGATAGGAATTGCAAGCTCTTTAACTAGTTAGACATCTCTTATAGAGGGCTTGGGATGCAAAATGTAGAGGTGGAAGCCTAGAAGAAGGTAGCCACCCTAGAGATATAGATGGTGGTGGCTAAGGAGAAGGAGGTTCTAGATGGAAGAGTTGGCATGTTGATGGGGCATCATGGTGTGGCTCAAGGGGAGATTACTATCTTGAGATCATTGGTTAGCTCCTTCAATGATAAGGAGATAGAGTATAAAGCTAAAATTAGCTAGCTCAAGGATGACCTAAGGCACCACTAGGCGTAAATTGAAGAGTTCAAGCAAAATGTAGCTGTAAAGGCAAATGATCTCAAGCAAAGGGTCTTCAATGACATCATGGCCAGCCAAGAATGGCTTAAAATGCAGGGTGTTACAATGATGGAATTAAGGTAGCTAGGAGGTCAATTCTAAAGCATTATCCTGACCTTAATTTGGACTTCCTAGATTCCCCATAAGACAATCCTATAGACTCCAAGGCCCCTCCAAAAGAAACCATGGATGATATTGTAAGGGTGGAGGTGGATGGGGAGGAAGTGCCTATTTGGAAGGTTGATGAAGTGCCTCTACCTCTAAGCTCTACTCCCCTTGAGGACCCTACCTCTACAACTGAATCAAGGCCTTCTAAGTTAAAAAGGCTAGATTAGAATGCCCAGGCACCAAATGCTTCAACAAATCTACCTCTGACATAGGACACTTAATGCTACTCATTTTCCTTTTCTCTTACCTTCCTTTGAATTTTCCTTAAATTCTTGTAATCTCTTTAATTGGATGCTGACCTAAACAATGCATATCCTTGATTTGAACTAAATGAATGAAGTTGTTTCCCCCCTTCCCCATTTCTTGATTTACTGCTTTAGTTTACGCTTTTCTTCACTTTCTTTTAATTTTTAAAGATAGCATGAGGTTCGTTGACCTAAGCTAAACTAGGTGGGTTCCTTGGCAAACTTATGGTGATTAAGGATAGCTTTTCCCTATTATGATACTTTAGATATTTAGACCTAGTCTTAATCGACAAAGTATCCTACTTTAGTCAAATTAAGGTTTTTGTTTAACATGGTGTAATGAGTCCAGGTCATCCCATTCACTAGGTGAGGATTTACCCATTCACCTTTAAGGCTAAGGTAGTTTGTTTACTTTGGAAGAGGCTAGGAAATAAAGCCTATTTACCTTAAGCAAGGTAAGGACTTAGAGTTCATTAGTTGTAATGGTATAACCGAGCTAACTATATTATAAATGTTTTGAATAGTAAAATGGTAAGGAGAAACACGTGTGAAAATTTGAAAATTTCCATTATATACATAGAAATTACATTTTGGAGCTCATTTAAAATATGGCCTAAGGTTATCAGCGTTCCATGTTCTTAGAATGGGCAAACCCTAAGTTGCTCTAGCATATATGTATTGTACCCCACATCCTCTCTAACTCTAACTTGGTCTTCTCCATTAGCTACTAGCTTCCCTTATCCTTCCCTGGAACTTATGGCCTTGAGCTTTTTGCACACTAAGTTGCTAGGTCTGAACACCTTATATTTGACCTTCTTATCATAGTATCATACTACCCTTTGCTGGTAAGCTACTACACAGGTATTTGCAAGGGTCTTAGATTTCTATGAATAAATCAAGGTTAGCTTTGAGGTCAACCTCATTAGCCAACACGCCTATGGCTTAGGTATAAGCATTAGGGAGTTTAAGTTTAATTGGCAAGACTACTTTTAAGCCAAAGGCAAGCTTGAAGGGGTGTTTCCCCTATTGCCATTCTATGTACAGTCCAGTACCCCCATAAAAGGAAGGGGAGCTTGTCTACCCATTTTCCTTTAACGTGATCTACCTTCTTCTTGAGACTATTTAAGATAGTTTTATTAATTGCTTCAACCTACCTATTATGTTGAGGGTGAGCAACTAAAGTATAGCGAATCTTAGCACCCTTCTCTGAGCAAAAGTCTCTAAACTTGCATTGTCGAACTAAGCCCCATTATCAGCTATCAAGGCATAAACGTGCTAAATTTGCACAAGATGTTGCCCACACAAAGTTCTCGAATCTTTTTTTTTTTTTTTTGTGATCTCAACTATGACCCTTGCTCCTACTTAGATGGTGAAATTATCCACTGCCACTATAATGTACTGGCATTGGTGAGTCACCTTAAGGAAGGAGCCTAAAATGTTGATTCCTTATTATGCGAAAGGCTAGGAGCTAGTGGTGAGCAGAAGATTGTTGTTTGACTACTAGTCTGCAAGAGCGTGCTTTTAGCACTAAACACACCTTTAAACTAGCTCTTTTGCAACTCTTTTCATGGTGAGCTAGTAGTAGCTAAGGTAGAGAGCTTTAATGTACAAGGCTTATCTCTTGATGTGATTGTTGTATACTCCAATATGTAGTTCTTCTAGAACATGTTAGGCTTCATTTCACCTTAGGCATCTAAGGTAGGGGAGGCTATATCCACATCAATACAATTAGTTGTTTATCAAGGTATACCAAGTTACTTTGCCTATAAACTTCTTGGTCTCCTTCCTACTTTCTAGGACAGTGTCGTTCTTAAGGTAAGAAATGTAGGGGTCCCTCTAGCTTGGTTTTTTTATGTAAGTTAAAATTCTAAGCATTACCAATGAAGCTTGTCGATGCTTTCATCTAGTAGATACTCAATAAAAACCATTATGCCCAAGTTGTAGAGACTAGTCCAGGTTGATCTGGATAAGTTATACACTTTAGAATTCTTTACTCATGAAACTTTTGTGATACTCCATGTGGGGAACTTTGATCTAAGCACCTATATGACCTTAAAGTACTTTGTCATTTCCTCATCTTTTACTGCATATTCTCTTTTGACTTGTTAAGGTACTAACTATAAATCGAAAAACACCTCTAACTTTTTTGCACTAACTTCCCTCACCAACCCCATTCTAAATATGAGCACTTCGTATTCAACCTCATTGTTGGTAGCGGGGAATCAAAACTTTAATGCATAGTGCACCTCTATCCCATGTGATTCTCTTAGCTATAACCCTACTCTACTCCTCCTTCGAGTAGACGATCCATCGACATGGAGAGTCCATGTCAATGTGGCTTTCAAGTTTGATGTTTCTTGCATTGTGCAGTTTGCCAAAAAAATTGCCAAGATTTTTGCTTTGATAACCTCAGATGGTTAGTATTAGACTTCATATGCACTAAGCTCTAAGGCATAATTTACCATTTTCTCGACATGTTAAGCTTATGTAATATCTAATGCAATGGTTGGTCGGTAAGGACAACCACATGATGAGCTTTGAAATAAGGTTAGAGCTTCCTTGCTGAGATCACCATCGTTAGCATGAATTTCTCCACCTTAGAATACCTAAAATTCAGTCCTTATATGATGTGGCCGACATAGTAGACGAGCTGGTGTTGCCTCCTCTCAACTTAAACCAATATTGAAGAGAGTGTTCGATCACTGATCGAAAGATACGAGTATAGCTCTTCTCCAGGGATAGGTTTAGATAAGACTAGTGGAGATGTTAAGAATAGCTTGAGCTCGTCAAATGCTATCTAACACTGCTTGGTCCATTGGAAATTGGATAGGTTTTTAAATAACTTGAAGAACTCTACACATTTGTTAACTGACTTAGATATGGACCTATTAAGTGCAGCAATCTGTCTTATAAGCCGCTTAGCGTCCTTTATAGTCTTAAGGAGTTGTATGTATGAGATAGGTCATATCTTCTCTAAGTTAGCTTTGATGCTATGTACTATGTACATGTACCGAAGGAACTTCCCTAAAGTTGCCTTAAATACACAATCTTAGGGGTTAAGCTTCATGTTGTATTCCATGAAGGTGTCAAAAGTTTCTTGAAGATCTTAGAGTCATTGGGTTGCTTACTCTTGTCGAACATATCATTCACATAGTCTACCATGTTGTGCTCAATTTAAGGTTTAAACATTTTTGTCACCAAGCGTTGGTTGGTCGCCCCTATAGTCTTAGTCCAAAGGGCATGACCTTGCAAAAGAAAGTCTCGAAATTGGTGATGAAAGAGGTGTGTACCTAATCAGGCTCATGCATTTTAATTTGATTGTAACCTGAGAAGGCATCCATAAACTTGAGGAGTGCATGACCTAAGGTTCAATTAACTAGCCGGTTGATCCTTTACAGGGGAAAATGATCTTTTGAGTAGGCTTTCTTTAGGTCAGTGATGTCAATGCCTATACTTGATGGGTGTCGAATCCAACAAAAATAAAACCTATTCCTAGATAATTATATGATTTGCATATAGTGGTGAGTAGGGTCGAATCCACAGGGATTGGTTAAAGATATTTCTATTCAAAGGGCATAAAGGTGAAAAGAAAACGAGGGGGGTTTTGTTTATGAATCAAAATAAAGTCGAAGCAAGATAATAGAATTGTATATTGATAAAAGCCTAGCCAAAGGAATCAAGATAGTTTAATTCAAGGAATTGATCATCGATGCAAATGTTTTATATTCTTGTTCCTAGATAAACTGGTTATGGTTATTAACAAGCTCTAACAACCTATCTCTCCGTACTTCCTCGATAACCAAGAGAAGCTCTTTGATTATTTCTCTTATCGATTAGACAACCCCAGATAAGTGCTTAGGATTTAATCTACCAATAGCATTAAAAACTAGAGAGACCACCAATTCATGCCAGTAGATTATAAGATAACCTATTTAAACATGATCACACACCTCCATAACATGAATTCAATCATCTATTTTATAATCAAACATGTTATTGTGTCACTGAGACTAGAACAATCAAACAATTACGGATTTGACGTGCTAGTTGACAATATATTAACTTGCTAATTAAGTAGAAGAGCTCTATTCGTACCAATCAACAAAGATAATAATGAAAAAACGATCAGAAGATATATGAATATCCGAAAACAACGAATAGATTAAATACAAGTTAATTAGACCTCACAATTCGTGGAGAATTAAACATCTATAACCCTTTGGCTAGAAAAATAGCTTAGCTACTCATGTTCATCAATAAAACGAAAATAAAAAGTAGAGACATGATGAACCCGGTTGCCTACTCTGCCTCCAAGATGATCCAAAGATTCCAGATTAAAAGATTCAAAAGTTTTCCTCACCCTCTAGGGTTGGTTCTATTTATATTCTTAGAGGGATGGCATGTGATATTTTTTTTTAGCAAGATACGAAAATATCTTTCCTTTTCCAAGTAGATTTCAAGAAGTGAATCTTCGTCTGCCTGGCACGCCCTACCACACGGCCGTGGGTCAAGCCGTGCCTTCCTCTGTGCATAATTCACGTATCATCTTCCGTGTCCAGTGTGTAGCACGGCTCCACCCATGGCTAGATTTTCAACCGTGCCTTCCTCTGTGCATGATCTACAAGTTCTTCTCCTTGGCACGGCTAGCTTCCACCACGGCTCCAAGCACGGTTTCTCCCACGGCTTCCACCACGGCCATACCCTAAGCCGTGTCTCTCTCTGTTGAAAGTCCACATTTCCGCCTTCTTGTCCAGTGTGTAACACGGTTTTCACCATGACCGTGCTTCCCCCTAGGCAGATACACGGCCGTGTACTTCAACCGTGTATCTTCTTGTTGATTCAAAACCAAGTACACGGCCGTGTACTTCAATTACACGCCCATGCACTTCCCTCCGGCGGTGTAAATCCTTGTCTTTGAACCAAGTTGTAGATGACTTCTCTAATTTACTTGAATTGGCACCCTTGACTCCATTTAACCTGATTTATCACCATAATAGAATTAAGTACCATCTCCTTATGATTTCTATAAAATCAATAATGAATTAGCACAATTTATACTATAAAGATTAAGTATAAAATGGCTCTATCAAATTCCCTCACACTTAAACTCTTGCTTGTCCTCAAGCAATTGAATCAAATCAATTGAAAAATCTGTCATAGATTATACAAACTTTCTTTTCATCATTCCAAGCATCTATTCATTTGTATTTCATGAATTGTAATTTTAATGTCTACTACTTCAACCAAACTGGTTTCCTGTGATCAAATTACCATGGGCAAAATTTAATAGCTAATCTAAACAAAACAAACTTTAATCCTCATGTTTAGCAAAAGAATTTTTATTCCAAAAGTAAATACTTAATCCACTAAGGAAAAACACCCAATTAAACTTCATTGGATATTAGCAAACATATAATCCTTGCAGTATAATGTAAAAGCATATGGTATAAGCTCTTTGCTAAATATTCTCTCTTTTATACGTCTTGTTTTCTTCAATGAATGTTTTCATTCATGTTCTTTTGATCTATTCAAGCATCTATTTTGATGGGTTTTTGCCTGCTTCTTTTCATGAACTTTTGCCTTTTTCGCCCTTATTGTTATAGTGAGTTCATTGAGTCGGCAACATCCCGAGCTCATCACTCAAGTGACCGGGTTTTGAGATACCCTTACGGACTCTTCTTCACTCTAACATTCAAGTTTGAATACTCTTAACTCAATTAGTTGAATCATTGGAGTAATGGCTATGCTTGATTTTTTTTTTTTCACTAAGTGTTATGATTGCTTTACAAACAACTTCAAAGAGTATACAGTAGCTAATATAACCTAGAAGTAAACTTGTTTATTTTTCACTTAGGGACTCGACTTACTCTTAGACTTCCAATTCTAAAGCTAAATACAAGGTAAATTTGTTTCTTAAAGATTTCACTACTTAATTTTAACCATGTATTCTAATCACAGCAGTAGGTGAGTAAAACATTTGAACAAGTCAATTTCACATTTTGTAGATGCTTATTACAACATTTAGTATAATCTCCAGATGTCATGATAATTTTGAAAAAAATTTAGCTTAAAATTGCTTAAGGACAAACATTCAGAGTATAAGTTAGTTCTCTATTCTCTATATTTTATTATCATCTTCCCCATACTTAGCTTGAACAGTGTCCTCAGTGTTCCAAATTCAGCACAATGAAAGAGGAATGAACAACTCAAGGAACATTAGAGGATAAGAGAAAGGAAATACTGGTACTTCCCTGGTATTGGAGTTCTCCCCTTAAGCTCTGGAAAGTGTCATCTGATTATGTGTATCCTTGCTGCAGCTGATCCAAAGAGTTCAAAACTACACGAAAATCAAAACAAAACTAAACTAAAACAAAAGCAAAACAAAACTAAAAATTGAATTTTTTTTTTTTTTTTTGACATGGGTTGCCTCCTATGAAGCGCCTTTCTTTAACGTCTTTAGCTAGACGTTCCTGGCTAGATGTTCAGATAAGGATTTTGATTCCAACTTGGGTGCCTGTGGTGATGGGTTAATAACATCCGCAACAAAAACAGTGGAGATATCGCTAGGATGTTTCATGGCATCATAAATGTTAAATTTAATCACTTCACCATCAAATTCCATAGTGAGGGTGCCATCATTTACATCAATTTTCGTTTTAGAAGTCTTAAGGAATGATCGCCCTAATAATATTAGTGATGAAGTATGAGAATCACTATCATCCATGTCAAGCACATAAAAATCAGCAGGAAAAACCAACCCATTGACTTGAACTAAAACATCCTCTAAAACTCCCTTAGGATAAACATTGGACCTGTCAGCAAGTTGAACAATGACACCCGTTTCCTTCAAGGGACCAACATTTAAACGTTGATAAACAGACAAAGGCATGACATTGATAGAAGCTCCTAAATCACACATGGCTTTAGCGATTCCAAGGTTACCTATTTTGCAAGGAATAGTAAACATACCTAGATCCTTGCATTTAGGAGGAAGCTTCTTCTGAATAATAGCTGAAACATTTTCACTCACACTAATCTTTTCATTGCCTTTCAGCTTCCTTTTGTTAGTGCATAAGTCTTTGAGAAATCTAGCATAGCGCGGTATTTGCTTAATTGCATCAAGCAAAGGAATATTTACCTCGACTTTGCGAAAAGTTTCCAGAATCTCTTTTTCTTCCGCTTCATTCTTGGATTTCGCCAATCTGGAGGGGAAAGGAGGTGGTATCAATGTGACCTTTGATGGCTCAACTAGAGACTTGCTAATCTGGTTGTCCTGCTGGCTCGGAGTTGAAATTTCTTGCTTAGTCTCTTCCCCAAGAGTAGATGGGTGTCCTTTCTTATTTGATCCCTGCAATGCTGTTCCACTCCTCAAGGTAATTGCATTAACGCTTTGCTACGAATTTGTGATAGTCTGAGAAGGTAACTTACCTTGAGTTTCTAACCTATTTACAGCAGAAGCAAGTTGGCTTACCTGATTCTCCAAGTTTAGAATGCTCTGCTTTGTTTCCTCCTGAAATTGTTTTATATTAACAGTAAGAGACTTAACAATGTCCTCAAGAGACATACCTGAGGTGGAAGGAGCTTGGGGTATTTGGTGTGATGGCTTAGGCTGGAATTGTTGGAAATGTTGAGGGTTATTGCCATATCGGAAGTTAGGATGATCCCTCCATCCGAGATTGTAAGTATTTGAATAGGGATCATACTTCCTCTGCGGCTGTCCTGGAAATCCGCCTACAGCATTAGTGTGTTCATGGTTGTCATCTTGCAATGTGGGGCACATGTCGGTCGGATGATTAGGAGCAGCACAAATTCCACAAGCCTTCACCTGCTGTGTTTTTCCAAGAGCTAGCTGCTGCACAAGGGAGGTTAGATTAGAAATTCGATGTTCAAGGTTAGACACACTTACCTCATTTCCTTTCCTTGAAGATGTATCATGCCTATACCCAAATTGTTGCGAATTGGCAGCCATAATGGAGATCAATTCCCTAGCTTGACCAGGGGTTTTGTTTACTATGGCGCCTCCACTTGCAGCATCCATCATCTTCCTCTCCATCGGAAGTAGGCCTTCGTAAAAATATTGGATGAGGAGTTATTCAGATATCCCATGTTGTGGGCAGCTTGCACACAGTTGCTTGAACCTCTCCCAATACTCATGAAGAGTCTCGGTGTCCCTCTGTTTTATACCACAAATTTCTCTTCTTATACCAGCGGCTCTGGATGCGGGGAAGAATTTATCCAAGAAGAGTCTCACCATATCTGTCCAAGTGGTGATAGAACCTGGAGGCAAATAAAACAACCAATCTTTAGCTTTAGTACTTAAAGAAAATGGAAAAGCGCGTAGCTTGATTTGATCGTCAGTTATTCCTTGCGGCCTCATACTAGAACACACTATATGAAACTCTTTCAAATGCTTATGAGGATCTTCATTCTCAAGACCATGAAAGGTGGGTAGCAGATGTATCAACCCAGATTTCAACTCGAATTCAATAGCTAGTTCGGGGTAGTGAATACAAAGTGGTTGTTGATTCACATCCGGCGTAGCCAACTCCCTTAAGGTTCTCTTGGGATTTGCCATATCGTCTTCTTTTTCTGAATCAAGGGATGAATCAGACAAATCCGATGCTAAGTTCAGTCTAGTGGATGATCTAGTTTCTTGTCGTAGCCTCTTTAGAGTCTTCTCAATCTCCAGATTATAAGTTAGTTCACCTGTCTGAGAAGAACGAGTCATACAAGAATAGAAATAAATTTGACACCAATCCCCGGCAAAGGCGCCAAAATTTGATGGGTGTCGAATCCAACAACAATAAAACCTACTCCTAAATAATTATATGATTTGCATATAGTGGTGAGTAGGGTCGAATCCACAGGGATTGGTTAAAGATATTTCTATTCAAAGGGCATAAAGGTGAAAAGAAAACGAGGGGGGTTTTGTTTATGAATCAAAATAAAGTCGAAGCAAGATAATAGAATCGTATATTGATAAAAGCCTAGCCAAAGGAATCAAGATAGTTTAATTCAAGGAATTGATCATCGATGCAAATGTTTTATATTCTTGTTCCTAAATAAACTGGTTATGGTTATTAACAAGCTCTAACAACCTATCTCTTTGTACTTCCTCGATAACCAAGAGAAGCTCTTTGATTATTTCTCTTATTGATTAGACAACCCCAGACAAGCGCTTAGGATTTAATCTACCAATAGCATTAAAAACTAGAGAGACCACCAATTCATGCAAGTAGATTATAAGATAACCTATTTAAACATGATCACACACCTCCATAACATGAATTCAATCATCTATTTTATAATCAAACATGTTATTGTGTCACTGAGACTAGAACAATCAAACAATTACGGATTTGACGTGCTAGTTGACAATATATTAACTTGCTAATTGAGTAGAAGAGCTCTATTCGTACCAATCAACAAAGATAATAATGATAAAACAATCAGAAGATATATGAATATCCGAAAACAACAAACAGATTAAATACAAGTCAATTAGACCTCACAATTCGCGGAGAATTAAACATCTATGACCCTTTGGCTAGAAAAGTAGCTTAGCTACTCATGTTCATCAATAAAACGAAAATAAAAAGTAGAGACATGATGAACCCGGTTGCCTGCTCTGCCTCCAAGATGATCCAAAGATTCCAGATTAAAAGATTCAAAAGTTTTCCTCACCCTCTAGGGTTGGTTCTATTTATATTATTAGAAGGATGGCATGTGATTTTTTTTTTAGCAAGATACGAAAATATCTTTCCTTTTCCAAGTAGATTTCAAGAAGTGAATCTTCGTCTGCTTGGCACGCCCTACCACACGGTCGTGGGTCAAGTCGTGCCTTCCTCTGTGCATAATTCACGTATCATCTTCCGTGTCCAGTGTGTAGCACGGCTCCACCCACGGCTAGATTTTCAACCATGCCTTCCTCTGTGCATGATCTACAAGTTCTTCTCCTTGGCACGTCTAGCTTCCACTACGGCTCCAAGCACGGTTTCTCCTACAGCTTCCACCACGGTCGTGCCCTAAGCCGTGTCTCTCTCTGTTGAAAGTCCACATTTCCGCCTTCTTGTCCAGTGTGTAACACGGTTTTCACCATGGCCGTGCTTCAAACCGTGCTTCCCCCTAGGCAGATACACGGCCGTGTACTTCAACCGTGTATCTTCCTATTGATTCAAAACCAAGTACACAGCCGTGTACTTCAATTACACGCCCATGTACTTCCCCCCGGCGGTGTAAATCCTTGTTTTTGAACCAAGTTGTAGATGACTTCTCTAATTTACTTGAATTGGCACTCTTGACTCCATTTAACCTGATTTATCACCATAATAGAATTAAGTACCATCTCCTTATGATTTCTATAAAATCAATAATGAATTAGCACAATTTATACTATAAAGATTAAGTATAAAATTGCTCTATCAATACTCCACTTCCTATTGGATTTTTTTATAAGCACACAATTGACTAGCTAGGTTAAATAATGTTCCTCCCTCACAAAATCAGCCTTAAGAAGCTTTTGCACCTCCTAATTTATTGTTGCTTGTCTTTTAGTGGCAAAGTGCCACTTCTTCCACTTGACGACCTTACAGGTCAAATTGATCATAAGTTGGTACGCGATGACTTCCAGGGGAATGCTAGGCATGTCTAATGGTGACCAAGCTAATATGTCTTTGTTGGATTGGAGAGAATCAGTGAGCTGCTGCTTCAGCTCTGTAGGCATCAATTTTCTTACCTACCTAATTCGCTTGATGTTGTCATCGAGCCAAACTATCTCAATCTCTTTAGCCGGTTTCCCCCTAATTTTTTATTTTTCCTCTTACCTCGCCTCAATAGTTAGCACCCGTCTCTTGATAAGGTCCTATAAGTAGCAAGACGTTGCCAATTGTTGGTCCCCTTGGTAAATACTAACTCCTATTGGTGTGAGGAATTTAGCCTTTAAGTATGTCATAGAGGGGGCCATCTTGATGGCATTTTAGCTGAGCTAACCTAAAATAACATTGTAGGGCAACTAATAGTTAACCACCAAGAAATCAACAAGCCATTCGATGACATTGCCTTTATCATTGAGCTCTATGGGGAAGGAGATGATGCCTATAACTCAAATAAGCTGATTCTTGAAGCTATAGAGGTCGTGATTATAGGGCTTCAACTTGTCCTTCATTTTTCATAGGTAGCCTTGAAGATGATGTTCATTGAGTTGCTTATGTTGACAAGGACCTTGCAGACATCAAAGACCACAATCCATGCCTTGATTACAAGAGCATCATCATGAGGAGTCCAAACTTCCTCTAAATCTTCATCTAAAAATGAGATAGAATTATCTATCTCGACTTCTTCCCATGCAAGTTCATGACCTACTAAAGATGGGCGTAGATCTCACTACTAGAACTCGACCCACTCCTGATGAGGGTCCCCTTACTACAATGTTAACTATACCATTGGAGGGGCCTATTATTGTTTAAGTATGAAGGTTGAGTTTGTGGTCCAATTTAGCTCTTTATCTTTGAGCGAGCCTTTCCACCTCTTCTCCTTAATGATCAATATATTCCCTTGAGGTAACCACTATGAATGGCATTCTTAAGGGCATTTTTCAATTGGACACAATTATTGGTGTTGTGGCCTTTGTTTCGATGAAACTCGTAGTATTTGTTCGAGCTCCACCATGAGGGGTTTCCCCTCATCTTCTCAAGCCATGTTAGGATAGCCCTATTCTTAACCTTAAGGAGTATTTAGCCTCTTAATTGGTTAAGGGTAGAAGGAAATGGTGCACTTTTTTTATCATGCTTACCATTGTTCCCTTTACGAGACAACCCCTCATTATTCTTTAGAACAATCCAATCTTTGATTTTTAGTTGGTCCTTTTCTTCCTTCTTCTTCTTCGTCCTAGTTTAGTTAGCCTTCCTATAGGCTTTGATGTTGTCTTCCATTATGATGAATTTCACAGCTTGTTTGCAAAATTCATCAAAGTTCTTTAGCTTCCTCTTTGATATTGAGAGGAGCAAGTGTTTGGATGGTCAAATGCTCATTATCACAACATTGAAGGTGACCTACATGTCCAGATTTAAAATCTCCAACATTGCTACGATGAATCGAGAGAGAGTCTATAATGGACTTATCCTATCACTATCGAATAAGATTGAGGTTGGACAAGTGTTTAACTAACATCTTGCTTGCTAAGAATTGTTAGTGGAATTGTTTGCCGAGCTCCTTGAAGTTGAAGATAAAGTTTAGTCTAAGGTGATTATACTAAGTCCAAGCTGCCTTCTTGAGGATACTCGAAAATGCCATACAAGCAATAGCGTCACTCCAGCCCAAGAGCCTCATCTAGGCCATGAAGTAGTTGAGGTAGTCCCATAGGTTGGTTGTGCTATCATAAAACTCCAGCATTGGGATTCGAATGTATAGGGGAAGAACTTTGTCTTGGATCTCTAGAGTGAAAGGTGATTGTTTAAAGGAAAATTGATCTTAAAGATTAGCTTTCTTAGAATCACGAAGGTTGGATAATCATTTGATCCAATCCTTAAGCTTAGCTACACGAGCAAGCAATGAAAATAAGCCTCAAATGGTTTAGTATGGTGTAGTAGAGGTGCTACTCAACTGCAAGATGCAATTGGTAGTGAGAGTTGGTGGAGCAGCGTTTTGCATAATAAAGGGGCACAAAAGGTGTGTCACAAAAAGCAATTGGTGACATTTAAAAAGTAAATGTCACAAATATGATGACTTTTAATAAATATAACTATAACTATGCTACAAATGTAATAGTATAAAATGCCACAAAAAGATAGCATTTAATAACGTTTAAACATCACCTATAAATCATTATTGAAAATGTTTAAGTGTTACTAAACTATAACCATGTATCATATTTAATGTAACAACATGTTATTTTAAGATACATTTGGTAATATTTAAAAATCTTAAAAAGACATTTAATATCGCCATAAAGGAAGAAATTGTTACATCTAAGCATTACAAATAATCTTAAGGTGGTGTCCTTTAAATGTCGTAGGAAACAAATTACTCATTATACTAAAACATTTAAAAACCCTGTAGTTGTTGTTTTTAACCTATAAAATACCATAAATCATAAAAATTTACTTTTACAATTAAATTTAATATTACATGACCAAATATTTAAAAACCAATGAACAATAATGATTTCAAAATTTATCCAATCATCAACATATACATAACATTACATGTGAACAAATTTTTAAGTTGTACAAAATATCATCAAGACACATCCTTCAAAGTCATATATTTATTCAAACTACACAATAATAAATACCGAAATAAACTATTATAGTCACTAATAATATACTTTTAGTGATGTTTAATAAATGTAATTAGTAGTAAACCACTTTTAAGTCCATGGATCTTCCATGATCTGCACTCATTTGAAATAATTACTTCATAAACCACTTTTGAGTCCATCTCCATAAGAATATTCTCCCATCTTCTTCTTCTTGTAATTTCCAAAACTTCTCTTGTTACTAGAACCTCAATTTCCTCAACATCCAATCCCAAAACTATCACCATGTAGCCTGGAGTAGCAATCTCTATGCACAAAACCCCGATTGCCATATGTTTCATCTATATAAGAGGCTCCATTACAATTAACTTTGATGAAGTTGCAATCTAGTGGCTAACAACATGTTGTAGCTACATGAAAAATTTGATGTATTTGTGATTAACAAGGATGAAAGAAAAGGCTTAATGATTAGAAATTCAACATTGGAAGCCTTAGGTAGAGTTTTTAAGTTAAGAAATCAAAAGAAACATCTTTTTTTTTTCCTTTCACCTAAAAAGGTGATATTTTGAAGAGTGATCAATTTTTTACATTTGTCATTAAATTTGCATAATTCCAGTGTCCTACTTTCTCGTGCCCTAGAAAGTAAATCGGTTAGTAAGTTGATATGAAATCTAATTGGTCCTCACACTACCTCTAGCACTTACTTTAGATTCAATGCATGTTATTCCTAGTTTGGATTTAAATAGTGAGAAAATCTAGCCATCTACTATTACTTCATCGTGGAAAGAGTATGCTACACTCCTACAATTTAAAAATGTCTCCCAACCATCGATTTCTTTATCTTTAATGCAGTGAGGTAATCTAACTATCTACCTTATCCATTCTTCTCCATAGTTTTAGGCTGCTAATTTCAACACCATTAATCATAAGTTAGGTACACTTAATTGCTTTTCACACATTACACACTCCTCGACTTTGCCAAATGTCACTCTTGCTAATGAATCTACTTCACCCATTAGTGGGATTAGCGCTGCATTACTAGTACCATCACTTCCTTTAAAATCAATTCTATATGTATCTTGATTACCTTTAAACTTACTATCCATCAACAAACTTACCACTTCTTATAATTACTTTATCACATTCTATCATTTTTTTCTCTTATGATATAGAGTTTGAGAATAGTAAGACAATTAGTGGAAGGTATGAGTCTCTTAAGCTATATTTCAAGGATTTAGCACCTACTATTATTGCTACTCAACTAGTTACCTAGATCTTATGGAGTTACATCATCAATTCAATCATCCATCTTTGAATATTTCTCATTTTTTATGTCCTAATCTACAGTCATATCCTAGTCTCCAATGTTACTCCTATCAATTAGGTAAATAGAGTTGTGTTTCATTTAATCCATGAGTCAATAAGTGGCCATTGCTCCCTTTGATTTAGTTTACTCCAATGTATGGGGACCTACTTATATTAATTATCTTTTGGGTTTTAGATTCCTCATTTCATTTATTTATGATTATTTAAAAATGACTTGGTTACATTAACAAAAAATTGTTCTAAGTTATTTGTTATATTTGGTGCATTTCATTATGAAATTCAAAAATAATTTAGTTCCTCCACTTGAGTTTTTTTAATAGACAATGTCAAAGCATGGTATACTCATCAAATTTCATGTGCTTATACTCTAAAATAAAATGGAGTTGCTAAATAAAAAAGCTAATATCTCATTAAAATTGCTAGGATGTTATTGATTCATATGAATGTGCCTAAGCATTTTGGGGTTGATACAATTCTCAGTATATGCTTTCTCACAAATAGAATGCCATCTAAAGTGTATGACAAGGTTCCACTACACCTTCTTCTTCTTCCTAACCGATCACATTTTCCTTTGCCTCCTCATGTCTTTAGTTGTTTGTGTTTCATTCTTCAACTATCTCTAAAGACTGACAAGTTTGATACTCAGACAATTAGTAGCATTTTCTTTGGCTATGCTAAAGAGAACATCTTAAGTTTTATGTTTGTTCATAGTGTCCTTCTTCGAGTTAACTCCATAACCATACTTTTCCAAATTGTCTTCATCTTTTGGGGATGAGTCTCTTATGTTGCCTTTATCATCCTTTTATGATTCATTTCCTATTAATCAAGGTGCTTCTACTACCTTCCCATCCTCTCAAGGGTTTCCTCATCTTAATCAATTGGATATGTAAGTTTATGTTTGTCATTTGTACACCAACCCACAAGATCCTACATCTCCACCAACTCCACCACTAGATTTAAGTCCTCCTTCATTTGATCATATCTTCACATGGCATTGACAAAAGGTAAGCATGCTATCCATCCTATCTGTCATCATCATTCAAATGTTATTACATTTTTTTTTCCTTCACCGTCTTACGCTTTCTTTATTGCATCATTATCAATTATTTCTATTGCAAACTTTGTTTCAAAAGCCATAGCTTGTCTTGGTTGGCTTGATGCTATGGAAGAGAAAATGTCTGGTTCTTTATCATGATAACACATAGGATCTCATGCCTCTTTTCAATGGTTAAATCCACACTTAGATATCAATGGGTATTCTTTGTGAAAGTCTTAGCTGATGGCAATATTAATCAACAAAAGGCCCATCTAATTGATAAAGGTTATTCTCAAATCTATGGTGTTGATTATGAGAATACCTTTCATTTGAAACTAAGATAACTTAAATATGTCTTCCAATTTCATTTGTTACTACTCATAATTAGCCATTGCATCAACTAGACATTAAAAATGTCTTCTTCCATGGTGATTTTGAAGAAGACGTGTATATGATTAACTATTAAGCTTTGTTCTAGGGGAGGTAGAGTTAGTTTATGGCTTAAAGAAATCTTTACATGGGCTTAAATAATGTCCATGTGCCTGATTTGGTAGATTTAGCTCAATCATAATGGAACTTGGTCTTTACAAATGTAGTTCAAATCACTTTGTGTTATATTGATAGCATAGGGGTAAGAAAATTATATTGGTTGTTCATGTCAATGACATTGTGATTTCAAGGATGATCATGAAGACATTAACAAATTGAAGAATTTTTAATAGTAGAAATTTCAGATTAAGGACATAGATAGTTTGACATATTTCTTTAAAACCGTTGTCTCCCAATCGAAGTAAACTGCTTATTATTTGATGTTGGTTTCATTGGAGCAAAACCTATTGATTTGCCTATAGAGCCTAATATTAAGCTATCACCTAATGAAGGTAATGCTTTAGATGACCATGAGAAATATAAAAGGTTAGTTGATAAACTTAATTATCTCACTATGGCACGTCTTGATATATTGTTTATTGTCAATACAGTAAGCCAATTCATGGGGCCACCTCTTATTTGTCATTGGAATGCTATAATTTGCATTCTACTTTATCCCAAAAGATCTACAGGTCAAGGTATTTTATGTAAGATCATGGTGTTATTGGATACATAAATGTTGATTAAGAAGGTTCACCATTAGATAAGAGATGGAACAACACTTATTATTTTTGGGGTAATCTCATGTCTTGTAAGAGTAAGAAATAAACTACAGTAGCAACAAGATCAAGTGTAGAGTTTATAGAGCAATGACATTCATGACTTATGAGCTATTTTGGTTTAAGCATTTGCTTAAAGAACTTGTGCTTCTAATCATCTAATAAAATGAAAAGGATAAGAAGTCAAATCATATTTTTTGATTTAATCTAATTCAAAAGAAAACCGAATTAAATTGAATAAACGGAACTATGCTTCCCCAAATATAAACTATACATTACTTTACAAAGTATATTAGTCCTTTTACTATAGAACTATGCACCCAAATACGCTGTAGTATTCGAGTTGTGGTATCAATACATTCTATATCATATAATTTGGTCCATCCACGAGGGGCCATAAGGTAAGTTTGTAAGGTGTGAACCTGTGGCCGTGGCTTGTGTAATATTAAAATGAAGACCGCTGTAAGATAATAATATACTTCAAATTTCAGCTGCAAGCAACGAGGCACCAAAGCGCCATTCCATTGCTTTTGCAGTTTCACTCGCACTTCCACCGAGCTCAAACCCCAACACCCTCCCAAAAACCGCACGAAACCCCGGCTGTTAGTGTCCATTACATATGTACTCAACTTAAAAACTCCACCGTCTACATTCCATGTTTTCATCTCCATTCTCCACCATCATCACCTAGCCGACACAGCTACTGCGTCTAGTCTAAACACCACCGTGGAGTGTCGCCAGAGAGGCCCTTTTTTATTTTCACCTGGTAAGCAAGAGTTGTAATATCTGGAAATATGAAACATGTTTTTCTTTGTTAAAGGTTTTCATGTGTTTTCAAAGCGTTTAAAGTCTTGACTAAACTTGGTGTAAGAATTAAGCATCCTTTTGTTATTTTCTTATAATTTTATCTTCCCGTCACAAAAATCATCTCTCACATGGATGCTGTCTCGTAGAGTGGACTTCCATTCCGGCATTACTACCAAGAAACTCTCCAAGGTCTCACCACCATCTTCATCATCATTGCCACTATCAAACAAAACCCCCCCCCATTTTTTGTTGTCTTCTTCAATGGCGAAAACAAGCCATCAATTTACTTATTTCTTCTTATTCTTCTTCTGTCTAATATGTTTTACTTCCATGCCTTCAAGGGTCGCTAGCCTTTCCTCTGATGGAGAAGCACTTCTCTCCCTAATATCAGCAGTTGATCCTTCCTCAAAGTCATCTTCTGCTGTCCTCTCTTCATGGGACTCATCAGCTCAAACCCCATGTTCATGGGAAGGCATTACATGTTCTGCTCAAAGCAGAGTCATCTCTGTTTCTCTACCAGACACATTCCTTAACCTTTCCTCTATACCTTCAGAGCTCTCCTCTCTCTCTGATCTACAGCTTCTAAACCTGTCATCCACTAATATTTCAGGCACTATACCTCCTTCACTTGGGTTACTCTCTCATCTTCGTCTTCTAGACCTCTCTTTAAACTCACTTTCTGGGTCAGTACCACCTCAGATTGGCAACCTCTCTTCTCTTCAGTTTCTGTTTCTAAACTCCAACAAGCTCTCTGGCAAAATCCCACCACAGCTCTCTAACTTGACTTCACTCCAACTCCTGTGCTTACAGGATAACCTTCTTAATGGCTCAATACCTTCCCAGTTGGGCTCCCTTGTTTCACTCCAGCAGTTTCGCATTGGAGGGAATCCGTATTTGACTGGAGAGATACCATCCCAACTAGGACTACTTACCAACCTCACTACGTTCGGTGTTGCAGCAACTGGACTTTCGGGGGTGATTCCACCCAGTTTTGGGAACTTGATTAACCTCCAAACCTTGGCTATTTATGATACTGATGTGTTTGGTTCGATCCCGTCTGAACTTGGCTTATGTAGTGAGTTAAGGAATCTGTATCTGCATATGAATAAGCTCACAGGCTCTATACCACCACAACTTGGGAAGTTGCAAAAGCTTACTAGCTTGCTTTTGTGGGGTAACACATTTACCGGGTCAATACGAGCTGAACTTTCGAATTGTTCATCACTTGTTGTTCTTGATGTATCTGCAAATGATTTGTCTGGGGAAATACCTGGTGATTTGGGTAAACTGGCGGTGCTTGAACAGCTTCATTTGTCCGATAATTCTTTAAGCGGTTCAATCCCATGGCAATTGAGCAACTGTACAAGTCTCACGGCTCTTCAGCTTGATAAGAACCAGTTGACTGGTATCATTCCATGGCAGGTTGGGAACCTGAAGTTCCTCCAGAGCTTTTTCTTGTGGGGAAATTTGGTTTCTGGTACTATACCAGCCGCATTTGGCAACTGCTCTGAACTTTATGCACTAGATCTTTCAAGAAACAAGCTCACGGGGCCGATACCTGAAGAAATATTTGGGTTGAAGAAGTTGAGCAAGCTTTTACTTCTAGGGAATTCATTGACGGGAGGATTGCCACGAAGTGTGGTCAACTGTCAGTCATTAGTGAGGTTAAGGCTTGGGGAAAACCAGCTTTCAGGTCATATTCCTAAGGAGATTGGACAGCTAGAGAACCTCGTGTTTCTTGACTTGTACATGAACCATTTTTCAGGTACCCTCCCCTATGAGATTGCGAACATCACAGTCCTTGAGTTGTTGGATGTACACAACAACTATATAACTGGAGAGATCCCTTCCCAGTTGGGGGAGCTGGTGAACTTGGAGCAGCTTGATTTGAGTCATAACAGCTTTACAGGGGTGATACCATCAAGCTTTGGTAATTTAAGTTATTTAAACAAGCTCAATCTCAACAACAACTTGCTGACTGGGTCGATCCCCACATCGATCAAACATTTGCAGAAACTGACCTTGCTTGACTTCAGCTCCAACAGCCTTACTGGCAATATCCCACCTGAAATCGGTTCAATAGCTAGCCTTACAATTAGTTTGGACTTAAGCGCCAATGGATTTATTGGAGAACTCCCAAAGACTATGTCCAGTTTGACTCAGTTACAGTCACTTGATTTATCCCACAACATGCTTTGTGGAAAAATTCAGGTGTTGAGTTACATGACCAGCTTAACTTCCCTGAATATCTCGTATAACAACTTTTCAGGTCCAATACCAGTGACTCCATTCTTTAGGACTTTAGCACGAAGTTCTTACCTCCAGAATCCAAATCTTTGTGAATCTACAGATGGGGCAACTTGTTCTGGCCCATTGCGAAGAAATGGACTGAAGTCAGCCAAAACGGTAGCTTTGATCTTGGTGATTCTAGCATCTGTAACTGTTATTGTTCTTGCTTTGTGGATATTGGTGACAAGAAAACACAGATATATGGTGGAGAAATCATCAGGAGCATCTGCATCTACATCAGGATCTGAAGACTTCTCATATCCGTGGACCTTCATACCATTTCAAAAGCTTAATTTCACAATGGATAACGTATTAGAATGCATAAAGGAGGAAAATGTGATTGGAAAAGGATGGTCTGGAGTTGTCTATAAGGCAGAAATGCCCAGTGGTGAACTGATTGCGGTCAAGAAGCTTTGGAAAACAAAAGGTGATGAAGAACCTGTGGATTCATTTGCTGCGGAAATTCAAATTCTTGGGCACATTAGGCACCGGAATATTGTGAGGCTCCTTGGCTATTGTTCTAACAGAAGCACGAAGCTCCTTCTGTATAATTACATTCCAAATGGCAATCTACAGCAGCTACTCCAAGGAAATCGAAACTTGGATTGGGAAACAAGGTATAAGATTGCAGTCGGGTCAGCACAGGGCCTGGCATATCTTCATCATGACTGTGCTCCAGCAATACTTCACAGAGATGTCAAGTGCAATAACATACTCCTTGACTCCAAGTATGAAGCATATTTAGCAGATTTTGGTCTCGCAAAGTTGATGAACTCTCCAAATTACCGCCAAGCAATATCAAGAATAGCTGGCTCATATGGTTATATTGCTCCAGGCAAGTTTCCTTGAATTATTACCATGTTAGCATGTTTCTGCTTGGTATCAATTATTCATCACCATACTGTAAGATGACAAAGGATTTTTAACATCTTTGTCGATACGTTTTAAAAATGCTTGTGATTTTTTCAATTCCAATAGCATTATGGTTAGTGAGTAAAGTATTGCTATTCATAGGCCATGAATCCTTTGTGTTGGAAAAAATAGAACGAAGCTAAGTTTCAACCAAATAAAGCGAACGTAACAGAATCATGTATATGGCAATAAATCAAACAAAATAATAGACTCCGGACAACAATCTCTGCTTTGATATGGTTGAACTAATAGAACGAGTTTACTATACGATTCTACGGGTTTGCAATTTTATGAAGATTTTCTTAGTTAAAATAGATACAAAATCTAATAGAATTATAAATTTAGATGTACGATTTTATAAACTTCCAATTCTACCAGTTTTATAAGATTTTAGCCAATACTACCGATTCTGTAATTTCTAATTGTTGGTGGAATTTCAATTTTGATAACCATCTTATTTGAGTCTAATGAAGCTTCTTGTCATTACAGAGTATGGATACACCATGAACATATCTGAGAAGAGTGACGTCTACAGTTATGGTGTGGTTTTACTTGAAATCCTAAGTGGACGAAGTGCAGTGGATCCCCAGGCAGGTGATGGAATGCACATCGTTGAGTGGGTGAAAAGGAAGATGGGAAGCTTCGAACCAGCCTTGTCAGTTCTAGACAGGAAGCTTCAAGGTTTACCGGATCAGATGGTGCAAGAGATGCTTCAAACGTTAGGAATTGCAATGTTTTGTGTGAATTCTTCACCAGCAGAAAGACCGACAATGAAGGAAGTGGTAGCACTTCTAATGGAGGTGAAGAGTCCTCCTGAAGAATGGGGAAAAACTTCTCAACCACTAATAAAACCTTCTTCAACTCAGACTTGATTAACCTTTAGCTTTCTTTTCACCGCTTCCCCTAGGACACTATCAATGGTTTTTTCTTTCTTCGTCCCCAAGAAGCACATGAGAGATTCTAGTAAAATTTCAGGAAATTATGGTTAGATAGGCCTCTGATATGTTAGACTTGGATGTGATCTTGGGTTTGTACAGTGTTAGAAGTAGTTAATTGATTGCTTTGAATTCATTTTTCCTTCCTTTGCTTTCTCTTGTAGGTGCAGCTTTATTTTCCACCCTTGTCATTGGCTGTTTTGTCATTACCTATCTGTCCCATGTTTTGAGCAAATCCTCATATCCGGGAGTACTCTGCAGATGTCTAAAAATACGATAACTAATATGCCATCTTCAACATTTAGATTTTTTGTTCATATGTTTAATGTAAAGGTTCCACGCTTTTCATGGCTTTCTGCCAGAATTGTCTTGATTCTGCTTGTCACAATTCACATGATGGAATATCGAGAATGGGTTGGATTGTCCCAAGAACACCATATGCTGAATGCCACCTGAAACTCCTTGCATCAAGATGACAGAGACTATATAATGGGTACTCCACCGATCTAACGGTTCTCCGGTGGCTGAAGCGTCCTTCTTTAATGATTCTAGTACTATGCAACCACTTGCGGAGCAACATAAGCCACCGTCTTTAGTGATTCTAGGACCATGCAACCACTTGCGGAACATATATAAAGAGACGTGATCTGCACTTTTAAGAATTTGCAATAAACTTTCTGATATGGATCTATTGCATGCAAAGGAGTGAGTAGTTTCCAAGTAAGTCAGTTCTAAGCATTGGAGTTTGGAACCAATTCTGTATATGCTGATTTAAGATTTTTGAGGAACTGAACAAATCGGTTTCATGCCAGTTCCACCAATCACTGAGGAATGTGTTGTTCTGCCGAGTTCAGAACCATGTAGAACTCAATAAAAGTAAGTTCTAGGAAGGAAGCGTTCACCATTCTAACTAAGAATGCTCTTGAGACGTGATACAAGCAATTTGATGTGATGTGATACAAAGTGAAGTAGGAAGTGAAAAAACAACGTATATGGAAACTTTTAGGACAAAACAGAAAACATGAAAGCCAACATCTGAGATATGCAGGGGTTGATCGACTGTCCATCACGGGCATTCAACCACCTAGTCTTCTGTCGTCTGAAAATTAAATCATCCACTAATTATCCCCATTGGCCATTGAACACCCAAGTCCAGAAACTGCCTCTACAAACAACGATTGACCTCCATATGAACGACATTCAAACCATCATGCCTCAACTTTTACTGTCAACGCTAAGTCTTATGAGGAAAGTACGAGGAACTGAGCTTTCTTCAATCGTGAGTATACACTAACTAGATATAAAGGTATGGATAGAAAACAACAATATATTTTCTTTCCCATTAAAGGAGTAAATAGCATGGGAAGTGTTGATTCCATATCCAGTGAGAGAGCTTGAACAAATATTATGAAAGTATGGTAATGAAAAATTTATAACCTTATCATAAAGTAATGACAAACTTCAATTATCGTCACTCCAAGGATCAGCTCTACATGGTGGCTTGGATGAGAGTACATTCTAACTTGGAAATTGAACTAGTGAGTCCAAATCTGATCCGAATGAGGCATTGTTCATTTTAGTGTGGTTTTATCTCGTGGTGTAGTTACTTTCCAGGTGGTGATTGCCCATCTTAAGAATGCTTCAGGCTGAGTGTCTTGAAGTTCTAATGAGCCATTGCACCAAAAGACACATTGATTTCTATTTAATAGATATTATAATTATCCCCACTTATTTGATTGATGTTCTTGTTAGTTACAGTGCCTCATACTATGATACTTTGCCCGGTGTGGCACACTAACTATGTAGTACTTAGCTTCCCTCCTTTTAATTAATAAATTGATTTGATACTATTTATGATGACTAAAATAAAACTCTTCTAATTGAAGTACTATCCGTTCGGATATGCACTGCAATGTTTTATCTGTTTTTTATAAAGTTACTTATCTTAAAAGTGCTTTAGGAAAAATATGCTTAACCTCAAAGTTCTAAAGAACTATGAGCCACTATACCAAAAGGCGTTTTGGTAATTAAAATTTTGTCACTTTGTATTTAAGAGATATTACACCTGATTGTAGAATGTTAAAAATAAAAAGGACTTGATTGCCAATCCAACCAGCATTGAACCTACCCGAAGGCTGGTTCACCGGATTGAACCTGGCTCCATCTGGCACGCGCGCAATTGGTTTGTATATCCTACCTGTCATCGGCGCATTAATAGGCAATCAATATATTGCTGGTACTAGTAAAAGAATTGGGAAGAGAACCATCTAAATCTAGCTGTTCAAAACACATTGGGGATTTCCTTAGCCTGTAGAGGAAGTGGTAATTTTTTTCCTTTTATTTTATATATATTACGTTTTTATTCAAATAAATTTAATATTTGTCAGATATAATGCTCTTTTGTACATGCACTCCTTGTTCCTCATATATGGTTTGTCATTTTCAATACAAAGCTAATAGAAAAGGTAAATTTTTCTCTTCAAAAATTATTATTGAAGGGAATTTGAATCTCTATCGTGTAAAGATAGAGTTCATGTGGACCCGTTGCTGGATCACAAAAGCAGACATATTCCAACAGACCATACACACAGCTATCTTCTTTGGGCCACATGCCAATAACAGCAGCTTTAGTAGTTTTAGCTTGTCCCAAACGTACTTTAATGGGGCAATCCATATGCCTTTTTCATATTCTCAGATTCAGACATTTAGTCAAATTGGAAGATCATTCGACAATCAGTCAGCAATCCATCATATGATCTGGTCAACATCTTGGTTGTGTTACCCTTTCCTTTCGGCTCTTCCAGAGTAGGAAATTATGGCTTTGGGTGCATTTGGGGCATTTCCAAGGACATGATCACATGCAAGCGTCAATACGTCATACTTTCTAAAATTGAGATTAACATGGGCATGTTGTTTATGGTTTATAACGTAAAGGACTATGTACATAGGTTTCTCAACTGAAATCATTTGTTTAATTAAATTCTTGTAAATAACAACATTAAAATTGCAAAAGATTCAAGAGTTTCGTTAGTTTGAAAGGATTAAACCGTTTTCAAAACTTTGAAATTTAGTTGCTATAAACTCTATCCTCCTTCAAATCTTCTATATATATATATATATTAAACTATAGAAGGTAAGTATCTCTTTGTTTTTTTTTTTTTAAGGACTTTAAATATCTTTTGAAAAATATAACAATCTCTAAAAAGTGGTACATGTACTGAGTTTTCCAATCAATTGTAAGAGAAGTAAAAAGGTTTTAATTTATGATTCAAACGAGCTAAAAAGCCTACATAATATACAAATAAAAGTTTAAATAATAATAGTAAATATCAATATTATTTGTTATATTATAATATATAATGTTATTTATTATAGAATGTAATGTCACATACATTATATATTATATTATGATCTTATAGTAAAGCATAATGTATTATATAAAAATTATTTGTTCTTACATATCTATTGGTTTTCCTAATCAATACTATGAATATGTATAACTCAAAAGAATATGCAAGTAATCTACACGATATCTATTTGTTTCATCAAAGGTTGTCATAATTTCTTGATTTATACCTTCAATGCCAAGCCCCACAGTTTTCATGAGTAAAATTATTTTTTCCCCTATATGTGCTTTTCTTACAAATCTTTCCTTAACTACAAGACTTCAAATAATAAATAATGATCATTGAAATTGATGTTGTATTAAAATATGATTTTGTTGAATAGTTAAAATGTAATTTAAAGTTACAAATATTGATATCTTAAAAAGAATAAAATAATTTTATTTGTTCTAAAGTAATGATGACTAGTGCATTTATCATAGGAATATTAATATAGTATTCATTTTATTTTTTGTGCGATATAATAATATAGTAATAAATTATTAGTATCTTTGTTTACGTCCTTCAGTCAACAAGTTTACATTGACATTAACGTTAAAAAAAAAAAAGAAAAGAAAAGAAAAGAAAAGGGAAGATGACATTATTGTTGATAATAATTTCGTGATCTTTGCCTTTAATTTTTGAAAACCTAAAAAGTTCTTATATTGAGCCACAATTAATGAATCTACAAAATCCTCTCATTTAATCCAGCAATTCTCACATTTATAACCTAAGCATTTTGAATTTCCAATTTTCTAATAGAATTTCATTATTGACCAATTATTTAACGAATCATATGATTTCAAAAACTTGTTTTAAAATTTGAGATAAAAGATATTGACATTTTCATGCTTACTTTTAAAAATAAAAAAGTTTTATACAATAAAAAGAATTAATGACAAATATAATAGATGAAAATTGTTGGCAAATATAATGAAAAATATAAGTGATTATGATTGTAGCAAATACCAATATTATTTATCACATTATAATATGTAATATTGTTTTTTATAGAATGTAATGTCACATACATTACATATTATATTATGTCTTATAGTAAACTACATTATGTTATAAAAAAATTATATATTCTTACCTATCCCACTAGTTTTCCTAATCAATACTACAACTATGTATAACTTGGAAGAATATGCGATTAATCTTACACAACATCTATTTGTTTTATCAATGGTTCTAATAATTTCTTGATCTATGCTTTTGATTAATTGAATCTTAGAAAGATTTTTCAAGTCATGATCAATGAATCTACAAAATCATTTATATATGATTTAAATTTAATTTAGGAGTTGTAGCAATTCCCTTATTTTCAAAATAGTCCAATATTGACCCATTTTTTTGTTAAATCACGTGGATGGATATAGTAACGATGAAATTTATATTCACATTAGAACTTGTAATAGATACAAATGAAAAGAAATTAATATACCTTATGACTTAAAAGCTCAAATAGATCATAATCCTGATATTTTGGCTTCAACATAATGATTCTTTTTCATAAAAACGTAAGGTATAACACCAAACATATTTCTACATAAAAAATGGCATAAAAACTAGCTTTAGAAATACAATTTCGAACTTTAAAATTCTAATTATAAATTTAATTGGAAGTTGGTTCATAAAGTGATAAAATCAATGAAAGGAAAACGATATACCAAATAAATAACCAAAATAATATTAAATATCAATTACATCAACTACAAATTCAAATTGATCGATATCTTGATTAGTTTAGGATAATAATAGAAATAATAAAAATTAACATACAAGTGTTTAATAATAAAAAATAAAAGGTAAAAAAAAAATTTTTTCCTTAATGCAATCTTAGATTAAGAATCTGTAACATCATTCCACAAGGAAACGCACATGAATTATTCTTGTTATAGAGGCCTTGAATGCAACAAAGCCAACATTATGACTAAAAAATAAAAATACTAAAGAAAAGTAAAATTGGTACATGTAAATTGTCAAAAGAAAATTTTTGTTCTAAGTGTATTTTTTCCACACTTTTCTTATAGATCTATATCTCTAGAATAGGAAGAGGGGAGAAAAAAAAGAAAAAAATATCCTCCTTTCGGTGCTATTAATCCTTATCCATGAGTTTTTATTTTACTTTATATTAATACATTCTTTGTCCACGTTCTAATAAATAAAAATCAAATAAAATATTTGTTTCTTTAGTTATTCGAATAACGTTTATATGTATTTAATGGTAATTTAATAGGACATTTATATAAAATTTGAAGAAACAAAACTTCTAAGAGTATTTATTACAATATATTTGAATTACAATAGTAATAATAATTCAGTTAAAATGAACATATAGTAAATTGGATTATATTCATATTTAGGTAAAATATTACTTTGACAATTTATAAATACTCCTATCTCAATCTTTGCTTTTGTAGTTTCCATTCCCTAATTTGAATCCACCTCCTCATTTCATCTCTACATTACATAAATCTATTTCTTGATCATCACCTATATAACAAATAAATATAATAGTTAAAAAAAAGTAATCAAAGTAAAAACTAAAAAACTAAAAAAAAAAAAATCAAAAACCTAATGTGAATTAAAATAGGTGAAATTAAAAGTTCAACTTGAATTGAGCGATATATCAGCTTGAATTAGAATATCTACAAATTTTTATGACATAACAAATAAATATAGAAGTTAGTTAATTTTAGCACAACATATGCTTTAATATCCTCTTTTAAGATCGACTTGAAAAAGTCTAACTTTGTAGATCAGTGTAAACATCCCATTTCTGCCCATAATAATTAATAATGGTCAATTTTTAATTTTTTTTTCATTTTTTACAATTTTTCTTCGAATTTAGCAAAAATAGGAAAAATATTCAAAAAATAAAATAAACAGTGAAAATATATCAATTTTGGAAAATAATGATAGGAATAATAAGAAAATAAGTTAAATAGTTTTTACAAATTTTTTGAATTTCAAAATAATACAAAAATAATAAAAATTGTGTTGCATATATGCAAATTACGAAAAAAAAAATGAGAAGTAGGCTAGCCCAACTGCTCCGAGCCACGGACTCGGGTGTGCGCGGGGGTATGGGGTCAGGGGTTCAAAAAGCGGGGGAAGCAAATCTGCGTTTTGCAATTTTTTCTCCTCCTAGGACACGTGTTAACAATCGATTGGGTAACACAAACGCACGCGCCGAGCGTGTGATTGTCTCCTTCCTTCGTTCGAGATCGTTACCGGTGAGGAAAAATTCGAATTTCGGCCGTTTTAATTCGATTTTTTGCACAAATCCACTAAATCTTTAACCAAAATGCGATAAACATCATCAAATTAGCATAAAATCGTAACAAAATCCAAGATTTACACAAATTGAAACAAAATCGGAGATGGGTTTTTTAACTGAAATCCGATTTGCCCCAATCAGAGGAAATCCAAGCTTATCCAACTCGATTTCTGGTGCCTATAAATAGAGCACAATGTGGGGGAAGCAAAGGCACAAATCAAAAGAGAGAAAGGAGAGAAAATAAGAGAGATTGAAGCTGCCGGAGTTCATGCTACCCACGACCGCCGACCACCACTTCGAACCACCACTTAGAGAAGCTTTAGGAGAAATCCACCACCACCATCGAGTCCCTCGTCCTTAGAAATGTTGGAAACATCTCATGATCGACAAAAACGGATGCTGAAACGCCACTCGCGAGGACCTCCGACCATCGCCCGATTCGACCCGACCCGCATACTCTAACCGGATCCAGGTAAGTCAAAATTTTCATTTTTTTTATTATTTATTTATTTATTGTATTTATTTATTTGTGTTTGTTTAATTACAATTCAAAAAAAATGAAAAAAAAATATTAGGAAAAATGATAGAATTTAGACTATTTTTATTTTTATGTTTAGAGTAGACAAAATAATATAAAAAATAAAACAAAAAATAAAATAAATAATAAATTAATAATAATAATAATAATTAGAGGTAGGTTAATAATAGAGAAATAAAAATAATTTTTATCACTTAGAAAAATCATTTTCTTAAATAAATCCAAAATTGGTTTTTCCTTAAATTATTTTTTTTCAATAAAAATAAAAATAAAATAAAATAGTTAAGCTTAGGCTTGGATTTTTTCCAAAAAATGCTAAAAATGATAAAAACGTAAACCGGAGATATTTTCATAGTTAAAATTAACTAACCCACTAAAGTTTTTATGAAAAACGAACTACGGCTTGTTTGATCCTGAATAGTAGGTACGTAGGCACCCGTTTGGGGCAACTCTAAAAAGAATAAAAAAAAAAAACCATTTTTCCGTATTAGAATAAGTTATTTCTAATCAATAAGCAAAAACACAACAAAAAAATAAAAAAAATAAAAACAAAATAAATAACAATAAAAGACATTAGGATAGGGTTTAGATTTCAGAAGAATAATGTGGTAACTTTAAGGTTTTAATAGGTTAGCTCTCGAGCTTAGAAACTCTGGTTTTCCTTTTCCTCTTTCACAAAAGTGAAAAGAGGAAATCTCATTAACTAGTTATCTAAATTAGGATTAATCTGCTCAATTAGTCCTAATTAAATAATCTTTCTCAACTTCAGTTGGGTGATGGCACCAAAATAAGACGGAATTCCTAGTTCAAGTTGAGGACTTATATTAGATGAGCATAGGGTCTAGTATAAATCGGATTAGAAATGAAAATGAAAAAAAATAAAAAATTAGACTCAACAGGATGACGACTCCACTAAGGAAGTCTCTAGTAGGCTAGCCACCTGAATCTTCTAAAATCACCATTTCCAAAAATGTCTCTTGATTGTTAATACTACTAATGCTAACCTTTCAGGGATTCAGTGAAATTTGGAGTTTATGTATTTTTTCTACCATTGAGTCTGCATGCATGTAATCATATGATTAGATATGGTCAAACCTGGGTCGTCTTAGGTCAAACCTGCCATTGTGCAGGTTTCGGGCGAAATGGTATGATCACCGTTCGGGACTGATTAAGCCACCCTACCTAACGCTTCGATATGGCCCAAGATCCATTTCTTCGAGAATGCGAGAGGCCATAGAGCTTGGGGACCTGTTAGAACCCACATATTTGCATACATGAAGTCATGGGCTAACAATTGATTAATGATGTAATGCTCTTGTTCCGTTCCTAGAGTTCAGATACATTTCCCTGTAATAACATCATTTGTACTTTGTAAAAAGTTTTTGTAATTGGAGACTTCTATTATAATAGATGGCTAGTTCTACAGTCGACCACCTCCTCCGCAAAGAGATCCGGGTCTATAAACCTCTGGATCCAAAGTTGGTACTGGACCATTGGTTTACTCTATACAACCCTGAAGAGCAAGCCTTCATCCAACAGAAGATAGGGCCCATCCTTTCACTGATTGAGATGGAAATGAACTTACCTCTAATACGGGCTATCCTCCATCTATGGGAAGTAGAGCCCGTAGCTTTCTTCATTGGGCTACATGAGATCACTCCCACTCTAGAAGAATACACCCAACTCCTACAGGCCCCATCATTAACCAATGAAGTATATGTACCAGATCTTGAGGTTGGGCCAGTTGGTATTTTCGGTAAACTTCTGGGTATCCGCAATACAGTAATCAATAAGGCCTTAGCAAACTACAACAGATATTGCATACAAATGGATGAGTTAGAAGCCTAGTTCATAGCCCGGGAAGATGATGGGAATAGGAAAGACATGTTATGCGGGGACCCTAAGACCTACAAATAGAGGAAGGTAAATGCTTTCATCCTGACAGCCTTCGCCAACATACTTTTCCCTACCGGGATCTTTTACATCCACTACCGAGTCATAGAGCTGGTAGCCTAATTCTTAGAAGGGAAATGTTATATCCCGGCTCTACTAGCTGAACAGATTCGGAACTTGAACTTTGTCAAGAGAAAGGGCCACGAGATCCTCCGCTCAAACATTAAGCTCATCCTAATCCACTTTGTAAGCCACCTCAAATGTTTTGGGTTGAACCTAGTCCGGAAATCTTTAGCCCAACAAGTGGACCTTGTGGACTCCTGCATAGAAAAGATAAAGCTACCCGATGACCTTACTAGCCACTATTGGGTGAAAAGTGCTCAAGAGTTTTAGTGCCTACGACATCCTATGGATAGTTATATGGAGTTGCTGCAACAAAGTCATCATAACCTGCAGAAACCTTCAGGCCGTTCTTCTAATCAGTATCAGTGGATGTATAGGTTATCATCTAAACTCAGTGGTCCGCTAATTCGGTACCATCCAAGACATAGTTTATCGACCATCACTAGAAGCAATCACGTTCGAATACCAGGACCCAAATCTGTTGGTAGCTGAGAAGTTTGCCAGGCTAGCAGAGGTCAAAGCCCTATGAGAAGCCCGAATCGAGAGCCCCAACGTAAGCCTCGTAGACCTGGATGGCGAAGTGGGCAAGCATCTAGCCACCAGGGATTTCATGATCCACCAGCTATATCAAACAAAAGAAAGGGCATATTGAGTCCCGGATATCACCTAACTTGAGCCAGACAAGGTAGACCTAGAGTTGAGAACCTATTTGGAACAAGTCAAGGCCCAGATGGAGGTATACTTCGAAGCCGCAAACTATAAAAAGGATATCTAAAAGGGCAAATTTAAAGAGTCTGATTAAAGGAACAAGGCCTTGGAAGCTCAGTTAGAGAAGACCCAAGCTAGAGTTAAAGAGCTGGAAGCTATCATCAGCGGAAAACCGACGCCTACACAGCAGAAGAAGAAGTGGACTAGGAAATAGATTAGCATTGTACTTTTACTTTTTCATGTTTCAAGTATCGAACTCCGAGTTTTCAACATTAATAAAAATAAAATTTCAATATTATATCATTAATCAATTATTAGCCCCTTTATTCTAGCATCTGTGTGATACATGCATCATATTTACACACATACATTAAACTAAGAAAAATGCACGCCTAGGTATCAAAGATAGCTCCCAAACAACCGAACCCTCCAAGGAGCCCAATTTGTACCCGCTCAAAGACCAAAATGGCAAACAGTGGCAACAACAGTGACAACTGCAACAACACCAGCATTGATACCACCTCGAATCCTAGGATCGTATCCTTGGAACAAACAACCCAGCATTTGAGTATGAACCGAAAGTCAACCTCGGTCCAACCTCAGACGACATAAAAAGGGAGATGGAAGACAAGCAAAAGGAGATGGAAAGAAAACTTTTTCAACAGCTGGCTGATAAGATGAAAACAATAGAGGGACCTGACGATTTTGAGCAGACAAGGATCACTAGCTTACTAGTGTATGGGGAGGAAGTGTACCCAGAGAAGTTCAAGACCTCAGAATTTGAAAAATATGACGGCACTGGATTCCCCAAGATGCATACAAGGCTATATGTATGGAAGATGAGCAAGTATGCCCAACATGACCAACTCATGATCTAGACCTTCCAAGACAGCCTTACAGGCCCTGCCCTCGTTTGGTATGCACACTTAGACTTCAACCAAGTTAGTACCTGGGAAAGACTCGCTTGGGTATTCTACGATCAATACAAATTCAACATCGAGGTTGCCCCTTCGGTAATGGACTTAGGAAGTCTTCGAAAGAAACACACTGAGTCATTTAAGGAATATGCCCAGCACTTGAGAGCTCAAGCTGCTAGGGTAACGACCTTAATTTCTGAAAAGGAGTTGACATTCATTTTTTTCAAAACTCTAGATAAGACTTACTTCTCACATCTGGTGGGCCAGACGTCATCTAGCTTTGCAGAAGTAGTAGCAGCAGGGTGTCGGATTGAGAATGCCATCACATTAGGGAGACTCTAGACAATGGACCCTCCCAGAATCGCATCATCACAAAGGCCCCTAGGGAGTAGCAAAGCCAAGGAGTCTACCGTCAGCACGGTTAGCTCCGGCAGAGTGGATAAGGTTGGGACCCGCATGACATTTCAGATTGCGAATGCCCTAATCCAGCAGTCGCCGATGAATCACACCTAGGCCATTAAGGTCTTAAGACAATTCACTCCGATCCCGATCCCGCTCAGCTAGGTCTTCACTCAGCTGCGAGCGGATAATTTGATCAACTTCGAGATCCCAAGTGATTGGTACAAGCCTAGAAATTTTGACTCAAGCCTCAAATGTGATTATCATATGGGCCGAGTGGGGCATTCCATAGATAGATGCTGGAGGCTCCGAAACAATATTCAAGATCTAATTGACACAGGAATAGTGCAATTGGACTTTATCAACACACCAATACCCAATGTCAAGACTAATCCACTACCTAACCATAAGCCCACTGTTAATATGATTACATCCGAAGAGCCGGACTCCAAAGAGTCCCCAAAACAACAAAAAGCAACAGTGCAACGAGAAAGTCACCCACACCAAGTCCCAGATGAAACCCTTAAATCACATATCAAAAAGAGATGGTTAGCTAGAGACCCAACAGTCCGTACCCTAGGTGAATCGCATGGGAGATTTGAGTATCTGGTAAATTACTCTTTCACCCCAACCGAGTATAGGCCACCTAGCGGATGGGGGCCCGAGTTTGAGAAAGAAGACAACCCACCAAAGGAGAGAGAGATGTCTGTGAACATGATTAAATCGGACCAAAAAACCAATAGTCATTAAGTGCTATGAGGGACGATCTACTGAGGTGCATATTCCAAAGAAGAGATATGTATTCAATGTTCCAATACCCTCAGAGGGGTATAAGGCAGCACCATTTGACTATCGGGCTCTCGATCAAGAAAGACTCCTTATCATAAGAGGAATCACCCATTCTGGGAGAATTTATGACCCGAAATACAGGATCTTGACTGAATAGCCCAACATTGAGGTAGGGAAAGAGGAAGAAGAGGGGCTCTTTGCATTTACAAAGATGGTCAAGGCAAGTGAATATAAAATCATGGAACAACTGAACAAGGTTCCAACCCAGATATCACTTATGGGCTTCCTCATAACGTTTAAGCCTCACAAGGAAGCACTCTTCAGAGTGCTCAAACAGATCAAGGTACCAGAGGGCATCGCAACAGAGAAATTAAGCCATGTGGAAAATTTAATCTTCATTATGGATCAGATATCTTTCTCTCCCGAAGAGCTGGGGGAAGACGAAGACCAATATACAAAACCACTGTTCATAGTGGTGAAATGCAACGATATAATCATCTCCAGAGTACTCATTGACAATGGATCTTCTCTCAACGTATGCCCTTTGGCCACCCTTGACTTGCTAAGAGTCGATCCAAGCAACATCAAGCTAAGTTCAACAAGGGTTAGGGCCTTCGATGGGTCCAAGAGAGAAATGGTGGGGGAAATCAACTTGCCAATGGAGATTGGTCCACAGATGTTCTACATCTCCTTCCAAGTCCTTAATATTCCAAGGTCTTTCAATCTACTATTGGGAAAGCCATGGATACATACCGTTGGAGCCATACCCTCAAGTCTCCATCAAAAAGTCAAGTTCCTAGCAAATTGACAGATCATCATCGTGCTGGGAGAGTAAGATTATGCCATCTATAAAGAGACCACCATACCCTACATTGGGGAAGATGGTTTCGAAGACTTTGGTCTCCAAATACTCAACGAGGTGAACGTGGTAATTAGCAAGGAGGGACGGCAAGGGACGTTTGGACTAGGGTATGTTCCTATAGCCCAGGAAGAGGCACAAGCAAGAGGTATCAGAGGCAAAAGGAAAGAGAAGCTAAGCGATACTCATATGCGTTTTCCACCCCTCCAGCAATCATTCAAGCAAGAAACTACCATCCAAGAGCTAAGGATAAGCAAAACCAATGTCAGCAATAAAGGCCCGACCTCTCGTACGTCCGAGCAGCATCTAGCTCTTAACGATTGGTTCTATTATCCTATTAATAGCGCTAGGTCAGCTCAAGGATAGGGAACAATTATTAAACAAATTTCTATTGTGGTTATTTTTTAAGATTCAATAAATTACAATTCATTCCTTTTTTGCTTATATATATGTGCTATCATTTCACTTTACCCACAGATTCCCTACCGTCGAACGTCAGGGGCATTTCACGCAAGTAAGTAATAGAAACACCGATATCGTTTCCAACACTGCTGGATCAGCCGTTGGAGGCGATGTCATTGACTACGAAATAATACAAGAAAATTGGCAAAAACATGAACAAAGTGGGATTTCAATTGACAAGTCAGTAGAGATAGTAAATCTAGGAAGCACTGAGAAACCTAAAAACCTCAAAATTGGGGCCAATTTGAGTGTTGAGCAAAAGCGCGAGATAGTCGAGCTATTAACTGAATGTGTAGATGTATTTACCTGGTCATACGGCGACATGTCAGGACTAGACCAATCAATAGTAGTTCACAAGCTTTCCACAAAGGAAGATGTCAAACCTAAAAAACAGAAATTGAGAAGATTTGGGCCTAACATCTTACTAAAGATTAAAGAGGAAGTAAAAAAACTACTAGAAGTGGGATTCATTGAGGTGTCTGACTATCCAAAATGGATAGCGAATATAGTCCCCATTCTAAAAAAGAATGGGAAAGTATGTGTATGCGTAGACTTTCGAGATTTAAACCAAGCTACGCCGAAAGACAACTTCCCTCTACCTCACATCGACATCCTGGTAGACAACACCGCAGGAAACCATCTCTTCTCATTTATGAACGGTTTCTCAAGATATAATCAAATACAAATGACTGAAGAAAATAAAACTAAAATGACCTTTATCAAAACATGGGGAACTTTCTATTACAAAGTCATGCCCTTTGGTTTATAAAACGCCGGGGCTAGGTATCAGAGAGCTATGGTCACGATACTTCATGACATGATGCATCGAGAAGTCAAAGTATACATCAACGATATGATAGCCAAGTTTAAGGAAGAAGAAAGTTATGCAGTTATTCTAAGGAAATTGTTCAAGCGATTAAGAAAGTTTTAGCTCAAGTTAAATCCAGAAAAGCGCACTTTTGGGGTCACAACAAGCAAGTTGTTAAGGTTTTTCATAAGCCGAAAAGGCATTAAAATCGACCCTGACAAAGTAAAGGCTATACTGGAACTACCCTCTCCATATACTATCAAAGAGGTGAGAGGTTTGCTGGGAAGGTTGAATTATATAGCTCGTTTTATCTCACAGCTCACAGACAAATACCGCCCACTATTCCATCTACTAAAAAAGAATGCTGCAGTAGAATGGGACGATGAATGTGAAGAAGCATTCAGGAAAATCAAAGATTATCTCATAAATCCCCTAGTCTTAATAGTTCCAAAACAAGGGAAACCTTTATTCTTATACCTCACGATACTCCCTGAATCCATAGGGTGCGTGTTAAGACAGAAAGATGAAGAGGGAAGAGAACATTCCATATATTATCTAAGCAAAAAATTCACAAATGGGGAATAGAGGTATTTTGAAATAGAAAGGACTTGTTGTACTCTGATTTAGGTCATGCACCGATTGAGGCAATACACCCTTAATTACCCCATTGAGTTTCTAACAAAACATGATCCTTTAAAATACTTGGCAAAGAAGCCTGTTTTGTTATAGAGAATCTCCAAATGGCAAATGCTCTTATCAGAATTCAATATCACATATGTAAATCAAAATTCAATAAAAGGGCAATCTTTAGCCGATCAATTGGCAGAACACCCAATTGAGGGAGAATCCCAAGAATCACAAGCTCAATTCCCTGATGAAAATATATTAACAGTGGATGGTACACTAGCAGAAGACTGTGGGACAAAATAAAGCCCTAAATGGAAGATGTTCTTTAATGAAGCTGCCAATATATTTGGTTGTGGGATCGGGGCAGTGCTGATATCACCAGAAGGAACACAATTCCATTCAGCAACAAGACTCACATTTCTATATACTAATAATATTGCGGAATATGAGGCATGCATCATCGGCCTCAAAATGGCTTGCCACATGGAATCCATGAATTAGAAGTGTACGGAGATTCTTCACTCATCATATTACAGACAAGAGGGGAATACAAAACTAAAGACCCCAAATTGGTACCATATCATCAGCACTTAACATAGCTAATCGATGAATTTAAAGCAATCACCTTCACATACATCCCGAGAATTCAGAATCAGTTTGCAGATGCGCTCGCCACACTAACATCTATAATTCAAATAACAGGGGGAGTTGAAGTCCAACCATTGAAAATAGAAATCGAAAATCAGCTTGCCTACTATTTGATAATTGAAAAAGCACAAGATGGTAAGCCTTGGTATTATGATATCAAAACTTTTCTCCAAGAAAGCAAATACCCTGAAATGGCTAGCAAAAACGATCAAAGAACACTCAGAAGGTTAGCAAGTCATTTCTTATTAAACGGGCTTAGGCTTTACAAAAGATCGCCTAATACCACCTTGTTAAGATGTGTGGATAGAAATGAAGCATGTGAACTGATGAAAGAAGTGCATGAAGGAGTATGTGGACCTCACATGAACGACTACATGTTGACCCAAAAAATCATGAGATTGGGCTACTATTGGCTAATCATGGAATCAGATTGTATCAAATATATCAAGCACTGTCACTTGTGTCAAGTTTATGCAAACCAAATAAATGCCCCGCCTAAAGAACTTCATTCGTTATCTACACCATGGCCTTTCTCCATGTGGGGAATCGACATCATCGGCCCGATCACTCCAACAACATCCAACGGCCATAGATTTATGCTGGTAGCCATGGATTACTTCACCAAGTGGGTGGAAGCTTCATCATATGCCAATGTCACAAAAGGGGTAATAGTTCGATTCCTGAAAAGGGACATAATAGCTCGATACGGAGTTCCTGAGTCAATTATCACCGACAACGAAACCAATCTCAACAACAAGTTGATGACGGATTTGTGTCAACAGTTCCACATAAACCATAGAAATTCAACTCCTTATCGACCTTAGATGAATGGGGCAGTGGAAGCAGCTAACAAGAATATCAAAAGAATCATCGAAAAGAAGACAATCACTTACAAAGATTGGCACGAGATGTTGTCATTCGCCCCCATGGCTTACAGAACCTCAATTAGAACATCTACTAAAGTTACCCCATATTTCCTAGTATATGGTACTGAGGCAATTCTATCAGTTGAAGTCGAAATACCATCATTCAGAATTCTATTAGAAGCGCAGTTAGATGAGTCAGACTAAGTAAAGAAGAGGCTTGATTAGTTGAATTTGATCGACGAAAAAATACTTACTATGTTATGTCATAGCCAATATTACTAACAAAGAATGGCCCGAGCATTCAACAAAGAATGGCCCAAGTATTCAACAAGAAAATGAGACCTCGATATTTCAAGGAAGGAGATCTGGTGCTAAAGAAAATTCTCCTGAATGCTCAAGATTCCAGGGGGAAGTTTACCCTAAACTATGAGGGCCCATACGTTGTAAAAAAGGTATTGTCAAGAAGTGCTTTAATATTAACTCAAATGGATAGTTCGAAATTGAGAGACCCCATTAATACAGTTGCTATTAAGATGTACTATCCTTAGGCAAGGAAATTGAGATTTTGCCAATGTTCATGAATGCCAATATTCAATACAAATTTCGATGAGTCTAGTTTTCATTTCTTTTACAAGCAAAGTTAATGTCTCTAAATGATCGATAACTCCAACCAATTCTCATTAAAACAAACATTCCTAAACACATTATTACCCATCACTTCACCAATGAATAATGAACATTGAAATAATAATGAATCTCAATAAATTTTGTGATATAATTCTACCTACTTTTGAGCATTAAACCCGGTACATTAATAGGATAATACCATAATCACAAGAGCCATGTGCATAAGAAAGGAAGCGCATTAAGGCCTTTAGCCGTGTTTTGAAGCAAGAGTAAGCAAAAAAGGGGCAAACCAGCATGAAGGTTCGATTGTTTAGTTTCTATCAGTGATAAATTGGTAAGCATCTTAGAATAAATAACCATAATTTACATATTATTAGACATCTCTTATCAAATCATTTGACCTGTTCGTTAGAAGCATTTTCAAAAGTATTGGTTAGTCAGCCTATAATGGGGCACTTTCCTAAACATTTTCTCTCAGGGTTAGCCCATAGGGGTACCTTTTGAGACATTTCTTCCTCAGGGTCGCAAGTCTAAGAAGACGCTTCCCGCCATCGGTTAGTCAACCCACGAAGGGGAACTTTCCTAAACATTCTCTCTTAGGGTTAGCCCGTAGGGGCACCTTTTGAGACATTTCTTCCCCAAGGTTGCAAGTCTAAGAAGACGCTTCCCGCCATCGGTTAGTTAGCCCACGAAGGGGCACTTTCCTAGATATTCCCTCTTAGGGTTAACCCATAGGGGCACCTTTCAAGACATTTCTTCCCTAGGGTCGCAAGTCTAAGAAGACGCTTCCCGCCATCGGTTAATCCGCCCACAGAGGGGCACTTTTCTAAACACCCTTTCTCAAGGTTAACTCATAAGAGCACCTTTCGAGATACCTATTTTTCAGAGTCACAAGTCTAAGAAGACACTTCCCGCTATAGGTTAGTCAACCTACAGAGGGGCACTTTCCTAAACACCCTTTCTCAAGGTTAGCTCATAGGAACACCTTTTGAGATACCTATTTTTCAGGGTTGCAAGTTTAAGAAAATGCTTCCCGCTAATGATTAGTTAGCTCATAGGAGCACTTTTCAAAATTTGTCAATTAGTTAGCTCATAGGAGCACTTTTCAAATCTATTGATTAGTCGGCTCATAGGAGCACTTTTCAAATTTTTTTATTAGTTAGCTCATAGGAGCAATTTTCGAATCTATTGATTAGTCAGCTCATAGGGGCACTTTTCGAATTTGTCGATTAGTTAGCTCATAGGAGCACTTTTCGAATTTATTGATTAGTCAGCTCATAGGAGTACTTTTCAAATCTATTGATTAGTTAGCTCATAGGAGCACTTTTCGAATTTTTCGATAACCGATTAATCAGCTCATAAGAGCACTCTTCGAAGGCATTTCTCCCCAAACAGTCACTAGTCTAGCCAGACGATTCTGTTGACAGGTGACCAGCTCATAAGAGCGCTTCCTGATACAATCATCTCTTTAAGGTTGCTAGTCCGATAAGACGATTCCTATTATCAGCTATTCCACTCACAATAACACACTCCTAAACAATCATTGAGATGTTTCCTATCGTTGATTAATCAGCCCATAGAGCACTTTTTGGGAGGATACATTACTTCAGATTGTTAGGTTGTTTAAGACCATTTCCTGAGCAATACCAATCATTATAAAGCACTTGTGGGATTATTAGCTCATGGAGTATTTTCCTACTAAAGACCAAATTCCAAATAACCAGCTAAACTAAGGCGTTATCCATTCAGTCTATAGGCCAAAAATGGCGTCTTTCTTATCTTTGTAGTTAAGTTTTGCAAATTTTACTACAAAGAGGAGCAGTTGTAAACACCCCATTTTTTGCCCTTAATAATTAATAATGGTCAATTTTCAATTTTTTTTCATTTTTTACAATTTTCTTCTAATTTAGCAAAAATAGGAAAAATATTCAAAAAATAAAATAAATAGGGAAAATATATCAATTTTGGAAAATAATGATAGGAATAATAAGAAAAGGAGTTAAATAATTTTTACAAATTTTTGGAATTTCAAAATAATAAAAAAAAATTGCATTGTATATATGCAAATTGCAAAAAAAAAAAAAATTAAGAAGTGGGCTAGCCCAGCTGGTCCAAGCCATGGACTCGAGTGCGCGCGGGGGTGCAAGGTCGAAATGCAAGGGAAGCAAATCCGCGTTTTGCAATTTTTTCTCTCCCTAGGACACGTATTAGTAGCTGATTAGGTGACGCAAACACACGCGCTGGGCGCATGATCGTCTCCTTCCTTCATTCGAGATCATCGTTGGCGAGGAAAAAATCGAATTTCGGCCGTTTTGATTTGATTTTTTGCATAAATCCACTAAATCTTTAACCAAAATGAGATAAACATCATCCAATTAGGATAAAATCATAACAAAATCCAAGATTTACACAAATCGAAACAAATCGAAGATGGGTTTTTCAATCGAAATCCGATTTGCCCCAATTGGAGGAAATTCGAGCTTATTCAACTCGATTTCTGGTGCCTATAAATAGAGCACAATGTGGGGAAGCAAAGGCACAAATCGGAAGAGAGAAATGAGAGAAAATAAGAGAGATCGAAGCTGCCGAAGTTCACGCGACCCACGACCGTCGACCACCACTTCAAATCACCACTTGGAGAAGCTTTAGGAGAAATCCATCACCACCATCGAGTCCCTCATCCTTAGAAATGTTGGAAACACCCCATGATCGACAAAAACAGATGCCGAAACGCCACTACCGAGGACCTCCGACCGTCGCTCGATTCGACCCGACCCGCACACTGTAACCAAATCCAGGTAAGTCAAAATTTTCATTTTTTATTATTATTTATTTATTTGTTTGTTTGTTTAATTACAATTCAAAAAAAATGAAAAAATGAAAAAAAATAATAATAATAGGAAAAATGATAGAATTTAGACTATTTTTATTTTTATGTTTAGAGTAGACAAAATAATATAAAAAATAAAATAAATAATAATAAAATATAAATAAATAAAAAATAAATTAATAATAATAATAATAATTAGAGGTAGGTTAATAATAGGAAAATAAAAATAATTTTTATCACTTACAAAAATCATTTTCTTAAATAAATCCAAAATTGGTTTTTCCTTAAATTAATTTTTTTCAAAAAAAATAAAATAAAATAAAATAGTTAAGCTTAGGCTTGGATTTTTTCCAAAAAATGCTAAAAATGATAAAAACATAAATCAGAGATATTTTCATAATTAAAATTAACGAACCCACTAAAGTTTTTATGAAAAGCGAACTACGACTTGTTTGATAATGAATAGTAGGTATGTAGGCACCTATTTGGAGAAACTCTAAAAAAAATAAAAAATAAAAAAAAAAAGAATTTTTCCATATTAGAATAAGTTATTTCTAATCAATAAGCATAAACACAACAAAAAAAATAACAAAAATAAAAATAAAAACAAAATAAATAACAATAAAAGACATTAGGATAGGGTTTAGATTTCAGAAGAATAAGATGGTAACTTTAAGGTTTTAATAGGTTAGCCCTCGAGTCCAAAAACTCTGGTTTTTCCTTTTCTCTTTCACAAAAGTGAAAAGAGGAAATCCCGTTGACTAGTTATCCAAATTAGGATTAATCTGTTCAATTAGTCCTAATTTAATAATCTTTTCTAACTTTAGTTGGGTGGCGATTCCAAAATAAAACAAAATTCTTAGTTCAAGTCGATGACTTATATTAGATGAGTATATGATCTAGTATAAATCGGATTAGGAATGAAAATGAAAAAAAAAATAAAAAATTAGACTTGACAATCAGGTTGCTAAAAGCATCTTGATCGGATACTTACTGAGCACGTAAAAACATACTACATTTGCAACATTTGAGTTTAGGCCAAATTGGTCAAATCAAAATATCGAATCGAGCAAGATGTGAAGGAAGAAATTTTGTACTACAATATATTGTTTGAAATGAAGGTGATAGGACTTTTATAAGTATCGATATTACAATATAAGCTCAAATTATCAATGAGAATAATTAATAGCAAATGTAATTAATGGAAATTAATAAGGAATATAATATAAAGTGCATTTCTCAAATATAAAATATTTATGAAAATATATTAATGATCATAAAATGATGGAATACAACAAAGGAAAGAGTTTATAGAATTATAGTCATAATTAAGCAAAGGAGCACACTAGCAATTGCATTTGCTTTAATGAACAAAAAAAAAAATATTTTGGAGAAAAACGAGCTCCACTAGAGAGTGGAAAAATAAGTAGACAATGATTAAATTCCAAGCATGACATTTTTTCCAATTGTGTGATTAATTACTTAAGGACCAGGTAAGACAAATTGGAGATTAAGCCAAACAAGTTGTAGCGTAATGAAAAATGGTTGATTGACTCAATAAATAAGTTAAGCGAATTTACCCTAACAAAGATTGGGTTGACTTTATTTTAGACCCTAGTCGACTAAGTTAAGTTAAAATTGAAATGTAGGCATAAGAATTTGAGTTTTTAATACAAATAAGATATTGGTTATTATTATCATGTATGATTAAGAGGATTTGAATAAAAAATAAAGTTATACAAGCAAATATGTAGGCATGTGAGTTACCATTGTTTATTGCTTGTACATGTGAGATTAGATAAAAAAAAGAACATAATAATTATATGGTCATAATTAATTGATGCTTTAAGCTAGGGCTAGGATTCTAGATAGGCAATCGAGGACTATTGCTATTAGTCTATGGAGGGATGGTCATCGTCTAAGATGATGTGATTTGTAGTTTTAAGCATTGAATCATCACAAGCATGTAAGTTATTGAGATTGCTAACTACTATGTTATAGGTTACGTACTACAAAGTGGAGCTATAAACGAGGCCAAACTAGTGGAATAAGATTTTACTATAGATGATTACAATGGATTGGCTTCTTAGTGGCTAATACTAGTAGGGAAATAATATGAGACAACTATATAGGATGTTGGTGTTTGGACCACACATATTTGGCATTCATGATGGGATCAAATGAACATCACAAGTCATTGGTGTCAATGATGGTATTATATGAGTATCATAATTTATTGGTGTCGATATTAAGATTAGATGACCTTACATACACACACACACATAAACTTTGTTAGTGTTAATAAAAATATCAAGAAGTGGGAGGGTTGAATTGATTGGTTTTATTAAAAAAAATTAAAAGATTGAAATTCTTTCATAAAGCAAAAACCAAAACTTCTTCTTAAGGAACCAGTCTATCCACATTGGCACGTTCTATTATTTGAGAAAAGAATCAAAATGAGATTTACAAGTTTCTCACTAACAATTACCCAATCATACCCCCATCTTACACTTTGCTTAAGAATACATAAAACTACAAAATCTACCCCCCAAACTTCCCAAATAGTTCTCATAAAGAATTTGAAAGAATGTAAAAGCTCTCAATCATGATTATAATAAAGTTCCTCAAAACTTAGCTCTATAACTCAACACAACAATTGAAAGAAAAGTATTAGCTCTTGTATGCTTATGATTTTCTCAAAATATTACAAAAGTTTGTACCTTATATTCCCTATCTATCATGTTTCATTTCATCATTTTAAATCTTTTATCCTTTATATAGTGTTTGAATCCAATGTTTGAATTGATTTGACAATGCAAATAGCCATTTAGATTGAATTCTTTGAATCAATGTGACATGGAAATTTTCATTTAATTTCCTTCTTGCTTGTCTATCAATTAGTTGACTTCCATATATGTTCACCTTGACTTCCTAAAAATATCTCTTCTTATCTCGAACTTGCTCTCTATTAATCTTTATTTGATCATCACAAACAAAATGATCTTTAAATTATTTGTAACAAAATATGATTAAACATATTACCTAAATATATCTAATCCATGGTACTATTTCTTCAAATTAACATTTCATTATGACATATTACTTATGTATGCTCTTAGTCTTTTTAGCTTTCGATCTTCTATCTTTTGGTCTTCTAGCTTTTGATATTCTTGCTTTTGACTTTTATCTTTTATCTATACTTTTGACTTTCTTTTTGTTTGTACTTCTAACTTTATCTTCTATCTATACTTTCAAATTTGTCTTCTTCCTTCTACTTCTTCCCTCATAGATCCTCCTTCTTCTTTTATAGCTTTTGCTTAACTCTTGATCTTGAATAGATCTTAGGTTCTTCTTAGGTTTTACTTTTATTTTAACATATTTGAATACTCAATAAACTTTCCTGAAAAAACTTAATAGTGATTTGTTATTATCAAAACCTTTTTGGAGGTCCCAACATTCTTTTTTTTTTTTTAATGATGACACAACACCATTCATAAAACCTTTAAAAGAAACTTTGTAAAAAAAAAGAAGTGTTTTCTTAGATTTCTTTGAAAATGATTTTCTTTTATCGTATGATATCTAAATAAGTATGGGAAAATTACAAATAAGGAGATCAATGTTTGGGGTCAATTTCAAATATAGAACCAAACTTTGAAGTGATTTAAATAAAGGATCAATGTTACAGTAAATAGTTCAAATAAGGAATCTTATTTAGGGCTACAAATGAACCAAGCCAAGCTCTTTAAGGCTCTAGCTTAGCTCATTAGAAAAAATTTTAAGCTCGAGTTGAGTTGAGCTTTTACCAAGCCTAAAAATTATAACCTTGACCTCGAGTTCAATAAGGAATTTGAAGCTCAAGCTTGACTTGTTTAAATTAATGAGCCAGAGCTCATTTATCTAGACAAGCATGAACTCGTGCTTGTTTAAATAAATGAGTGTATTTATGAGCTTACTTATTAATAATATAAGCGAAAACTTACTTATGAGCCTATTCATAAATCAATTTATCAATAATATAAATAAGAACCTACTCACAAGCCTATTAACTAGTTGGTTTATTAATAATATAAATAAGAGCTTACTCATCAACTTGTCTACGAGTTTCCTCACGAGGCTATTTACAAGCTAGCTCATTAATAATATAAGCAAGCTTACTCATAAGCTCACAAGCTGATTCATTAACAATATAAACAAGCCTACTCTTGAGCCGGCTCACAAACTTAAACAGAAGCTCGACCTTGATTTGTTTAAATAAACGAGCTTTGATTTGAGCTCAAGCTCAACTCATTTACTAATTGAGCTCGAGCTAAGTTAAGCTCAAGTAGCTTGCGAGCCGAACTCAAGTAGCTTGGCTCATTCACAACCCTAATCCTATTATAGTACCATTACAAATAGTAACAGGTTCTCTTTTTGAACCATTGAGTATATTTATTGGACAATAACAGATCTTTTATTTAAATTAATTAACAAAATGTTGATCCTATATTTTAACTACTTGAAAGTTTGAACCTCTATTTTAATTGGTTAGTATAACATTGATCATCTATTTTAATCATTTAAAAATTTGATTCTCTATTTAAACTTTACTTAAAATGTTGATACTCTCACTTGTAATTTTCCCTAAGTATATTCTTAGAGCACACTTATAAGAAGTAATAGCCTATTAAGTCTTGATAATCCTATTTGGACTTATTGTGAACAAACATTTAAAGATTATGTTCACTTAATCAAAGTTTATTATTTTTCCAAGTTCTCTCAATTTCTTTCCTTTGTTCGATCGATTGAATAAAAACAATCTAAACATAGAAACTTCAAGATAACATAAACACACCAATTACAACATATAATATCCTATTTAGGATCCTTGAAGGGAAAACTTCCCTCAACATTAACTTTCTTAGAAAGAGAGAGAGATAACTCCCCATCAATCCTACAAAATAATAATTGAATAATTATTAGAGTACTTCATTCTCATCTTTATTTGTTGTAATGCCTTAGGTCAAAAGTAACTAATGACCAAACCAACAAATACTAATGAGCCTTTTTTCAACCGCTTAACCTAAAAGTTTGTAGCTAATATTGCATGTTATTCACTATTTGACCTTATTTACCACTACTCTATGTGGGATTTCATTCACATAGTGTATCACAATCTACCCCCTTAAGTATATGAAGTACCACAATTGTACTTTTCTTCCACACCCTTACCCCCTCCCCAACCCCCTCTCTTCTTTTTTTATCATATAAGACTGTGTTGGTCTAAATTAAACAAAGAAGAAAGAAAAGTTAAATTGATTATTATGCAAATTTTAGACTTAATAAACTTATCCAAAAACATTTAACACTTATTGTAAAACTAGGAATAAAAAGACTTCTTGATGTTTCAAGGTACAATAGCAAAAAATTGGAATTTGTTAATTTATATCGAATCTTTTAATTATTAATTAAACATAACAGGTTTGAATCAACTAGGGTTGCATAAGAAAGACACTTTGTAATGTTCTCAAAATAAACAAACAAATACAATATACTATGACATACAAATAAATTTGTGAAAATGTAAAAGAAAAGAGATTGAGAAAATCAGGCAACGATATATAGAGGTGCCTCCAAGTGAGTTGATCCTCTTTTGTAGCACTATGCTAGGGAACTAGTATATGCACAATAGTATGTTCCACCATTTGACTAAAGAATTCATTGAGGTGTATAAGCTTTTTCTCAATCTATTAGTTCCCTATATCTTGCTCTATCTCACATTCTCCTTATGAATAACACATGACTACAAAATCTCCTTCATTACTTCTCTCAAATAGTACTCATAATCAAGAATTAAGAGTAAGAAACTTTCTAATGAAGATTACAATAGATTCCTCTATAATTTCATTCAATATCTCACAATAATATAAAGGATAAATTGTGTAGACCTCCCTTGAAAACTTTTAAAATTGCACAGACCTCTACTTTTTTTCAAAAGTCTACACTTACACCCCTTGAAAAGCTTACATAGTGTATAACATGTAAAATAGGCCAATTTGATGCTTAAATGTACATAATTTAATATGATTTAATTAACTAAAGTTTGTAAAAAAAATAGAATATTAGGAAAAATAACTAAGAAAAAGGGAAAATCATATTTTCAAAAGAAAAAAAAAAGTTTATAGCCATTACCAGCTACCTAATTGCAAGGGGGTGTAAGCAACATGTTAGCATATTTTACACATCATTTGCCATGTCAACTTTTTTAGAAGGTGTAAACACTAACTTAAAAAAAAAAAAAATGGGAGTCCATGCAATTTTAAAAGTTTTCAAGGGAAGTCTTTGCAATTTACCCTAATATAAATGAAATTTTTAGCTTTAATATTCTTCTACCAAAAGATATGTTGTTGTTCATTGTTTCTCTTATCTCTCTCTCTTGTTTTTTTTTTTCTTCTTGTTGTATTACTATTCCGATCTTCGAATCTAATCCTTTCTATAACTTTGTCTTCAACATTCAAATTGATCTTTATTGGGAATTAGTCTCTTGATAAGATCTTTCCACGACTTATAGATTTGAAAACTTTCCTTGAGTTATTGATTCCCTCAACGACCAAATATGTTCCTTCCTTGTATATTGACTTTGACTTTCCATAAGTATTCCTCAAATCTTGGACTTGTTTAGTTTCTTCATCAATTAACCATTATATAAGCATGTAATTGCCTATAGAATTGATTCAAGGTATATGAATAAATATATTACCTAAATATATCCATTCTACGATGCTAGGCCTTCAATTCTTTATTTACTATAAATTTTTATCTTTTATGAACTTCCTTTGTTCTTCTAATCTTCTACTCTTTTGAACTTCTTGCTTACTAAACTTCTTCAGATTTTGCTTTTAGGATTCTGAATTATTCTTTCTTCTAATGCGTCATCTTCTTCACTTCTACTTCTAGAAGTTTTATGTTGCTTTTGATAATCTTTCAAGCTTCTGATATCCCAATATTCTTTGTCAAAACTTCAACTGAATTTACTTCCCTTTCATCTGGTCATTTGATTTTGAGTTTTTAGTGTATCCTTACTTTATATCTCTCTAAAACTACATTGATTTCTTCTTGGCTTCTAACCATCGATGATTCTAACAAATCCTTCTACTTCTTTTTACAAGTTCTACTTAAGTTTTGACGAAAAACAACAACTTCATAAAAAGCAATAAAACCATTGCATCACCTTTCACTAATTGTTTAGTGTGTTTGGACATTTAGGTAATTGCATCAATAAAACTATTAAGACATTTGTCATCATCAAAACTCTTCTAGGGGTTCTAACAAAATGATATAAGAGATTTTATCTATCACTAAAAAATAAATAATTAAATTGTGACAAACAAATTGTAACATAGTTAAGAATTGCTTGTAGTAATAACCAAAGTGTATGTGTCCTTTTCAAAGCCATCATAGCTGCAAAGGAAGGAACTAGGGGAAGAAGAAGGAATTGTAAAGACCAAGGTTTCTAATGAAGGACATGAACAAGAGGAAACTCCTTAAAAATCATAGGCTTAGTTAGAATCTTATGAGAATATTGAAGAGAAGGTTCCTGCATAGGAATCCACTGAGGTTTTTTCATTAAGAGATGCAAGTACTTCTCCTGAGTTCACAAGTAGCTTACAAGACTTTATACAAAAACTTGTTAATGAAAAAAAAAATGGAAGAATCAAGAGGAAAGTTCAAGTTGAGATGGAAGGAGCTATAGCAGAGATTAAGGAGATGTTTGGTATTTAGAGATTAAATCTTTTGTCCTTTATATAGTGTTTGAATCCAATGTTTAAATTGATTTGATAATGTAAACAGTCCTTTGGATTGAATTCTTCGAATCAATGTGACACGAAAATTTTTCTTTAGTTTCCTTGTTACTTGTCTATCACTTAGTTGACTTCCATATATGTTTGCCTTGACTTCCTAAAAATATCTCTTCTTATCTCAAACTTTCTCTCTATTAATCTTTATTTGATCATTACAAATAAAAGGATCTTTAAATGATTTGTAAGAAAATATCATTAAACATATTATCCAAATATATCTAATTTATGGTATTACTATACTAGGTCTTCAAATTAATATTTCATTCCATCATATTACTTATGCTTATGGTCTTTCTAGCTTCCAGTCTTCTAGCTTTTGATATTCTTGCTTATGACTTTTATCTTCTATTCGTACTTTTGATTGTCTTATGTTTGTGCTTCTAACTTTGTCTTCCATTTGCAATTCTAACTTTGTCTTCTTCCTTCTGCTTCTTCCCTTATAGAATCTACTTCTTCCTTTATAGCTTTTGCTTAAATCTTATTCCCGAATAGATCTTTGGTTCTTCTTAGGTTTTGCTTCTATTCTACCACATTTGAATACTCAATAAACTTGCTAGAAAACACTTAATAGTAATTTGTTATTATCAAAACCTTTTTGGAGGTCTTAACATTCTTTCCATTTTTAATGATGACAAAACACAATTCATAAAATCCTTTTTAAGATCCTTTAAAAAAGAAAAAAAAATTGTTAAAAAAGTAAGAAGTGTATGCTTAGATTTCTTTGAAATTGTTTTTCTTCTATTGTATGATGTCTAAATAAGTATATACTTAAAGTACACTAATAATGTTTTTTCTTTTCTTCTATTGTAAGATGTCTAAATAAGTATATATTTAGAGCACACTTACAAGTATATGTGAGCCTATTGAGTCTTGTTGATCCTTTTTGGACTTGTTGTGAACAAATGTTTAAAGATTACATTCACTCTATCAAAATTTATTATTTTAACAAGTTCTCTCAACTTCTTTTGTTCGATCAATTGAATAAAAATGACATAATCATAAAAACTTCAAGATAGCAACATGGAAACTTTAAGATAACATAAACACATAACCTGCAACGCTCAAATTGATCCCTTCTATAACTTCGTCTTCAACGTTCAAATTGATCTTTGTTAGGAGTTAGCCCTTGATAAGATCTTTGCCCAACTTCTAGATTCAAAAACTTTCCTTGAGTTCTTGATTCCCTCAACTATCAAATAAGTTACTTCCTTGTAAATTCAGTTTGGTTTTCCATAAGCATTCCTCAAATCTTGGACTTGCTTAGCTTCTTCTTCAATAAATCATTATACAAGCGTGTAAATCCCCATAGAATTGATTCAATGTATATGAATAAATATATTATCCCAATATATCCATTCAGCGATGCTAGGCCTTCAATTCTTTATTTACTATAAATTTTTATCTTTTATGAACTTCTCTTGTTCTTCTGATCTTCCGCTCTTTTGAACTTCTGGTCTTCTAAACTTCTTCAAGTTCTACTTCTAGGATTTCAAACTATTCTTTCTTCTAATACTTCATCTTCTTCATTTCTACTTCTAGAGGTTTTATGTTGCTTCTAATAATCTTTCAAGCTTCTAATATCTCAATATTTCTTGTCAAAACTTCAATTGAAATGTACTTCCCTTTCACCTAGTCATTTGATCTTAAGTTTTTAGTCTATCCTTACTTCATATCCGTCTCCGTCTAATTCTTTTTACAAGTTATGCTTATGTTTTGACAACAAAAGGAGACTTCATAAAAAAGAAATAAAATCATCACATCACCTTTTACTTATTGTTTAGTGTGTCTAGACATTCAAGTAACTCCATTGGTACAGTTATAAGGCTTGTTATCATCAAAACTCTTGTAGAAGTTTTGACAAAATGATATAAGAGAGTTTATCCTACACCCGAAAAAAAAAATGTGATAGATAAACTATAACACAATTAAGAACTACTTGTAGTGATAACCAAAGTGTATGTCCTATTCAAAGTCATCAAAGCCACAAAGGAATGAACTAAGGCAAGAACAAGGAACTGTTAAGACCAAGGTCACTAATGAAGGACGTGAAAAAGAGGAAACTCCTGCAAGATCATAGGCTAAGTTAGAATCTTATGAGAATATTAAAGAGAAGGTTTCTACACAACAATTCACCGAGGTGCTTTCTTTGAGACATGCAAGTACTTCTTCTAAGTTTACAAGCAACTTACAAGACAATATACAAAAACTTATTAATGACAAAATGGAAGAATCAAGAGGAAAGTTCAAGTTGAGATGGGGAAAGAGCTTTAGCAGAGATTAAGGACATAAAAGTGATATATACACTCTATAGTAGATTATTATTATTTTTTTTTAACTGAGGTAGATCCATCTTATAATGAAAATTTGGTCAAGAATGTAAAGCCCAATACAAGTAGAGTAGAAGTAGTCTCCGAATCTCTCGAGATGAAAGTGATAAGAGAAGGAAATATATAACTTGTGAGAGGGTAAGATAAGAGGAGGAAGATGAGACTTGTGACCATCAACTGTTACCGATGACATAGATCCTTTTCTTTTCTTTTCTTTTTTTTTCCATATAGTTTACTTCTATTAAAGCCTTGACAAATAAACCTTAGTTTCATAGCAACCTCTATGATTTTATACCTACGATGGTGACAAGTGTCATCTAAACTTTGAAGTTGTGTTGCTTTATAAGCTTCCCCATCAAGCCTAAGGAGGAATAAGAGTACATGTCCTTATTCATTTGTCAATTTCAACTCGCTGATTTTGGTTTTGGCCCCCAAATAGTATAGTCTCGAGTTCATTCTTACATAAATCAATATAATATAATAATATACTATATTATATATAATATATCGTCGTATGATAGGTAAGCACATATGTAACTTTTGAGTGGGGAAGATAAAGAGAAGGAAGAAGGATAATGTGAAAAAGAACTTAGTAAAGATAACCTCTAGAGATTTATTGCGATTTTTTTTTTAATCTAAAATCCATTTTTATCCTACCATTTGGCTTCTAATCTATGATGACTAAGGCATGCTCCTAACATAGGACAGGGCTGTTTTCATCCTTTTCTTTGTTTTTTCCAGCCTACCAAACAAGGCCTTAGATCATGTATACAAATAGACAGCTTAATCTAAAATAAGTAATGTTTAAATAATCCCTTTGAGGAACTAAGACTGTTAACTTAGGACATGACCTGTCAAACCGAGCAGAGCCCAACATGATTACAAACGAGTTTAGGTACTAGTTAAAATTGTGTATAAATTTAGGTGTAGCATCCTAATCTATTTGGAAACTCTTTCAATAGGTTTGACTCTCATCCAAATATGCTTAAAACATACCATCCCTTTTAAAGATGAGATTGAGAATTTATGTTGGTATACGTTCTTCTAAACCTATTTCCTTGTAACTTTAGTTTGATGAAGGCTTTGTTGGTTTGTAAGTTATTTATTTAGATTTTAATTTATTGAAGACTCTTGCTTCTTCATAATTTGTTCTTTTTTAGACTTGTTATATTGTATGAATTCACTTTGCATTTTGATTAATTTTTAGATTATTTATAGGTATTTTGTTAGATTGTAAGTTATTTATTTAGATTTTAATTTATTCAAGACTTGCTTCTTCATAATTTTTTTCTTTTTTAGACTTTTTCATATGTTATGAATTCATTTTGGGTTTTGATTCATTTTTAGATTATTTATAGGTATTGTTTGGCAATTTAATGTATGTAAGTATGTAATTTAGTAATAAATCAATAAGCAGTTCAATAAACAGGCCTAAGTACGACATGTTTAACACGCTGATTAAACAAGTTTTTCTTTCATATATATATATTAAACAAGTTTAATATGTGAAGCCCTTAAATTGATCAGATCATATTACAACTAAAGGATCGTATTATTTTCGGAAATGAACACACCACAATCCACGATGCATTAATACGAATTGCAAAACCTACAGAAACAGAAAATAACTTTAACTGAAGAGTCAACAAACTCTCGTTTACCTTCAATTCGACTCTCTATATCACTTTTCCTAAACATCTTTGGGGTTTGGGGACAAAACCTCATGCATGTCCTGACATTAAAATCAACGAATTCATGATGTGCTTGGCTGATCTAGATCGCCATATTTGCAGACTAGCATGGCCTAACACAACAGGTCAATGGACTCCTAAGCCACATTTATTCACAATGCCTTGCTATGTATAAGACCAATGTCATGATGATGATGATGATGACAGTAATAATAAGAAGAAGAATAAAAGAGTAGACCGAGGATCATGAATCTGTTACTGCTAAAAACACCAAGATGAAATTTTCAAATGGAGAACGCACTCAAGCACACAAGATATCTTCAATCAATAATATACCATTCCAGACAAAGCCTTCAATATAAGTGCACCTGCAAGGGTTGCGAGTCCCATGATCTAGCCATTCACTTGAACGTAATGCTAATGTTTGTTGAGCCCTTCATAGCACCTAAGAACTGATCCAATATATTGTATAAAATGTGGACAAAACAAGCCAAGCTGACTTGCAAACACAAATTATGTTTGAGCTACTCAAGTACCTTATTAAGTTGATCCTGAGTTTCATTTTTTTGGTTCAATGGCCTCATAAGTCCGATAAGCAAGTTCAAACCAAACCTGATCGACTTTCAAGGCAATTAATTGCTCAATACAAATTTGATCGAAAAGAAACATAATTTTCTTTAGAAAGTAAGAAAGTCTAAAAAGACCTAATTGTGGTAATGTCGAGCTCAAAAAACTGTCTTTCCATGTTGAGCACCAACCAAACATTGTCTCTCCTCGACCAAATGACTACCTTAACACAGACATATCTCACTAACAGTTGAGATTGTACATTCACAACACCCACCTTTACAATTAACAACCCTACCATCATAAAAGCTTTTACTCTGTGAAACTCTGCACCCCCAATAACTCCATCATGATCTTTGACAATCATATTAGGCTACTAGCTAATGCTGTCCTCTGCAAAGGCATAAACTTATAGGTGATGATCACTTAATCAAATGAGAAATTGGCTCCACAAGATGCATTATATTTGGATGTCACCTGTCAAGTATAGAGTAGTAAATGTACCGGACCGTATGCTCTTAGTTCCACTGATTCCAACTGTTTCAGACATCAGCCTGCCCCACCCACATTATAGCTTATTTGCAATAAGTATGAATAGCATGGACTTACAGTTTACCATGGCATGGAGAATTGAAATATGTATTTTTGTTCTCCCAGTACTACCTGTTGCTATGGACACATTATAATGCTCCAATTAATATACACAAGCATGTCTCACCTTTACCAGTTGTTTGACATCTTCCAATTGAGAGGTATCCCAAATAATACAAATCATACCATGAGACCAATCCTTTTGGAAAATAGGAAGGGTCAACAGTGGCACTATATGCACACAGATTTGCGCATGCATAGAGAAGCAGCTCTGAATCTCCTTAAGTGAAAAGCCAAAGCAGTAACAGCATAGAGCGAAATGCAACTGGAAATATGAAATCATAGGATTTTCCATTTCCATTTCTACAAGACAGAACAAAGCATTGGTTGTGACAGCAAAATCAAATTTTGAAACATTTCATCATACAGAAAAGAAAGGTTTACTGGCTATCTATGAATTGATTATGATGAGCTGAAACAACATAGAAAACCTATACCACATTATGCAAAGAGAACAATTTCATCAATTCACTATGCATACATGGTTACCATTAAACAAATGATGTGACTACTGAAGCTCCACTAGGTATCAACAATTCATAATTTAGGGAAGATTAAGAATAGCCAAAGAATTGTATACTCATTTCAGCAGGTGCATTAATTTGACAAAGACATATCAACATCCCAAACTTCAGCATGAGTAAAAAATGACCCACTTATCAAGCAATTAGGGCCCAAAATTTTGCTGATCTTCAATGGAGTTTCAATATATTTTGACCAATTTTGCAAAGATAACAAGACATTTGCAAATTACAAGATGCCACATGAGAGCATTAATGAGTTCAAACCCAAAGACTTATCACTACATTAACACTTACAAAACAGGAAGTTCAATGGTACCATTCTTGTGAAAAGTGAAACAGATCCATAGATGAATTCTATATTAACAGCAATCATTGCAAAAAAGAGTAAAGGAGAACTCATAGTTTCAGTTACAGTACATTGAGTATTTTGATCCATTTTGCTCAGCTTATTCCTTATTTATCTTCATGTTTATCTTTTGACATATAATCCCTAAGTGGATGTGGAACCCAAAATAGTCCTGAGGATTAGCTACAAGGTGTAAACTGGTGGGGAAAAAGTTTCTGAGCGACTTCAGAAAAACTGCATGTGCTTAACGAGCTATAGATAAGCGCAAAAGCCCCAAGTATAGCCAAACAAGATAGGCTGCACCATATAAAAGTCATGAACTCCCCAAGTACCATTTCAAGCAAAGCTCCACATGCACAGGACATCCTAGACTAGCAATCAGCTATAGCTTACGTCGCATTGTAACCACAAGGAAAAGTGCAGTGTCTGAGAGACAAGTGAAAATGCAGTAAGCAAACAAATAGACATTTGCCTTCATGGAAAAATAAAGTAATCCGATATTCTAAAAGGCACCAGGGTAAAGAGAGTAAAAGGACTGATCTTAATTATCGTCAGTTGTTCAATAAACGTAACAAAAAAGGGATAAATAAAATAACCCATCAACCTCACGCTATCAGTACAAAAAGTCTCCTTATTAGTGTATCAGATATAAATATAATCAGTTGTTTCGGGCCTCCCCTTACACATCAATCAACAATACCGGTTCCAAACTCTAAAATGAGCATAGAGGACACTGATAAAAACTAACCAAAGGAAAAGGTGAAATGAATATTCAATCCTCAAGTTGCTTCAACTCTGCTTTGAGTTGCTCCATCTTGAGACCCATGGAACGCTGCAAAGCCGCCTTTTCGGCTTCGGGCAGCTTCTGCAACAACCCATCAAACATGTCCAAGACTTCCTTAACAACAGCTCTAGCACACTCAGCTTCCTCGTCAAAGTAAACAGTGTCTTTGGACTCCATGGCCGACTCAATCTCTTCTCTGGCCTCGGCGAATTTCATGTTGATTTTGTCGACATCGCTGGAGTGGTATGAATCGGAGGAGAAGTGTCTCGCGTTGATGGATATAGAGAGGTGAAAATGGAGGTTTCGGGTACGGGAATGGGAATGGAAGGGATTTATTACTGTAGGGTTTTGAAGAGAGAGAAGAGGGTTTGTGGATGGCGGAGGTATGATGAGTCTTCTTCTTCTCAGGAGGAGGAGTTTGGAAAGAGAGAGCAGTGATCTTTGAGCCATTTCTTTGGAGAAAGGTAAACGAGGAACAGCATTTCGTTGCGAAATAGGATTGTTATTTGTTAATGTTATTCCCAAATTTGGACAACGTTGAAAAAAGGGTTTCTTCTAGATGGATCCGGCCCATGGGCTCTTTGAAAAATTAGCACCATAAACGCTTACTACGCATGCGTAGTCTCTCTAGGTGCATTGCATTCTTGCATAGATATTCATTCCTCTTTTCTTTCTTTCTTTTTTTTAATTTTGATTTAGGATTTGGTCATCCAATAATAATTAGTTAAAATATATATAGAGTAATGTGCATGGAAGGGTCCTACGAGGCTACTAGTAGTACCGGTAATGCATTTCATCAAGCTGAGTTACTATATAAATTACATAAGCATTGGTCTACAATGCATAAAAATATAAATTCATCATATGATAAATGGTTAAATGTCTTACTTTTCATTATCTAAAAACTCGGGGGCATGCAAGTACAGAATAAGTAGAGTATAAAGTCTTATCGATATCTTATCTTATAAAGTATAAGTTTTCAAATTTTAAAATGGGAATTAGTCATATAATATTCTAAAACTACCCCATATCCTATATCATATAAAATCTATAAGGTAAAGGATATTCTATAAAATCAATAATTTTTACCTTTTTTCTTATGAGTTTCTAATTCATGTAATACTAAAAAAGTAATTTATATATGATATTATAAGTTCATTATACGCAAAATTTATAAAACTCATAACAAAATATATAAATTTTAAAAGTAATTTTTCTACCTTAATTAGCTCAAGTTTTGTGGTTTTACAACTTAGCAAATAGAAAAGAATAAGGTAAAAAAAAATGGGAAAGAACAAGAAAAAGAAAGAGGGGTAGTATTAGATTTAACATTAGGGTTACTAACTTATAGATTTAAATTTTTTTTCTTTCCCTTTTTATCAAAAAATTTATTACCAAAAAAATAATTTACTATTTATTCATTAATATTATTTAATAACATTTTATAAAATCAGTATAGAATATCCTAAAACCTATATTTTATATATTTTAGAGTATAGGATAAGAAAATCATATACCTATACCTTATCCTATGAGAGTAGGTTCCAAAAATTTTATATTCGAAACCTACCTTATGGCCTTAATATCCATGCAAAACCCACTCAATTGAGTAGGGTACAAGTGGGTACCTTATACAACTAAGTTATCCACTTACCTCTACTAAAAATAATGTTTTCTTTTCTAAATTTTTTAATCATGAAATATATATATGAAACCTTCAAAATTCAAATGATGATTTTTGCATAACTAAAATTATCTTCCATTAGGGGAAACAAGGTTAGTTTGAAAATTTTACGTGTTATACTAAAATCCCATCTTTACCCTACACCCTCTTTCGCTCTCCAGTAAATATGTCAAAGTCCACAACATGAGAAAATTATAAAAATACAACATATACTTTTTGTACTTTTGCAAAATCATACTTAGTGTTTTTTTTTCTTTTAACAATCTTTAAGTGTGTTTCATCACTATTTGGTAATGTGGTCAATGAGCATGTGCCAATTTATAATTAATCTATAATAATTAATTTTAATAAAATAATATTATTAAATAAATTAAAAATAATGTTAAAAAACTATAAAAAAAAATTAAAAGAAATAATAGGTAATCAATAAAAAAATAATTTAGTCACTCCCAACCTTAAAATAGCCAACCACACTTGTTTTAACATGGTAGCTCATATAATCCACTCGTAGTAATGGCCCCTATCCACCATCTTATTTAGGATCACAAAACTCCCCTATAATGGTCGTTAGCTACTTACCTCTCCTAAAAGTATAATTTCCTTTAAAAAAAAAAAAAAGGAGAAATGCTTAAAAATCTATTAGGTCATCAACTAATTACGTCATACGAGTTTTCCAGCATTTTTCCTTCTTTTTTTTTCCTTTTAAGGGTAGTAGATGGCTAGCCACTACCTTTGGAGAATTGCATAACCCCACAGGGTAGTGAGTAGCCACTACCACCACGAGTAGATTGCAATCCAACATGCAAGAAAACATGTAGCCAACCGCTTAATGGTGTACTTCCCTCTCCCTCCCACGTTGCAATGGTAGTCACTAAGAACTCAAAATGTTTGATATGTGGTAGTTTTTCTAAGACTGTGTGGTGATTCTTAAGGCCATATGCCACAATAAGAGTAGTCGCTAGGAACTCAAAATGGTTAATAAGTGGTAATCTAAAACTTTGTATAGTGATTCCCCTAAAGTAGTTGACAGCAACTACTTTAGATGTAGTTAACATAAATATTTTTATGGGATGGAAAGAGGTCATAGATGAGTTTGATAGCTCAATAGTGTTTAGTGCCTTAACTTCCATATTTGACATTCCATAGCATTTAAGAATTTATGTATAAATTATTAATGCACATTATTCAAGCTTACCAATTTCAATTGGTTTGACATCAAGCTAATCTAGCAATGGGTTAGGCAAAAGTCATTTAAGTAAGAAGATGTGCCCTTCGAATTAGGAATTTGAGCCCCCAACTTCTTTAATAGATCATGACAAAGAATTGTTAGCATAGCATGGAAAAATATCATCATATTATCACTTTCCACTAGGGGTGAGCAAGTAGCCTTAATTTATAGGGTATTCACTCATATCCTACTTTATTGAATAGGTTCCAAGTGAGTATTAAGGGTCACGAGATAAGTTCTAAATATAGATTTTTCAAAAACTATTTTCATAGGGTAAGATACAGGTATGAGGTCATCTTACCCTATACCTACCATAAAACATATACTTTAAAATATATATGGTATAGATTATAAAATCAATATCCACCTTGTAATAAATTATTAAATAATACTAATAAATAATAATAATATTTTTTTACTAATAAATATGTAGTAAAAAATAATAAATGAATCCAAACTCATAAGTTAATAACCTAAAACGATTAAACTAATACCACCTTTCTCACTTTACGTTTTCCATTTTTTTCCCCTTGTTCTTCCCCATTTTTCTCTCTAACTTTATATTTTCTATTCTTTTCCTATTTGCTATGTAATAAAATCACATAAACTTCAAATAATGAAGAAAGATTTTTTCTTTTAATTTTACAGATTTTATAAGTTTTGCATATAAAAAAACTTATAATATCATATATAAATTATTTTTTCCAATATCACATAGATTTGAAATTTATAGAAATAAAAGCAAAATTTACATATTTCACATGGTACTTTATATCCTGTTAGTTTTATAGGGTCTAGAATGGTTTCAAAGTGTTATATGATAGATTCTAATTTAAAAATTTAGGATCATATAACTTATTGGATAAAGTATAGATAAAGCCTCATACTTTACTCACTTGCAAGGTTGTCAAAATCGTGATTTTACGTAGAATCGCTAGAGGGTCTATAGAATCGAAATATAGAAATGTAAGTTTTTACAACCTTTATAAAATAACTTCAAAATATTGTAAATTTACTTATAGTAGTTATTAAAAAATATAATAAATAATAAAAATAAGGAAATTCAGTATACATTTTTATCATAAATCACAATAAAAGTCATAATATAAATAATTAAGCATAAGTTATACAATATAGATAATTAACCACAAGTCCTAATTAAAGTTATGAATTCATAAATCATAATGCAAAACAATAACTAAAATAAATCATCACAATTTTCACCATCTCTCCCATCCAGATCACAACCTAAAGAACTACAAGTCAAACTTAAAACATGAAAAGCCCCTAATTTTAATAAGTAATGATATTCAAAGTTAGTATCCATAACTAAACAAGTATAAGTTAGTTTATATTCGACTAATTAAAATAATCCAATATAATAAGTTACTATGTAAATCGTCATTATAATATTAGTATATTAGAAGTTAAACCATCTTATTTGTTTATATATATATACTCTGTCTTCATTATTTATATTCCGCATCCATAATGCTTTGTCTTCTACATCTTCTCTTTTCTTTAATTCATAAATTAATTTTCCCTATACCTTACACAATTAGGTAGGCACTTCAATCCTGGCCTTGATGGTATCAAAGCAAGTGGGGAAGGGTATAGTAGGTTGAATGTTTATTATTTAATTTAAGAACATGATTCCTAAGTGGAGTCTGAATTTTGTTTAAATTATTTGCTAAGAACTATCCTCAATGGAAGAAGTTCATATTATGATAAGCGTAGGGACCTAGCACAAATCCTGCTAAAGATTTGAAAAGGGTTGCATAAGGGTCAACAAGGCGAAATCATAAGAAAAATTGTAGTGTTCTGACTTAAATAATGAATTCATTCAATTGCACTATGTCTTCTTCAAGCTTTAGTTCTAACAAGCCTATAGATGAACCTATAGCAAACAATAGGGATGGAATTTATATTAAAGATTTTGGTAAGGCTATAGATGACTGGAAAATACTAAATATGTCTTATGATCAAATCTATCAAATGGCCAAATGGAAAATCTTTGGAAAAAATGATTATGTCATAAGCACCGAAGAGAAGGATATTCCTATCTCTGATGGCTTAACAACATTAAAATTTTTAAATAATGATTCAATAAAAAATTATAGTCGAGAATGGAATTATATGCATGTAGGTCTGATCCAAGTAGGAGCCAAACCTCTTACAAAATTAGGATTAGATACTTCAATGTTAATGGTGCTTAAGGATGCTAGGGAACTGGAGTATGAATGATCAATTCATGTTGCAGTAGAAACTAGCTTAAGTAATGGACCAATCCAATTTGAATGTCACGCAAATGTAACCCTAGTTCTTAAGGATAAAATAGTTTGTGAATTCCTTGATCTTACAGATCAAGACTCATAATTACAAAATGATTGAAGGTGCATTGCCTATGACAATCATCTATAGAATTTATTTTAAGTTAATGAAAACTACTTTTGGATCTAAAACGTACAAAATTGACAAAAGAGGTCAAACCCTTTTAATCTAGACTAATTTAACTAAGTCAAATATCACAATCCCAAAAATGATCAAATGGGATCAAGTAAACTTACCTAATCAATGGGAAGTAGACAACCCTACTCTCAAAAAATCAATATGCAATACCGAACCATGTAATGTGATGCAACATCCAGATGGTAAAGTAACATTGCAATTTCCTAGGAAATCTTTTGATTATTCTAGAAGAAATTGAGAAATTAGGTCAATTTCCTCAATTTCTTCCCCTAGAAAATCTGTAGATATACTTAGACCAATAATAAATGAACCTAAAAATGTTCAAGATAATCCTCAAGTTAAGGTTAATCCTTCAATTAGTGGTTTAGTCAATAAGCTGATAGGAATAACCCAACTAGTCTACCAAATTTTCAATGATTTAGACTATGAAGAGCCTTCTACTTTAGAAGCAAGAGATCCAGAACTAAATGTCATAGAAAAACCTTTCGAACCTGATAGAGTTTTTCTGAACAATGATTTTAATTCACCTAAAAATAAGAAATTAAGATAATGGTATCTTAAAACTTTTAATAAGTATAAGATACAAATTAAAAATGAATATTATAATTTTATGGATGAAACTAGTGCTCAAATTTTGTTCTTTAACTGGTTTAAAGAATATCATTTGAAGTATAAGCAAATTAATGCAACTAACAAATGTGTCTAATGGAGACTAAGTGATGGTCAGATCATAGAATCTAATCATCCACCACTTAGTGATATTTAGTATTCATATAAGGATATTGAAATTAGACTTACACCCTTCAAGAATGCTACTAATGAAGAAGGGTTAGGATTTAAGAAAGTTATTGACCAAAATAACTTTACCAGTAAACATCTTCATACTATAGGTAAACAATTAGATAGAATGGAAGATGTAATAAATAATGAAATGGTTAAGAAAAATGAGAAAAGTGGATCATTAATTAATAATAAACCACTTTTTAAACCATTTGAAATGCCTAAAAATCCTAGTAATGATTTTTTTTAATTCCTTAAGGAAAAAAGAAAAATGTTAAAGGATAAAATGAAAATGGAACCAGTTGAATCTTTAAGACTATACACCCATAAATTTAGGAATTTAGATATTGAAGATACACCATTCGAAAAAATCAATGTCCTTAATGAATCCATTTCCAATCCAAATGTATCATTAAAAGACCTAAGCCTTAATGATTCATATGAGGAGGAAATTAATAAGATTAGTTAGAAAGAACCTCAAAAAGTATACTATCAGAGAGCAATACCTCCTAATATAATACTTGAGGAAAATAAAGATACTTTCCATAATAAATATACTCCAGGATCCACCTATGAATGGAACATAGATGGAGCCTCGGAAAAAATGATTTTAAATATTATTAATCAAATGATTATGTTCTCTAATACTAACAAAAGTATTCAGGGAATAACTAATTATCAAATTGCTCTGCTTTTAATTACTAGTTTTACCGGTCAATTAAAAGGATTGTGAGATAATTATCTTACAGAAGAGCAAAGAATTAATATTTTAACTACATTTAAAAGAGATGAAAATGGAGTTAAAATTCTTGATGATAATAATGAACCAATCCAAGATGTTGTTAATACATTAATGTTTTGCATTAGTCAACATTTCATAGGAGATTCATCACATATTAGGGATAAAACCCTGGATCTTTTATCTAACATGAAATGTAACTCTCTAGAAGAATTTCATCAATACAAAGACATCTTCTTCCAAAGAGTCTTACTTAGAAATGATTGTAATAAACCCTTTTGGAAAGAAAAATTCTTAGCTAGTTTACCCAAATTAATAGGTGAACAAGTTAGGTGTAAAATCCGAGAGGATTTCAATGGAGAAATCCCTTATGATAATTTGTCCTATAGGGAATTAGCCTCATATGTCTATAAGATAGGGACAAATCTATGTGTTACAATTCGATTGCAGAAGCAATTGAAAAATGAGAAATGTCTCAAGAAACAAAGTCTTGATGATTTCTGTTTACAGTATGATCCATCATTTGTTTCTGAAAAGACTAAAAAATGTTCACAATGTAAAAAGAAACTAAAGAGAAATTTAAAAAGAAAATAAAAAAAATTCTCTGAAAAATCTAATGAAGAATCTCCGAAGAAAGATAAAAAAGAAAAATAAATCTTGGAAGAATCTTAGATTTTATAAATGTAAGAAAATAGGTCACACTGCTGATAAATGTAGGATTAGCAATAATCTTAATGAGTTAGACCTAGATAAAAATGTCATGGAAGATATTTCGCAAATATTTGCAGAAGAATATCCTTCTAGAAACTACTCATTCTTTTCTGAAGAAGATGGAATTCAAAAAAAATGATCTTGAAACCTCATCTTTAGATAATGATATTAATGTTTTATCTAAAGAAGAAGAAGAAATTCTTCAAAATTTAGATAAAATTATTAATAATGAAGGATGTAGTAAAAATGTATTACTAGTTAATAGGTTACCCTATAACCTAAATGAAATTCTTAAAGGAGGTAAATGCAAAAATTCTAAGCCTATTTCAATTAATGATCTCCATAATGAAATTAAAATTCAAAAACAGGAGATAAAAGAATTGAGATTAGCATAAAATAAACTTCAAAGTGAATTCTCATATATTAAACAAAAAATAATTAATGATTCTGTTGATTCTGAAAATGACTTAATTAGTGAAGAATGTTTAATGCAACTAGTAGAAGTAACAACTGGAAAATGGATAGTCAATATTACAATTAGGATAAATAATGAATTTATCCTAAAAACCACTATGTTATTTGATACTACTGCAGATTTAAACTGCATTAGAGAAGGGTTAATTCCAACAAAATATTTTGAAAAAACGACATAATCTCTAAGTTCTGCTTCTGGTAACAAATTGCGAATTAATTTTAAATTATCCAATGCTGAGATAATAAAAGATAAGTTTCCTATAAAAGTGTTTTTATCCTGGTAAAGGATTTAAAGTAGAATGTTATTTTAAGGACCCCTTTTATTAATCTTATTCAACCCTTTACGGTAGATAATGAAGGTATCAAGACAAATTATCTTAGAAATGAATTATGTTTTAATTTTGTCTCTAAGCCTAGGATTAGAATGATCAATGAACTCAAACAAAATTCAATTTTTGAATTAAATTGTTTGATCAAATGTAAAGAAAATCAGTTATTATTCTTACCTGATGAATTGACTCTTCACAGGATTGAAGATCAAATCACTAAGAAACCAATGACTGAAAAAGTTTCCAAGCTAGAAAATGAAATTAGAAATTCAATTTGTTCCAATTTACCTAATGCATTTTGGGACAAGAAGTCTCATTCAGTAGAATTACCTTATGAAGGTAATTTTGAGGAGAAAAATATCCCAACAAAGGCTAGACCTTCACAAATGAATAGTGATGTCTTAAGAATTTCCAAAATGAAATTAGGGATTTATTAGCTAAAAGGTTAATCCATAAATCTAAGTCACCTTAGAGTTGTTCGGTCTTTTATGTTAATAAAAATGTAGAAATTGAAAGACACACATTTAGATTAGTTATTAACTATAAGCCTTTGAACAATGTATTAAAATGGATTAGGTATCCTATACCTAATAAAAAAGACTTACTTAGTAGAATACATAATGCTAAGGTATTCTCTAAGTTCAATATGAAGTCTGGATTTTGGCAAATCCATATCAAAGAACATGATAGGTATAAAACAGCTTTTACTATTCCATTCAGACAATATAAGTGGAATGTTATGCCTTTTGGACTTAAAAATTCACGCTCTGAATTTCAGAGAATAATGAATGAAATTTTTAATGATTGTTCTCATTTCATAATAACCTACATTGATGATGTGCTGATCTTTTCCCCCAATTTAGATCAACATTTTAAGCATATTAGGGCTTTCATCAATAAGGTGAAAAGGAATGGCCTAGTAGTATCTCCCTTTGAAATTGCCCTTTTCCAAACTAAGATTAGGTTTTTAGGTTTGATATTCACAATGGCACAATTACCCCAATTAAAAGGTCAATTGAATTTGCTTCAAAATTCCCCAATGAAATCCTTGATAAAAATCAATTACAAAGATTTTTAGGGAGTTTAAATTATGTAGCAAATTTCTTCCAAGACCTTAATATTCTATGTAAACCTTTACATCAAAGGTTAAAGAAGAATCCTCCTAAATGGTCTAAACTACACATAAATGTAGTTCGACAAATTAAGGAAATTCCGTGTATTCACATTGCAGATCCATCTGTACCAAAAATGGTAGAAATAGATGCATCTGACATAGGTTTTAGAAGGATCCTTAAGCAAAATTTAAATGGCAAAGAATGTATAGTCCAATTTGTGTCTAAACACTAAAATGAATGCCAAATGAACTATTCCACAATTAAAAAAGAAATTCTAACTATAGTTTTAACAATTTCCAAATTTCAAGGAGATTTGTTAAATCAAAAATTTCTTTTAAGAATTGACTACAAAGCAGCAAAAAATGTTTTAATAAAACATGTTCAAAATTTAGCTTCGAAATAGATTTTTACCAAATGGAAATCAATTTTATCTGTTCTTGATTTTGAAATTGAGTATATTAAGGGATTATCTAATTCAATTCCTAACTTCCTTACCTGTAAATTCCTGTAGGGAGATGCCTCCCAAGAAGGATAAGGGGAAGGGGAAGGAGGTCCCTCTAAAAAAGGGCCTTACAAATGTCCGGTCTTCACTTGCTACCACGGCCCCTAAGTCTAATATCCCTTTAACAATTAAGGATGAACCATCTTCCAGTTTGTCCAAAACCAATGAAAACCCAAATGAGGGCAAACACTATGAGGAAACCCCCAGTGAGCCAAACACTAATGTCATAATAACCCCTGAATTGATTAAAGCAATCACTTCTACCTTAAATGTCCCTATTCCATCAAAACAGGACCAGAATGAAATAGTGGTTCGAAAGAAACCACATAAAAATGTAGAAATTACTGAGGTGACATCTTCCTTAAAGAAGGAAATAGTCCCTCAAAAGGTTTTAATAAAATCAATGTTTCATGTCAAAGGAATTTTAGAGGAAATGTTTGAAAATGATCCTTATAATTATGCTAGAAAAATATTTTCTGAAAATTTTAATTATGTTCCTTATGATAGTCTGAAGACTATTGAATTTTATAAAAGAATCTTAAGTGAAACTAAATCAGTTTTATTTAAACATTTTCAAAATAATGGAGTAATTAGTTACTCAACCGCCAAGATTCATAAGGTTATCAATCTTAATGAATGGCCTAGACATCCTACCCAATGTCAAAAGTTCAAAGTTAACCCTTTGGACCCCTTTGTACCATATCTCTATGCTTTTAATTATTTTGATTATAAACAAGCATGGTGGAACGCCTTTTTCATAATGAACAAAAAAAGATCCCATACATGGCTAATCTTTTTTTTTAAAATGTTCTTTAAAAACCTTCCCTATTGGTTTGCACACTAGTGGGATGAATTTGGAGCAACTAATGAGATAATTCATGAAAATGCTCGAAAGAGATTTAATTTGTTCTTAAAAAATTATACACCCAGTCCTCATGAGTAGTCATTTAATAAAACGATGCTATACTTTATGTACATCAGCATATCTTGGGTAATGACCTGGCTCTTTAAATTCAGGAAAGATAATGACACCAAAACTACCATTTTAACTAAAAGGTTTAAAGTAAAATGGTGGGATGGTTTTAAAATGTGGAACAAGGTGGAAGAAAAAGCAATCCTTGATTGGATTAGCAAGTCATCAACCAATGTTCTAACAATTAAGCAAGAAGCTCAGGTCCCTTTCCTCTGTGATAAGGGATTCCTAATATCATCAATGGCTAGAGTAAATTCTCTAGATCAAATGAAGCAATTACTGGAGCAGGCTTTAGCAACCTTGAAGAGGTCGACCAATGAAGACTCCACTAAGTCTAGATCGACCTATAGTGGAGAAAGCAATGAAGATGACTGCTACAATATTGATTTAGCAGAACCGTAGGAATTCAATGTAAGTATTTCTTGTCCTTGACAGTGAAATACATAGAATTTTAATTTATTTACTATTCAAATGCACATATAGTATTTATATACTATACTTTGTAGCTACGTACAATTTATGTACGGATTATCAATGTAATGTCCTCTTGAATCTACTATCCCATACGGTAGAATTCAGACCGAAATGGGTGGAATTATCCACTAAAAACAAATTTGGAATTTATTGTCTTCTATAGGAGAACCCAACAACTTTTATTATTCACTACAGTAAAAGCACTTTTACTGTTTACCACAGTATAAGAAAATTTTTTCTTTAAAATGAGGAAGCAAGTCCATTTGAAACCAAGCTTCCATTTCGAAACCTCTCTCTCTCTCTCTCATACACTTCTTCTGTTACACACTAACTCTCTCTTCCTCTCCTCTAACCCTTTCTTCGTCTAACCTTCCTTCTTCTTTAATGGTCTAATCTTTAGACAAACCTTCCTTCCAATCACATTTCCTCTTCTCTTCTCTTATTAACATCTCCTTCTTCTATGACTATAAAGGTCATAGATAAACCTTAGTACTACATAGTACTCAGGTAATGTTCTAACAAATCTTCTTCTACCTCTTCTTTTCTTTCTTTAATGAGTCTGTAATGTTCTTTTCTTTTATGTGTCTTTACATATGCTCTTTTATTTAATGAAATGAATGTTTTATATTATACCTAGAACATACCCCACTAGCCTTGGCTCTGCTGTTTGTAGTGGTTTGTTTTTGTTCTCTATTTATTTAATGCCCTTTAATGCTTTAATGTACTAAGCCCCACATGAACTAGCTAAGTTGCCATTTGAGGTCTTAGTTTATATCTTTGGTATATAGGCTAGAAACTTGTCTCGAAGGGTTAAAGGTTTCCAAAAAAACACCTTAGAAGATCTTAATGGTCGTTGGTGTTCTCAATGAGACTTGAGTAACAACACCAAGTACCAAAATATTTTAATTTATAAATATTTATTCAATGCTTTTATGTATCTTTAATGTTTTAATTAGTTTATTTCTTTTGAGAAAAAGCAATTCATTATTTATATTCCACATCCATAATACTCTGTCTTCTACATCTTCTCTTTTCTTTAATTCATAAATTAATTTTCCCTATACCCTACACAATTAGGTAAGCACTTTGATCTGGCCTTGATGTATATATATATATAATATTATGACATCGCCTTCACATTTCACTAAGTAACTGTAAATTCCAAACAGCCTCCTTTTGTCAACTTCGATTGCATCTTTGCTTCCTTGCCGGAGTTCGACCAAAAAACATGAAAAACGGTAATAAAAACAAATACTTAAAGCTAAGAAGATAACAAAAGTTGTAAAGTGAAATCGAAAACATGTTCGTACGTCATTTTCATTTGCTTCGCCAAAGAACTAGCCTCGCTAGAAAACTTCATCTCCTTCAACGCTGATGAAGAAGAAATCGAAGATGAAACTTCCTGCACCAGCGATGGCAATCTATTTGAAGCTAAGGCAACCAAGGTAGAAAAAGGAATAATCAACGTGTCTTCATCGAGATGAGAGTGTCCAATCATTTTTCGTGTTTGTGAGGCAGTTGCCTCGCCTCGCCAGAGAAAGGATGAAATGATCGAAGATAAGAAGAGGAAGGAGAGGATCTTGTGCTGGGAAAAGTGAGGGTTAAAGGATCTTGTCCACGCAACTTTTGGCTAGGAACAGACTCGGTTGAAACGAACGTAGACAAGCGATTTTACTATTCAATTGAGTTGACTTGCAATTCCACTCCGATTTTACACAAAAACAATTTTGTATACAAGTTAACAAATGATGTGCTCGTAAACTCGTAAAATCATACAAATGTATGAGTTAAATTGTGATTTTGACAACATTTGATATGGATCTCCATGAATATGCTTGAAAACCCCTTTAAATATTATGAACCCTCATAGTAGTAACGCGAAAATCCTCGTAGTCAATTTAATTCAATCCCTAAGATGGATTAGAATTAGGTTTCTCTTAGTTTTTTTTTTTTTTATCAAGAAATTAGAACAAAGGTTTGCTCTAATGTAGAACACTCCACAAGAAAGGCGATCAATCTCTCTTGAATGTTCCTAAAGTATGTTTTCCACACAAGAACACAAGGAATAAGCAATACTTTTGTGATTTCAAAACAAACAAGACTTCTTTCCAAAATGCGACCAGGGAGTATTTATATGGTCTTCCACAAAACCCTAATGAAAACACAAGTTACAAAACACAATTAAAAGAAAGTTGGTTCCACGTTAATTATAAGCTAGCGGCTTTGATTCAACACTGGCCAGCCTTGATTTTCAACTCCGACTAAAAGCCGACAGCCTTCTTCTCCGCGCTAGTGGTTTTCACCTCCACACCAACAACCTTCAAGCTCCAACACCGGCGGCTTTCAATCTCCAAAGTTGACAGTCCTCTCAATGTTTGGAAACTCCACTTTGACTTGCACTAAGTTATATTGAACTTGAGTTGCAATTGTCCCAAAGCTTTGATATCCTTGAAGTTCCTCACCAAGCCTTGTAGATGAACAATCAAAGCTTGTTGTATCTTCTTAACTCAAGATCTTGTTATAGGTTCTTGAGGCATGCTAATCAGACTCGAAATCTCTTGACATGCATCCTTGCCTCCCTGATCTTCATAACTTGACATCTCATGAGCTTGGTCCATTGGTCTCTTCATAACATTCCCTCTCTCTTTAAAAGGATTCATCCTAGAATCAAAAGCATCACCTACGTCAACAGGACTCAGATCAGTAACATTGAATGTAGCACTAACATTATACTCACCTGACAAGTCCACTTTTTATGCATTGTCATTGATCTTCTCAAGGATCTGAAATGGACCATCTCCTCTTAGGTTTAGCTTAGACTTCCTTTGAAGGAGAAATCTCTCCTTGCGAAAATGCACCCGCACTTATTCTCCTGGTTGAAACACCATAGGTGTTCTTCCCTTGTTCACACAAGTAGTTACCTTAGCATTCTGTCTTTCAATACGCTCCTTCACCTGCTTATGTAATTTCCTCACAAAATTTTCTTTGGAACTAACATCAACACTCACAAAGTTGTTAGGTGGTAATGGCAATAAGTCAATAAGAGTAAGTGGATTAAAACCATAAATAATTTCAAATGGAGAACAATGAGTAGTGCTATGAATAGCCCTATTATAAGCAAACTCCACGAATCATAAACAATCCTCCCACATCCTAATGTTTTTCTCAATGATTGCCTCAACAAAGTGATCAAAGTTCTATTAACCACCTTAGTTTGTGAGTGACAAGTGGTTGAAAACAATAGTTTTGCTCCTAACTTTCCCCACAACACTCTCCAAAAGTGACTCAGAAATTTAACATTCCTATCACTAATAATGCTTTTAAGTATGAACCTCTTTGAAGAACAAATCAGCAATTATCTTAGCATTATCAGTTTTATGACAAGGAATAAAATGAGTCATTTTACTGAACCAATCAACCACAATAAAGATACTATCACTACCCTTCCTAGTTCTAGGCAACCCAATCACAAAGTCCATAGACAAATCAGTCTAAGGTACATTAGGAACAAGTAAGGGTGCATATAATCCATGTAGCTTCAATCTAGACTTAGCCACTCTACATGTAATGCAATGTTCACACACTTTATGCACATCACGTCTTATCCCAAGCCAATAGAAATGTTCACACAACATATGACAGGTCCTATTCACCAAAAAATGCCCCTTTAAGCCCCCTTCATGTGCCTCCTTAACTAATAATTCCCTCATGGAACTTTTAGGAATGCATAATCAATTCCTATTAAACAGAAATCCACTAGACACATAGAAATCATTTAATCAAACTCCGTTAACACAAGCAGTATAAATTTCACAAAAATCAACATCATTTGGATATAACCCTTTCACAAACTCAAAACCTAGCAATGAAGTACTAAGTGAATTAAGTAAAAGCATACCTTCTTGACAACGCATTAGCAACCACATTGTCTTTACCTTGCTTATACTTGATCACATATAGGAATGTCTCAATGAATTCCACCCACTTGATATGCCTTTTATTCAGCTTATCTTGACTCTTCAAATGTTTCAAGCTCTCATGGTCAGTGTACACCACAAATTCCTTGGGCCAAAGATAATGCTGTCATGTCTACAAAGCTCACACCAAGGCATATAGTTTCTTATAATATGTTGGATACTTCAAAACTGCTCTACTCAACTTTTCACTGAAATACATTAGTGGCTTTTGATCCTGCATCAAAACAGCTCCAATTCCTATGCTACTAGCATCACATTCAATTTCAAACGTTTTAGCAAAATCAGACAAAGCAAGTAATGGTGCATTACACAATTTATCCTTGAGTTCACTAAAAGCATGTTCTTATGCATCACCCCAAACAAATCCAACATTTTTTTTAACTAATTCATTCAAAGGTGCAGCTATGGTACTGAAATCCCTAATGAATCTCTTCTAGAATCCAGCAAGACCATGAAAACTCCCCACCTCACTGGCATTCTTAGGTCTAGGCCAGTCTCTAATGGCTTTAATCTTCTCCTCATCAACCTCAACTCCCTGACTAGATACTACAAAACCCAAAATATCAACCTTATCCATGCAAAAACTATACTTCTTAAGATTAGCATTCAACTTTTCCTCTCTAAGTTTTTCTAGTACCAATCACACATGCAAAATATGATCATCCAAACACTTTGAGTAGATTAGAATATCATCAAAATAAACTACTACAAATTTACCTAAGTACTCTTACAGCACATGATTCATCAAACACATAAAAGTGTTAGGTGCGTTAGTAAGACCAAACGGCATAACAAGCCACTCATACAATCCATATTTAGTCTTAAATGCAATTTTCCACTCATCTCCAACTTTCATGCGAATTTGATAATAACCAGATTTCAAATCAATCTTAGTAAACAAGCAAGAACCATATATTTCATCCAACATATTATCTAACCTAGGAATAGGGTAATGATACTTTATAGTGATTTTTTTAATGGTTTTACAATCTACCCACATTTTCCAAGTCCCATCCTTCTTTGGCACAAGTATCACAGGAATAAAACAAGTATTGAGGCTTTCTCTTACATACCCCTTAGCTAGCAACTCATCCACCTGTTTCTGGATCTCCTTCGCCTCACTTAGGTTCATTCGGTATGTTGGCCTATTTGGAATGGCAACTTCAAGAATGAGTCTGTCTAGTGTTCTACGCCTCTAATGAGTGGTAATCCATTAGGCATCTCCTCTGGAAACAAGTCTTCAAATTCCTACAACAAATCAAATAACACACTAGGCACATATGGGTTAAGGTCGTTAGTTGCCAAACAAGCCCCTTTGTACAAAAGTAGAAATATAGGCCTATTGGAATTCAAAGCCTACCTAACCTCATTTGACCTAGCTATCAAGCTCACATTCCTCATTATTTTCTCTCCACGCCGATGCTGCTCTCTTTTTTTTTTCCCTCCTTTTTTTCATTTTTCTCACTCTTCCCACTCTTTTTCTTTTCACTCTTATGATTTTCACTGTCTAAAGCACTCTTTTGACCTTCCTTTTCTTTTCCTTCGGCCTCAACTCTCATCATTTCCATTCTACATTGTTCCTCATATACTTCCTTTAAGGAAAGTGGAGCCAAAGTTATCTTTCGCCCATCTTTGGTAAATGAATACCTATTGAGGTACCCATCATGCTTTGTCTTTCTGTTAAATTGCCATGGCCTACCAAGTAGTATAGCACTAGCATGCATAGGGACAACATCAAAAAGCACTTCATCGTTATACTTACCAATGGTAAAAGAAACAAGAGCTTGTTTATTTACCTTAACCTCGCCATAATCATTGAGCCACTGAAGTCTATATGGTTTAGGGTGTGCTTTAGTAGACAATCCTAACCTATTAACTAAGAGTGTACTTACTACATTAGTATAGCTTCCACCATCAACAATTACACTATACACCTTACCCTAAACACGGCATCTAGTATGAAATAGATTTTCACGATGCTCCTCATAGCAATCTTCTTTTATTTGAGTATTAAGAGCACGCCTAGCTACCAAGACATCTCCTCTACCTATACCTCAACCTCCTCTTCCATCTCTCATTACACCAAAAACAACACTATCTTCATCGTCTTCCTCGACATAACCATCATCCACATCCCCCACATCAATAACTGGAGACACACAATTCCTACCCACTCTATTTTCTTCATTGCAACTCGGAGTCCCTCTCTTAGCTTCCCTCAATCATAAATCCATATGCTCCAACTTCTCATTGATAGCCATCAAAGCTTCACTCATTTGTCTAAAATGTGACTCTTGAGCCTCACAATACCTAGCCTCATCAACATTACCTATATTGTTACTTTCACTATTGTTTAACATTGCTACAAAGAAACAATGTTAGAAATGAAATAATAATAATAATAAAAAAAAAAAGACAATCCTCACAAATGCTCCCTTTCATGTTTGTACTCACAAGATAGGGATGGTCACTTGTGTGTTACTCAAACAAATTTTTGCTCACAGGTTCTGTCTCACACCACTCAAGCCGATTCTTATATTTTCTTAAGCGAATCACACTTTTAGATCAATTCAAAGAGATTAATCTAACGGATATGAATGGAGTTTCAAGAATGGATCCCAGAACGTTCACAAACAATCAAAAATGGCGAATTCTTCTTCTTCTTCTTTTTTGTTCACTATTTTTTTTTTACTCTTTAAACAAAAATTAGAATTTGTAGACTAAAAACAACGGATCAAATCAATGATATGACGTAAATAAGACAAAATTTTGATGAACAAATAGTATCGAATCAAAACGCAAGAACTAAAACAAGGAAGAATATAACCTGACCTAGAACCTAGCTCTGATACCAAATGATACGAAAATCTCCGCGAATATGCTTGAGAACCCCTTTAAATATTATGAACTCTAACAATAGTAACGTAAAAACCCTCGTAGTCAATTTGATTCAATCCCTAAGATGGACTAGAATTAGGTTTCTCTTAGTTTTTTTTTTTATCAAGAAATTAGAACAAAGGTTTGCTCTAATGCAAATTACTCTACAAGAAAGGCGATCAATCTCTCTTAAATGTTCCTAAAGTATGTATTCTACACAAGAACACAAGGAATAAGTAATAGCTTTTGTGATTTCAAAACAAACAAGATTTCTTTCCAAAATGTGACCAAGGAGTATTTATATGGTCTTCTACAAAACCCTAATGAAAACAAAAGTTACGAAACACAATTACAAGAAAGTTGATTCGGCGTTAATTATAAGCTAGCGGCTTTGATTCAACACCGGCCAGCTTTGATTTTCAACACCAGCAGCCTTCTTCTCCAAATCGACGGCTTTCACCTCCACGTCGATTGCCTTCAAGCTCCAACATCAGTAGCTTTCAATCTCCAAAGCTGGCAGCCCTCTCAATGTTTGGAAACTCCACTTTGACTTGCACTAAGTTGTATTGAACTTGAGCTGCAATTGTCTTGAAGCTTTGATAACCTTGAAGTTCTTCACTAGCCATCCTCACCAAGCTTTGTAGATGAACAATCAAAGCTTGTTGTATCTTCTTAACTCAAGATCTTGTTATAGGTCCTTGAAGCATGCTAATCGAACTCGAAATCTCTTGACATGCATCCCTGCCTCCTTGATTTTCATAAGTTGACATCTCATGAGCTTAGTCCATTAGACTCTCCATAACAACATTGCTCACCCATACTCGCTCACCCCTACTTCCTACACTTGGAGAACAACTTACAAGATCATGACAATGTAGTAAAGATTATTCAAGATGAGTTATTAGTTTCTATAGTTGATTAAGTATTAAGTAAGATGACCATGCAATATTATTTGCAAATGGTATGGGCAAACTAGAAAACATATATCTGTATAACGCTATTTTGGCATTTCTTCAAAGTGTTAGTCATATATCTTAGCTATAACTACTTCTAGGATTGTATCAACTATATTACCTAGTGATGGAACAACACACTTGAGGTTTAAGATTCCCTTAAATCTATATACAACTTCTATCAATTCAATAAGTAAACAATTTGAATTAACTTATCTATCAAAGATTTGTAAAGCCATTTTTTGGTATAAACCTTCTATGCTAATGGATATACTTTCAAAACTCTTGATAGGACATATAGAAATATTGTGGAAGTTAATTTACCATATTGGAAAAAGTTACGATATTTGGAAGAGAATCTAGAAGGTTAATTCCTATGGTTTCAAAGAAGATAAAACATCAAATGGTAAATGCATATTTAAACAATTCACCATTATGGAGAAGTGTTTAAATTCTCCAATTAACCTAAAATAGGAGATCTCTCAATGATAAAAAAACTTCTTAGGCTTCATATCAAGAGTCAGGAATGGAATTGATTACACTATAAAGAATGCCTATGCATATATCATTACCATTAAGCATATTGTGAGAAGGTGAATAACCAATTCGAAATCTAATCAATATAACTTTCCTAAACCATATACATATGAAACTACTTATTTTGTCAATCACTTAGTTGTACCTCCTAAAAATGTAAAAGTTAATAAGTTAAATGAGAATAATTCAATCTTTTTTTTTTTTTTTTTTTTGTGAAACCTATATATACTTCTCCTTTGATGTTATTATTGATGTTGTGGGACATTAGCACCAATTAGAATATTTAATTTTCTATTTCCCCATGTGAAATGCCCCCACATTATTAGTGCTTAAAATAGAAGCTTCTATCATGCTTCCACAAAACTTCAATGTGAAGGTTGTCTTTCTTATGATACAAGGTCAATTTATGTTGAATTTTTAAGGAATACCATCTATGTTAAGGTTTTAATGAGCCAATCAAGAGGATTAAGAGCTTTCATTCTAAAAACTTCTTTGAAAACTTTGAACAACTTACAATTGCCATTTTAGTTAACATGAATACTATTTACAACACATTTGAGTTTTGCTTTGCCAATTAATAAAACATAAGGTCAAACAAGATATAATGTGGGCAAATACCTCTCTAAGCATATTTTAGCCATGGACAACTCTATGTAACTCGACCATGAGGAGTTTCAATGGAATCAATAAAAGTCTTAGTGAAAAAGGGTAAAATATCTAGAATAGAAGGCGTATAAGCATGAAATGTTGTCTATAAGGCGTGTTGTTGACAAAAAGCACCTAATTTTTTAAGCATATTACATTTATATTTCCATGTTGCTACTTATGTGTCTATTTGTATTAATTTTCTATTATTACTACTAACATTACCTATAATTAGTGACACATCAAATGAATCCTTCTTAATCTATTAACAATTGAATTTAAGATAAGACGTCTAAGACTCTATCAATAAAATTTAATTTTATAACTTTTATAGCTATACACATAATAGGGATCTCAATAAAAACTTTTTAAAAAATTAATCATTTAAAGTTCAATATCATTGTTTTGATGTTAGGACTTTCACATGCTATAAGCTCTATTTATGCTTGGTTGTACAATTTGGAGATTTCCACCATATGTCAACAACAATTTTCAGTTATGATAACTATTTCTCTTCATATATATTTTTTTCAATACGCCTTATCATTTAAAAATATATATAGTTTAATACATAATCTATATCCTTTTAATATATAGATAAATTACCAAAAGATGTATAGCTATAGTTAGGATTTTTCTATGAAAGTTGATAGACAATCTTTCTGCAAAATGATTAGAGAAGAGATTGAAATGATTCAAATTCACAGGTGCCATCTACTAATATACAAACAAATGAATTCTCTTTTGACATATAATTTTTCTTACACACGCATTTGTCATTTGCTTTTAGTTATGATTTGCCGAGTAAAGGATTAGCTACCATTAGACATGAATATGGAAAATCAATTAGAATCCGTACAAAATGTCAATCTAATAAGGAAGTTGGATCCAACCACCACTATCCATCCAATTCAATTAGTATTGCAGTGAGAAATAAATCTCAATCTTTATTTTCTTTACGGTTTTATGGTTGAAACTAATTATTTTCCCTTTTAGAGTCAAGGCTTACATTTTGATCCACTTCCATCTTGTAAGGTTTCAACAAATTATTATTATTATTGTTGTTGTTGATGTTGTTTTTTATTCCACATTATTATAAACTCTTTGTGTGGGTATTTTATCTTTTTTTTTATTTTTTTATGAGTAAAAGTTTCATCCTTTAAATTTATGTATAAGAATTTTATTGATTAATTACTAGGTAATTTTAGTGTATATGAAAATGTTTATTTTGCTATATACCACATTCCCCAATTAATATCTCCTTCATTTTTTGTAGGGGCAAATGACAACTTCTTGGTTGAAGCAAAATGCAATTAGCATAGTTTACTAGATTTTTACAAATACATTTATAATATATTACTACATTGTTTTTTATCCTTTTTTTTTTATTTTTCACACATTTTTCAAATTGCCTATATGTTTTTTTTTTCCCTTGTTAAATCATCGATCATATATGTAGTTTGATTCAGTAATTGTTTTATTTTATAAATTTTATTAGGCTACTTTATTTAATTTTTAAAAAATTGCAAAAACATGACATATATTCTTTGCACTTTTGCAAACACATTACTTATATTTTGTTTTTTAATAAATATATGATCTATATTATGTCTTTATTATTAATGTCAATCAACAGATATGTATCAACTTTTGATTGGTCCATTTAATAAATAATATCACTAAATACATTTAATTAAATGATTTAGTAAAAATAATAAATTGGAACATTTTAGGGAAAAAAAGTATTAGAAAATTTAAACAAACCATAACCCATGCATAATCAACCACCTATAGGATTGTATGATCTACCCACCACCATAAAACTTGAAAAGAAGAAAATGAGCAAAGGTCCATTGGATCACACCACTACTTCAAACCCAACAGGTTTTTGCTCTTCTTTCCTCTTTTCCTTAAATTTCATTGTAGTGAATAGCCATTCACCACCCTAAAAGAGTCACTCCACCCATCTAGTAATAAGTTCAAGGCTAGCCACCACTTCTAGGAGGTTGCAAAACCCCCTCTAGTGGTGGTTAACCATCCCGACCATAGGGTTGCTGATCATGGCTAGGTTAGGACTTGTTTAATTTGTCAACTTTTTAAAAAAATTTTAATTATGTGCATTTTTATTAAATTTTTTAATTAAATATATTTATATAATTATTTCATTAAATGGAACAATAAAAAATTTATACTAATGTTAACAAACAATGATAAAATACAAGTTATGTACTTATTAAAAATAAAGCATAGATCATGAGTTTGCAAAAGCATTGATATGTAGATTATATTTGGGCGAGAGAAGGAGAGAGAGAGAGGGGAGGTTATACCCTTTTATTGGAGCAGTAAAGAAACAAGGTTAAAAGCATGGGTCACCAAAACCAAAACCACACAGCGAGAGCAGGTCGACTGGTTTCATCAGAACTTGTTTCAACAAATCCTACATATCCAAATCCAACAAACCCATTTTACACACCAATGTACTTCCTATAAATATACGCACCCTCCCAGCGTCCCGCTCCATCATAAACCAAACCCATGGCTCGCCCACTTGTATCAACGCACACAACATTGAGCGCATCTCCAGTCAACCTGGTTGCGATGTCGGTTCTGCTCTGTGCCTTTGCTGTGTTCATGTGTGCTTCTCATTCACGGAGACGGCGACAATGGAACGAATGCTATGGCTTCTTTGATGAAGAACCCGTTATAGAAGTCCAAAACAACGCAGTCATCCTTCGACCCCAAGCGGATGAAGAAGAAACAGATGCCACTGAAGAAGCAGATATCTCTGTGTGGCAAAAGAACATACTAATGGGAGGAAAGTGTCAGCTGCCAGATTTCTCTGGTGTCATAATCTATGACGCTGACGGAAATGTTGTCACACCTGCTAAAAACTCTCACCCTTTACTTGAGTGGAAGTAATTAGTTGATGGTCATAACATGCCCCCGAATCAGTAACATCTGTTGTCGCCAAAACAGTAAGAATGGTCCCATGCATAAAATTGGAATCAAGTTTCTAGCAGACACAATGATGTTACTCCTTCATGCTGTTGGATCTTTGTATTACTCACTTTCACATGCATAATTCATATCATCCATTCTGGATCCATTCCTCACAATGAAATGTGAAATATACACATCATTATATGCAACCTATAGCATGCTTAAGGCGGTAATATCCATGTTGACAGATTATATGTGTTTGAGTTCGTATGGAATGTGCAATGATATAAAAATTAGCTAAAATTGACAATATATTATAAGTAAATTTTTTTTTTCCTGTGTCAATTCATGTCATATTCTTGTAATCCTTCATATTAGGAATTGCCACCTTTAAATATGTAAATGAATGTATGAAGAAATGAAGAAGCGCAAAAGAAGCTCATGAACTAGCCTTCTCTCTGAAGAATAACATCCTACGCTATAAGGAACTTCATTCGAAGCTATATTACATACCTCAAACAAAAAGCAGAGGGCAAAAGCTATTCTATTCCACCCATATCTGTGCTATAAAGGACCTCAAACTAAATAGCTTTCTTGCTTGTCACAGAATTCCGACCTCTAAAGCCAACAACTCGTAGTTTAGCAGATTTACTTTGTGTCTGCAACTTCATGCTTGAAGATTGCTTTGCAGATTTACCAGCACCAGAAGACCTTGCCTTTGAACTCTCAATTTTTTTCAGTGGTTTGGCAGATGCTTTTCCAGATCTTCCTCCAGTGGCATTTTTTCCAGAACTTGGTGATGATGCCAACTTGTTGCGTGAATTAGAAGATTTTACTGATGACATTTTTCCCTGGCTTTTCTCCGATGCTTTAATCAGTTTTACGCCTTTAGCTTTCTGCTCACTTATTCTTGCCCTAGCAATGTCCCTCCTGACATTGTCCAATGTAAGGGCTTCCAAGCTTTCATTCTTCCTTATTGCCTCCTCTATCCGAGTAGCCAAAGGCAGATCCTTTTTTGCAACCAAGCTCGTGACTTTTCCTGTATGAATAGGAGGAGAAAATCTAAGAGAAAAATCAAGAAACAATCTTCTCCAGAGAAAGCATTCTTTTGTGAGTTAGAAAACTTTCAACGATAGTATCAATCAGATAAAATTTACACAGAGATTTTTTAATTTAACATGCAGAGGATTGTAATGCCACCTAATGTTGATAAACGATTAGCCATAATCTGCACATTGGTAAAACATTCTCGTTATTTATCCTATGATCCATAAAAAAAGCTCCTTCACATTGGAAAGGCTCAAATAAATCAGGATAATTCTGAAGGGCTGGGGTGGCATAATTTGGATTGGGGAAAAAATAAATAAATAAGTTGCCATTAAGAAAAATCTCAATGCTGAATTAACTTCAGGTCAAACTAAATATTTCATCTGCATGGGAAAGCAGGTGGATATTCAGCAAACAAGTATGCTTAAGGAAAGTATATTTCATTCACCTTTTGCACCCATTCGAGCAGTTCTTCCAGTGCGATGAAGATAGTCAATCTAAAGAACAACATGCAGCAATAAGCTTCCAAACAGAAAGGAGAAGTCAACTGCAAAGATGGCCAGAGCACAACCATGGACTAATGCTTACAGAGTTTAGGGGAAAATCAAACATGATAACATGATCTACATCCAAGTCCAGTCCCCTTGCAGCCAAGTCTGTGCAAACCAATGTAGGGCAATCTCCCTCTTCATTCTTGAATTTCTTCAGATTTTCAACTCTGATTCAAAGGGCTAATGCCAATTATACAACCCTAGAATATACTTCTGAAGTAAAAAGTGGTCTAACCAAATAGATGTAGAAAAATCGACATCCACAGGCCTTTAGAACAAAAAGTGCCATTAAATATCACTAGTGATCAGCAATTGGATGTTATCCAAAAACAAAATTATCTCACCTCTGCTCAGCTGGCACTTCCCCATGGTAGTTGACAGTTGAGATCTGATTTTCATTGAGAAAGTGATCTACCGCACGGCTAGAATTCAAGGTATTACAAAACACCATCACTTTGTTTCCCTTTGCCAAGCTAGGCTCAAGAACCTGCCTCCCCATTAACAAGTTATCCATGTGAGATTCATATATAACTTGCCCCAACAAAACTTATAAATCAAATCCACGCTTCAACTAGATAAATGTGTCTAGGTCAGTAACTATAATTTCCTATTGCTGATTGGATGATATACAGTCATTACTCGAGTCCAACAAACCAAATTTTAGTATACTGGTCTTGAATCATAATCCAATAATTCTAATATGACTTAATTCATTTTACAGAATTGGCAGAACAGGCAGGTAATCTGTCAGGGGCTCTTGTTACGAGCATGGCTGCTAATGTGTTTTCCGTGTAGCTGGTTTAAGTGTCTGTTTATGACATGTATCATAGTAGCTTTAGGTGTTGGTTATTTGCGTACTTAATTGATGTGTTTAATTGTATGTACATGTGTTGACTGAGGGTGCATGTCTCCAGAATAAGGCTGTGTGTGTGTGCAGCCAGATGAAATGGGTAGTTATAGGGGAAGCTTTATGTCAGTTGTGTTAGAGTAAATATAGGAAAGAAATTAGGCGGTGGTGGTTAGTTTGTAACTGCCACTTGAAAGGTTGTATTTAAATGGCAGGAATAATTAAGGAAAAGAAAGCCTATTTTCTCCAAAAATTTTAGAACTTAAGTGTTTAAAGAGATCATCGGATTCTTTCTTTAATTGAGCCCAAAAAGAAATCGTCAAGTTCTCACTATAATGAGCCTAAAAATTTATTTAAAAATCAATCCAATAACATTTGGTATCAAAGGCAATAGTTATGGAAGAATTCAAGCTCATACAGCAGCAGCGTGAAACCTTCCTCGCCATGTACAAGGAAGAGTGGCAGCAACTTGAAGTGCACCAACAACAGTTATCAGTCCAGTATGCATCTTTGCTGAGGGAAGTGATGATGCCAGGAAAGATGGAAGAAGAGCATGATGGTACCAGCAATGTCAGAGGAGCAACAAGGAGAGGGATTGGCCAAAAAGATAGTATGGTGCTAGGATGTTATTCCACTTAGAGAATGATGCCATTAGAAATTGTTCATGGACAACCCCCTCTAAGGCTGATCGCTTACTGCCCAGGTACTACTAGCTGGAAGTAGTCAAATAGGAAATGATCTGGCGAGAACCAATGTCAGCAGACTTGTGCCAACTGGTACTCCAAGTTCAGTATTCTATGAAGGTTATGTGTGATGCAAAACACAGGAAAGTTCAGTTTCAGATTGGGGATATTATTAGTTTTAAAAAAATTTCAGTAGAAGCAAAGGAAGTGCTCAAAATCAAGTGTGAGTGCAGGACTGGGGGGACCCATTTTCCAAGTGCACGCCAAGGGTTATCCGTCCATCTCACATGAGGTCACATGCATTGTCAACGGGGAAGTAATTGTTAAAAGCATGGTTGCTAATGTGTTTACCGTGTAGCTGGTTTAAGTGTTTATTTATGACGTGTTCCATAGTAACTTTAGGTGTTGCTTATTTGTACATTTAATTGATGTGTTTAATTGTACGTACATGTGTTTGCTGGGGGCTGCATGTGTCCAGAACAAAGCTGTGTGCGTGTGTGCAGCCAGGTGTCAAGGGTAGTTATAGGGGAAGTTTTAAGTCAGTTGTGTTAAGCTAAAAATAGGAGAGAAATTAGGCAGCGGGGTTTAGTTTATAACCCCCACTTGAAGGGTCGTATTTAGATGGCAAGAACGGATAAAGAAAAGGAAGCCTATTTTCTCCAGCTATACTAATCAATGACTTCCAACCAGGCACAGAAGCTATATGAGTTGAAAGCTCTTGATCTTACAAACAGATAACCTTCGAGATACATATCCAGTGCATAAATTGATGCCAAAATATAGCAAAATCATTATTCGTTATTGACCATGAAGTCCTGCGATGTGAAGTTCCTAGCTCAAAAAATCATAACTTTATGAAATTTTAGCTAGAATCAGAGTTAGAGGAATGGACCTGCAGCAATGACTCAAGCTTGTTCTCTGCACCTGAAAGTTTGATAAAATCATGGCGGGCAGATGCAATCTTCTTATGTAATGTAGATGTGCGCAAATGTGCTATGCCTTGAAACTCTTCATCGATCAATTTCTGCACAGCCTGTAAAATTTATATAATTGAACTATAATTCAAAGAACAAGGCAAATACTCAGAGCTTTAATAAGGTATAGGCAGATCATTGCAGCAGAAAAGATCAAATAACCCTAACATAACAAAGGGCTATCACAAACTGAAGAACTGATTAGGGTTCCACATGTGTGCATCCATTGCCCATCAACTCACAAAATGGTGACTTATTACATGCATGAGAACTACCATGTAAGGTCATGCGATATATATATATATATATAGATAGATAGATAGATAGATAGATAGATAATTTTATAAGGATATGAATAACAGATACCTGTTCAAATTTATACATCCATTTCAATTTTATTTTTGCAATTTCTACAACTAGCAACAGAGTTGAACATCTTTGGGCATATATAGCAGTATTGTCTATTAACTAAATTACAAAATTTCAATTTGGCTTGGCAGTTGACATTTCATCCAAAAAGAAAATGTTTGGCTTGGCAAGGTTTACTTTCTGTATCCTCATTATTTTTCTCTTCTGCATGGACATATAGTCCTACAGGAAGAGCACCCACAAATGCAGAGCAATCCAAATATGTCAAATTGAAAATTAAGAAACAAAATTCAAGTCCGAATGACCCCTATAACACAAACCAAAAAAAGAAGAAGAAAATGAGAAGAGGAAGGCTGTAAAGATAGACCTACAAACCTTTGTCATTGTTGCAGTGACAAGAACAGTTTGGAATCCCTGCCCATCAGGCTTTGATGCTCGGTTTTTTAGTGGTCCAAGAAATTTGCGAATATCAGGACCAAATCCATGATCAAACATTGTGTCTGCCTCATCCAGCACCTACTAAACCATCCAGTTAGAAATGATAAGGAGACTTGAAGCTATAGAACAGCTTCTCCAGGAATTATCAGATACAAACAAACAGTAATCCAAAATACTGAAATATTGTAATAACCCTGAAGACGACCGCATTAAAGCTCATTTGAGTACTCACTCACCAAGTATTTAATGTCACCATAGACCATGTTCCCATCTTCAATATGTTGAAGGACCCTGCCAGGGGTCCCAACTACCATGTCAATTGGGTTATTTAATGAATCTTCCTGGGGTCTTATCCTCCCACCACCACTTACCATGGTTGATCTAAACCGAGCATGATGGCTGATGGACTTAGCCACCCGAAACACCTGCAAATTGTTATGAAATAAAAGATAAGTATCAAGATCAAGTGAATCACTCTTAAGTTTTCAAAACTGGATTTTGGCAAAACCTGCTCAGATAGCTCCCTAGTAGGGCAGAGCACAACAGCTCGAGGTCTCCTGGGCTTCATTAGCATCCCATACAATGCTTCATCCCTCCTCAATAACTGAAAAATGAAAAGGCATGGTTAATTTTCCCATCTACTTTGTCAGAAGTAGCTTGATATTTAGATGAATGGATCACAACAAACACATATGAACACCACCTTTGAGAGCGGCACTATCTGCATAACTTAGCATAAATCCGGCTTCAAAGATTTTGATATTAAATGGAGAAATTACTCATTTTTTCACTAACCTTATTAATGAATAATTCTCAATTAACACATAAATATGATCATGAATTATAACACTCTAGTCACAAAGTATTCACACCTTTTTAAGGAATATTTCACTTTTCCTATAATGCTATTCTTATAGACTAGGGATTTTGGACCAAAAGAAAACGTTTTATTGGCACATTTATTTTATGCAGAATATCCTCATTCTTAATAGCTGTAAGTCCATAGAGCATAGAAAGGCAAGATGACCATGGCATGTGTGTAAGGGATGAACAAATCCTCATGTGCAAAGACAACCTCTAGGAGCATATTTAGAGAAGGTGTCATTATAGGGGATACTTTCATTACAAGGGATGAGGAAGACCGAAAAGGATGTGGAGGGAATCGATTAAATATATGTGAGATGCTACATATTTGGGAGGGTATAGTTTGCAATAGAGCAGAGAAGAGAGATAGAATCCATATAGCCAAGCCCCATAGCGAAATTAGGTCTTGTGCATTGTTACTAGTTGTTGTATAAGAGGGGCACGCGTGTTCCATCTTCTATCAATACCACATCACTATGAAAAGTTCTTAATATTATCAGGTCCCCAGTTCTTCAATAGAGAGAGCCGCATATCACCAAGACCAATTCCGCGGGCCATTCACTCACATAGCCAGTTGAATTTGATCGATGCATAGGTCCTCTAGGAGGTCTATGTATGCAGATATAGCCAGTGCAGCTACAGACAGTTAAATTTTATCCCTAATTCGTATACAGATACATCAATACAATTTTATAGAATCTCAACCATATGTTTAGGTGAAACAAAGCTAAGCGATTATAAAATCCCACAAATTCGCATTCCGTGCGCCCATAAGGCAACCTCAAGCAATTAGCTCAGCAACATAGGGACGGATATGGTGTGTCCCTGGGAGTTGAATCAAGCACAAAACCTATAATTCCTAGTGAAATTTAAAAGGGGAGTGAGGAGATGAGACCAGACCTGAACAAGAGGGAGCATATAGGCAAGAGTCTTGCCTGAGCCAGTGTGAGAAGCCAATACCACACTTTTCCCTTCCAAAACAGAAGGTATCCCGATACACTGTATCTCACTTGGAACTTGAATTCCCGTCTCTCTGACAGCTCCCATAATCTCTTCACTCAAACCCAAATCCTCAAAACTCCCAACAATCACCCCTTTCTTGCTATTCTTGTTCTTATTATCCTTCTCATCAAGTTTGGGTTTTTCTGAGGCTTTATTATTGGGAGAAGGGTCTTTGCCCTTGTCCTTGAGGTGTCTGAGCCTGAGCCTATCTAGAAGCATGGAGTGTTTAATAGGTTGCACGCCTTGGTCTGGGTCCAAAACAGGAGGGAATGTTGTGGTTGTGGCTGAGGAAACTGTGTATAAGGGTCTGAGAAGTGGGAAGAGTCTGGTTCTACTATAAGAGAATTTGGTGGTGGGAGAGAGACGAGAGAGAGATATTATGTTAGAGGAGAGAGAGAGGGTCAGAAGCGTTCTTCCGGTGCCTCCTCCACTCATGGCCATGGCTTCACTATGTACTTATCAGGAGTGATGGAAGGAGGTGGAGAGAGTAACAGAGGTAGAATGGTGAAGGCAAATGGGGATAAGAGGGATGGATCTGTTTTCTCCTTTCTGCATGCATGATAGGGTTTAGGGAATAAATAAATAAATTTTTTATTGAACTGATAATGTACATGTATCCGATTGTAAAATTATTATAACCGAAGATAACAATTTAAATATTACACAATTTTGATTTGTCAAAAATTCCAAGTATTTAAACTACTTGACAAGAGATTGCTACCAACAGAGATATGGTTTAGGTTTATTGTTAAGTCTGGATTAAAACATTTTTGCTAAACCTATGACAAAATTAGTCAAAATACATGCTTATTAATGTTGAGTCATGAGGAGATCGGCCATTTTCTTCAATCCTTTTTCTTAGTTGTATATATAATAATTTACATTGTTTATTTGTTTTCTTTTTTTGGGTGAGAAAATTCCATCTATTAAACAAGCTAAACACAAGCACCAGTTTAATCACGACAACCACCGTGGCCAACATCGGCCGTCCGCAGTTCCATTCTGCATCCTTACATCACCAGAAGTACTAGCAAAAACACATTATTAGACATATAAATTTCAAAAAAAAATTAAATACAATCAAAGTAAATTCTTCTGTGATCATAGCTTGATGACTACATTATAGGTTTTCTCTTTATTCACTAAATTAATTTTTTTTTTTTAATTTGATTACAATAAAAAGAGGATTCGAAACTTATTTATCCTATTAAAAAACAAGCATACTGAACTTGAGCACTAAAATAACTTCACTTAATAAAATGGTGGTTATATCTGATAACTATTAATCTCCGTCAGTTTTGCCAACAACAACACCACCGCATACGCATCAGCAACAGCACCACATTGAGACACACCAATGAACCAGCAACAACAGATCACAACAACATTAAATTGCTCCTAATTTTGTGTAAATATGATAAACATTATCTTAACAAACATACATGCAATCAATGTATTTATGTACAACAACAATCAATGGAAACAACAACAACTTCAACAAATTGCATCATTCACTTGCAACTCTTTTATTGTATCAAAGCACTCGATGCACTCGAACCCAAGCTCAACGACCAAACAACTGTTCTTCATTCACCATGACATCTAAGGACACATCAACAGTAATCCAAAACACCCTAGAACCCACCCAACCACTCATCATGATCACAATTCATAACTCCATCAAGCTCAACACAACCAACTACCTCTCATGGAAAACCCAAATTGAAGCCATCCTCATTGGCTACGACCTTCACAAGTTCATTGATGGCCCACATCCACCGCCATCAACCACTATCACAATAGATGACACCACTTCTCCTAACCTTGCCTATCACACTTGGCTCCGGCAAGACAAACTTCTGTTTAGAGCTCTCATCGGCATCCTCTCCCCTAACATCATCCCCCTCATCACGCAATCAGCCACCTCTCATTAGGCATGGCAGGCCCTTGCTAACACTTACGCCAAGCCCCACTCGAGGTAACATTAAACAACTCAAAGACAATTTGAAAAACATCACCAAGGGCTCCCACTCTATCACTGAATACATGCAATCAATCAAGCTTCGTGCTAATGAGCCATCCGCCCTTAGAAAACCCCTCGACCCCAAAGACTTGATTGAGAAAATCCTAGATGGCCTCGATGACAACTATCAATCAATCATTGATGTTGTTAACGCCCATGACTCCACCATCTCCTTTGATGAGCTCCATGAGAAACTCATCAACAAGGAAATCTCCCTCCAACATACCTCCATGCCCACCTCTGTTCTGCTAGCCACTATACACTTCTCACGAGCACATTCAAACCACTAGCCTTTGCACTCTCGTGCATCCCAACCAGCTCTCACCTCTCCTCAAGGTGCCCCTACTGACACATCGTCCACCAGACCTCTTTCCACTAGAGATTCTCGCCTAACTCGACCCTTCCTCAGCAAATGTCAGTGGTGTCATGAACAAGGGCATGTTATCTCCCAATGTCCTCTCTTTCGCCAACACTATCCTCAAGCTCAACCACCCTTACGAACTCCCCTGTCCACTCAACCTTCCCATCTTCCACCTTAGCAAACGCAAGTTCATGCTACCCTCACCACATCTACCAACAACTCCTGGCTACTAGACAGTGGTGCCTCTCATCACATCACCACAAAACTCAACAACCTTGCCATTCACAACTCTTATGATGGCACTAATGAAATTCTCGTTGGTGATGGCTCGAGTCTCTCCATTAGGCGTACTGTTTCCACACCTCTTCCCACTCCCTCTCATTCTTTTAATCTTTCTAATGAACTATATGTTCCCTCTATGCAACGTAACCTCATTTCCATCTCTCAATTTTGCACAACCAACAATACCTCCATCGAATTCTTACCATCTTCATTTCATGTGAAGGATCTTCATACAGGGGCAATTTTCCTCCATGGTCAAGTTAAGGATGGCATCTACGTCTGGCCCTTTACCTCTTCACCACTCCTTCCCTTTTCAAGCATCGTCACGTCTCTCCCCACCTGGCATCACCGCCTTGGTCATCCTTTGCTACTCGTTCTTAAGCACCTCCTCTCATCCAACAACTTAGCTGTTTCCAATTTTTCTAATTCACAACTTAATTGTAATTCTTGCTATTGCAATAAAAGTCACAAGTTACCATTTTCTTCCTCCACGCTTTCCACTTCATTCCCGCTTGAAGTTATATTTACTAATGTATGGACTTCCCCAATTACGTCTGTCAACAATTTCAAATATTATGTCATTTTCGTTGATCACTTTACCAAATACACATGGTTGTTTCCTCTTAAATGCAAATCTGATGTTCTCACTGTCTTCATGCACTACAAGACACTTGTGGAACATCACTTTAATTGCTCCATCAAAACAATCTACTCTAACAATGGCGGTGAATATCAAGCCTTATCTACCTACTTAGCCACTCACGGCATCTCCCATCTCACCACTCTACCCCACACACCGGAACACAATGGCTAATCTGAACGTCGCCATCGTCACATAGTTAAAACCGATCTCTCCTTCCTTTCTCATGCCTCCATGCCCCTCACCTACTAGACCTATGCCTTTCTCACTACCACTTACCTCATAAATCATCTTCCTACACCTACACTCAACAACATGTCTCCCTTTGCCAAACTCTTTAGTACAACTCCTCACTACGATAAACTTCGTAGCTTTAGATGCCTATGCTATCCATGGCTCCGCCCGTACACAACTCACAAACTTGATGCCCGCTCCTCTCCTTGTGTGTTTGTAAGCTACTCCTCCACTCAAAGTGCCTACCTCTGTCTCCACATTCTAACCAACAGACTTTATGTCTATTTCCATGTTCACTTTGTTGAGTTAGTGTACCCCTTCACTACGTCTCATCCTAGTCAATTTCGTGTCTCCCCAGCCCCCCTCTCTAATTGGTGTTCCTTTACACTACCTCGCCTCCAACAATCTAATGTATCCCACCCAGGCTCTCCCTTGGTGCCCTCTTCCTCCACTCGATCTCCTTCCCATCTCATTGATCTCCAACTCACCTCACACCCCTCACTACCCCTACAGCCCTCTTCACCACGAGTCATCATGACTCGTTCTAAACATAACATTCAAAAACCCATCCAAAAGCTTAATCTTCTCGCAGCCATTCCACCTCCCAGCCACGAACCTCGTACCATCACCCAAGCCTTAAAAGACCTCAAGTGGCGTACTGCCATGTCTGAAGAGTTTAATGCTCTCATCCACAATGGCACGTGGGAACTTACGGCCTCTCATGCAACTCAAAACATAATCGGTTGCAAGTGGATTTTTTACACTAAATTTTTATCTAATGGATCTATTGATAGGTACAAAGCCTGCCTTATTGTCAAAGGATTTCATCAACAGCCTGGAGTTGATTACACAGAGACATTTAGCCCTGTCATCAAACCTATTACCGTTTACCTCATTCTTAGTATTGATGTCAGTCATAGATGGTCTCTCCGACAAATTGATGTCAACAAGGCGTTTCTTCAATGACATCTTACCGAAGATGTCTTCATGTCTCAACCTCCCGGCTTCATTGATCCAGATCATCCTAAACATGTATGCAAACTTCGGAAAGCTATCTATGCACTCAAACAGGCTCCTCGTGCTTGGTATCATGAATTTTGACAATTCCTCCTCAGCTACGGCTTCATCAACTCAATGGTTGACTCTTCCTTGTTCATCCTTAACACTCATGGCACCATACTTTATCTTCTTGTCTATGTTGATGACGTCATTGTTATAAGTAATGATTCACAGTCGGTCAACAAATGCATTCATCACCTCGCAAGTCGCTTCTCCCTCAAGGACATGGGTTCCCTCCACTACTTTCTTGGTGTTAAGGTAATTCATCTTGCTTATGGTCTCTTTCTCAATCAACGGAAGTATATTGCTGACCTTCTTCATTGGTCTCACATGGCTAATGCCAAGCCTGCCTCTACACCACTAGCGATCACACCATCTCTTACCCTTCAGGATGGCACGTCTTTAACAGATCCTACTGAGTATCAACAGGTTGTTGGCAGCCTCCAATATCTATCTCTAACTCGTTTAGATATTGCGTACACGGTAAATAAGCTCTCTCAATTATGCATCGTCCAACAACAACACATTGGTAAGCTATCAAACGCCTTTTCCGATACCTCTATGGAACCTTAGATCATGGAATTATGTTTCGCAAATCCTCTTTCCCTATCCTACATGCATTCTTTGATGCTGACTGGGCTAGAAACAAAGATGACTACACCTCCACCAGTGCTTATATCATCTATCTTGGTTGCAATCCTATTTCGTGGAGCTCCAAGAAATAACGAACAGTAGCTCGCTCTTCCATTGAAGCAGAGTATCGAGTCGTTGCTACTACGACTGCTGAAATCCATTAGATCTACTCTCTTCTCACTGAACTATGCATTCAAGTTCCTCATCAACCAGTTATCTACTATAACAATGTTGGCACCATGAATCTCTGCTCCAATCCTATGTTCCACACTTGTATGAAACATGTCACACTTGACTATCACTTTGTTCGCGAACAAGCTCAGAATAGCTCCCTTCGAGTATCGCATATCTCCTCCTCTGATCAACTAACTGATGCACTCACAAAACCCCTCCATCGTTCTCAATTCCATTATCTGAAGAACAAGATTGGCCTAACTCCATCACCGTCCATCTTGCGGGGGCATGACAACTATTAATCTCCGTCAGTTTTGCCAATAGCAGCAACAACAACACCACCGCATACGCATCAGCAACAGCACCACATCGGGACACACCAACAGACCAGCAATAACAGATCACAACAACGTTAACTTGCTCCTAATTTTGTGTAAATATGATAAACATTATCTTAATAAACATACATGTAATCAATGTATTTATGTACAACAACAATCAATGGAAATAACAACAACTTCAACAAATTGCATCATTCACTTACAACTCTTTTAATATCTATGTAAATACATAAAATGTAACTTCCTCTTCTTCTTTTTTTCCCTCAAATCCCTCCTATTTAAAAATTAAAAAAAAAATTGAAGTAATATTTCTAAACTCACTAAGGAAGAATCCACAATCTTTTTTAGAATTTGATAATTCTAAATTTATGGAAAATGATAGGAATTAAATTAATGATGTTTATTTCCTTTTGTTTTCTAATACATATAAGTTGAGCAATAGATAAATATTTATTATCCCCAATTTTCTATCTTAAGTCTCTACCAATCACAAGTATACATATGGATGAGGAATTAATACATAATTATGAACATTTGTTCAATTAGACCAAGTTTATACATAAGATTGATAAGGACGCATTCAAAACAAAGAGTTGGGAATAATCAAGATTCATTTGTCAATCAATAGTAGTTGATAATAGCGGCAGGTTCCTTCTTTTCTTACAGCAACACAAACGCATAACTTGCCTACTTTCTAATAACTCAAAATAATTATCTACACCACATATTCAAACACAAACGTATGCTAATATATTTTTGGAAACAAACATACACAAAGGGAAATTATTAGTATAAATCACATAAAGGCAACTTAAAATAATGTCTTGTACTAGAATTTCATATATAAAACCACAATTTAATGAGCTATACCATAGTTTGTATAGAGGCTTATTTAAAGATTCATATTTGTGACTCATACTGATAAGATCCCACACTACACAACACCTACAAACTACAAACACAATAGAAAGGATATGGTATTTGCATGCTGCAAACGTAACAAAAAAGAACACACAATTATATACATTGAAATACCTTGAAAAAATAATTTATTTTGAAGAGTATTTTAGTAATTTCTAATTTCCTTTTAAGTATAAGTAATGTTCTTTTTTCTTTTCTTTTAATAGAATCAATTCGCATAATTTTGGTTTAGGACACAACTTTTGACTAAAATCCTTGTAGAAATTAATGAAAAAAAAAACATAGTTTATTTCTCTCTCCTCTTTACAAAATAAGGTGCCTTATTATCACCAAAGGTTTCCTTCTTCCTTTAGGCAAATTTCATTCTTTTGTGCTATTTCCTTAATTGTATCACATTAAACAATTCTTAATTGAGTGTGGTGTTAGATTTAGGGATAGTTTGCAATTTAGAGTTTGTGATATTAAATCTGTTGAAGATGAAGTTCTTTTAGAATATACTTGATATTCTTTTTACAATCCTATTTTCTCTTTTGTAATATAATTGATTTAGGATTCTAAAATTAAACTAATTTCTTGAAGGGTGTGAGACATTAGTGATAGTTTACGGCTTGTGGTGTATGGTGTTTGAAAGCTTAAGTATTGGAATTGAAAATGTAATTTATCAAATTGTGACTTGTCAAATTATGGTTAAGGAGTAGGGGTGGGCTAATTCAAGGTAGGTAAGGTATGTGATGTGCTTTGCTAATTGGATAACAAAAACATCAATTACTAAGCGTGAACAACCAAATCCCTTAATCAAAATGGCGTGTCAAATCACTTCAAATTGGAATCTAAATTCACGAGTTTGAACACTAAATGAATGTAAGAACAAACAAGTACGTGATCTTCAATGGAACAACACGCAATTGAACTAGGATTCAATCTCAAATTGAAATAATCAAATATGAAAATATACAACCCTAATTCACGTAAATGAACAAGTAATCCTCAAATTGTACCTAAATATTACTTACTAAATACAATTTGTAAAACAACAAAAGTAAAATTGATATGACTCACAATCTACTCTTGTTGATTTTCGCCACAATTTCACAAAGAAATTGATAAGAGATCTTTGTTTGTAAGGAAGAACCATCACAGCACAAAGTGTATGTTTTTCTCAAAATTGTCGAAAGCTCCCTAAAAACCCTAGTCAATAAGTATTTATACTTACTCTTATTAGGATAAAAATACACCAAAAATTATAAAGATGCCACTTAAGTGGCTGGTTCCCAAAAGCACAAATTACAAATATAACCAACAAGTAACTGATTTTGAATCAATAAATTACAAGTACAAATGATCTTCAAGTGGCAGGTTCTTCACTTCAATTGAACATATTGTGAACCGGTTCTTCTTTTACTTATGTAGGTCCATGAATAACCCATAAACTGAGCTTTAGCAAGTTTATCCACCTTCTTGTAAAAGTCGACAAGCGTACCTACTGGAATGCACAATAAATATGTAATAGAAAAGAAGTTACTAAACAAATATTTTTTGGGTTGGATTGTCCAAAGAAGACTCTCATCGCCAAATTTGTAACCCTTCAACTTTTTGTTCTAGTGATAGGTCCTATAGGATTTTGATTCCTATTAGTATACAATCGTACATGTACTCTATTCTATATGGTTTAGGTTCTCAAATTTTGAAACCAGACTTTAACCCTGTAGTACTTTAGAACCACCATAGAACTTGTATCCGTATGTACCCTATGAAACCTATAGATTTTGTATTATATATATATATATATATATATATAAATTTCAAGTTTATGTGGTATTAAAAAAGTAATATATGTGATATTACAAGTTATTCATATGTAAAATCTATATAACCTATAGCAAAATCTATTGAATAAAAAAAATTTCTATATTAATTATTTCAAGTTTATACAATCTTATTATTTAGCAAATGAAAAAAAAAAAGATAAGGGAAAAAAAAATGGAGAATATAAAGTTATAGAGGAAAATGAGGAAGAATAAGGGAAAGAATAAAAACTATAAAGTGAGAGAGTCAGTATTAGTTTTAGCCATTAAAGTTATTACCTTATGGGTTTAACTCATTTTTCTTTCTTTTTACTAAAACATTTATTGGCTTAAAGTATAATATTGTTATTTATTATTTATTTATTAATATATTTAATATTTTTTTTATAAAGTTAATACATGATATCTTAAAACCAATACCTTATATACTTTAGAGTATAAGTTCCAAAGTAGGTATAAAATAGAAAAATCTTGTACCTGTGCCCTACCCTATAAAGCAAGTTTCAAAAAATTATACTTAAAACCTATCATATAATCCTTAATACCCACTCAAGAACCTACTCAATCAAGTAGGGTACGAATGAATACCCTAGCCTGTGTAATAAGATTACCTAGTCACCCCTAATGAGCTCTATTATAATAACATGTAGAACCTAGTAAGTATTGTTAAGGCATTCTAGTTAGAAGTGGTCAAATTTAACAAGTCATAAGAAATGAATTTTCACTCAAAGTTTTTAGAGGAAAAAAGTATGGAAACTCTTATACAAGTAACATGTAATAATGTATATAGCCATCAAATACCTATATACTTACTAGAGGAAAGCTTAAGCTAGCTAGACAAATTTAGGCTTTTCATGACATGATGTTTGATTGCAATCTTTTGGACTTGGGTTTCTATGGGCAAAAACTTACTTGTTGTAATGGTGGATTCAATGGTGGAGTGCTTGTTAAGCAAAGATTGGATAGAGGTCTTGCTAATTCTAAATAGATCTAACAATTTCTAAACACATAAATTACTTACCTTATTGTGAATGGATCTAACCATTGTCCAATGTTACTGGAGTTATTCAAATGAGATAAGAGAGGATAAAAACTCTTCAAATTTGAAGCACAATGGTTACTTGAGGTTAGGTGTCAAAGTAGAGAGAATGTAATCAGCCAGCTAATTTGAGCAGCTTTATGGCTAAATTATTTTTTTTTTAATAGGGGTTATTTGAATGGTGTAAGAAACAGCAAAGAGATGGCCCTACTTATATAGAGGAACTGTCAA